>JAWNZC010000406.1:0-600000 GCA_035771165.1 Paragorgia papillata
CATCAGTAGCTCTGCATCAAGTAGCGTCTATATACTACAACATTGCTTTTATTGAATGCAAGCAAGAAGTACTTATTTATTTCTGGACTTTCTGAATCAAAATTTATAAAAGTTTGTAAATATACAAAGTCCAAAGTCTCCAGTGCTGATTTTATAATATACGTCGATAGTGTTTCAATATTTAATTAAAATACTTCAACGAGAACAGCATATTCGAATAATGCTGTTTGAAATTTATTATATAGTAATTCGACACAAATTACAACAATTAAATTTCCACAAATTCCAAACGTGTGGAGAAGAAACATAACAACAAAAAAGCGCTTTACTGGAGGGTAAGTGAATCTCAACAGCAAAACAGCATTCGAATATCAAGTATATGTAGCAGTACCTGAACTGCAGTAGCTCTATTGAAAGTAGGTTTATGATTGTTCGTCGCCGTCGCCTTCGGCTTCATATTTCTAGTGACGATTGACGGCAACAAATATGAAATATCCAGCAAATGTCGTAAATCAACGTAGTTTTAAAAAAAATATATCATAAATAAGTGTTCCGATTCAATACTTTAAATTCTGATTTACCCCTCGGATTTACCTCTACAAGACTTGCAACAAATATCTTCTACGAAGCTACGTTTAGCACGAAATCAACCGCTCCCCCAGTTCAAATTACCCACGTGACCAAATACTCCATAATCTTGGAGTATTTTGGAATCACGTGACCAGCCTTTGCCAGGGTCTTCTCCTCTCGCCATTTTGAAAGCAGAGAAGGCCCTGGGTACGAGGTTGTCGAGTTCTCTGAGCTTTTCTTCGTTTTTAATACGCTTTCCGAGCTTGTCGATCCAGCGATTTGCTGTTCGAGGGGACTGGGGAGAGGGCTTAGAAGTAACGCCTGCAGTGGAGCTCTTTGGTTTTGTCAAACACCCCCAAATGAAATATGATCTCGAGCGGCCAATGGCTGAAGCTATTAAATCAACTGTTTGCATTAATTGTAATATTTCAAAATCCATGGCATTTAATTCAGTAAAATTTCGCGTAAATTATTATTTCAATAATTCTCTTTGTATAAAAAACAATTATAGTACAATTAAAGGGAGTTAAAAGACTGAGAGTTGGTCGCAAATCTGTGGAAGGGATAAATTAATATTAACGGAATATGTCTGCAGTGTCCGACGGTGTCTGCTGACAAATATTTCTAAAACTGTGGACTGGAAATGTATGAAATTAGGTGTGAATGGTAGAGTAATCCTGTTATCTAATCAATGACAACGAATATTCATGAGAAAAACAGTAATGACAGCGAGCTAGTGTTTACCGAAATTAAAACCGTTGTGAAAGACTGAAAGGTATATAAATAGTAGTGATTATCTAACGGAGATGTCTGCGCCGTCCCACGGTGTCTGATCACAAATATTTCTCAAACTGTGGACTGGAAATTTATAAAATTAGGTGTGAATGGTAGAGTAACCCTGTTGCTATCAATGGCAACGAATATTCATGAAAAGAACAGTAATGACAGCGAGTGTTTACCAAAATAAAACAGTTGAGTGAAAGGTATACCACTATTGAACGGAAATGTCTGCGGCGTCCCACGGTGTTCGCTCTCAAATATTTTCAGAAATTTTATGACTGACAGAGACATGTGAAAGCAAAGCGTCTCACGGTGTTCGCTTTCAAAATCAAATTCAGGAACTTCCTATTATTAAGATATGTTCCAAACTCTTGCATGGAGGTTTTAAATATAAAACTTAGTTGAATGGTATGGGAGTCGAGGAGGCTGACACTCAGCATTTTCATTTGATCAAATCGCAAAAGCACTGGAAGATGCTGTTTAGATATTTCCTTTGATAATCGTTTCAGTTTTGTTTGAAAATTAGAATTGAAATTATTAATTTTACTTACTAAACCTTCTTGATTGACAGATTATGGGCGCAAAGCGAATCACATTCGGCGTAAACAATAATTAAAATCCCGTTCGTCAGCGAACGGGTTTTTCAAAACCAAAAAGCTCCACTGCAGGCGTTACTTCTAAGCCCTCTCCCCAGTCCCCTCATCCAGTAACGCCTGCTACGCAGGCTGATGATTGGCTGAATGAAGCCAATAAAACAGGAAGTAAGCCAACAAATTTTGTAAACAGTTAAAACCGATTCATCATTGTCAAAAGAGCCGAGATTATGGGTGAGTTGCCGCGGATGATGCTTACAAACAAGAATTGGAAAAGGCAAAGCGAGTTCAAACTGCGATAAGTTCCACATTTCACTTTCAAAATCGAACGATTTTATACATGCATAACGTGATTTGGGGATGGACACCAGCTGGATAGCTTCACTCCAACGCCGTTTTCTTGCCGAAATGCTAGTCGGAAACCTATCTGTTGCCCACGAAGGTAATTAAATTGATGGTTATTCTTTCCAAAGCGAATTCGAATTGTGATATTCATAATTTCCTGAGTAAAATCGAACGATTTTGTCCGTCCGTCTTGTGTCAAACAGCGTGATCGTTATCGTTTCCGATTTCATATGATTAAGTTCTTTTATACCCAGTGCTTCTTTTAACAACTTTATAGGGTTGTTGTATGATAAACGAATATACTGTCTTCTCAGACAGTAGCAATGTTTCCATCGGGATTTTATGGTTCACCAGATGGCGTAGTGTTTTTTTATCTCGAATGAACGAAATTGATATGCGCTGTATATATAGCGCTTTCGAAGAAACGCAAAACCTGTACCGCCAAGCCAGATTCAGGCCACACCGCTGCCAAACGTTTGCGCATGCGTGAATTTGCTAGAGTAAATATTGCAAAAGATTGGAAACTAGCCGTGGCAAGAAGCACACATTACCTACCTTAACTTTATGGTAGTATGCTTGTAATTTTAACTTTTGTGTGAGACTCTAGGACTAGTCTAAATATTTCTGTGTTTTCCCGCTCTTTTTTTGAGATACGAGCTCGGACGTCGCGCAGGCGCAAAACGTTTGGCAGCGGTGTTGATTCAGGCTTGTTCATGCATGAATATAATGCAGAAAAAATGTAGCGAATCTTGATATAGATTGTTGTATATTCAAGAAGTGGTTCATCGAGTTATGGATGCACGCGGGATATTGGGAGAGCGCGAAAGCGTAAGAGTTGGTCGAGACGATAGCCGAGAAACGCCAAACCATGAACCATTTCTTTTATAACAGAGTATCAGACACAAAACAACATTTATTTCGCTGATTAAAAATGAGTTTCTTATTACGTTTGAAATTTCCGTGCTCCATCGAGGTATGGAACACGCACGATAGCCAATCAGAAACGCCGTCATATTACATCTATGCTAAAAATATATTGTTGTATATGAAACATTGAAAACTATAATAACTACGACAACGACAGCCTACTTGTCGTGGACATGCTTTCTTTATAAATTATGAATTACTAATGAATATGAGAAATTATTACGGTGGCCCGTATGTGCAATACACAAAAGAAAATATCAGTACACAAACAAAAGTTTCAATTCACAAGTAAATTAGCCGATACACATTACAAAGTATCGATTCACTGAAACGAATTTCAATACACAACAAAGTTTCGCGCAATACACAACAATAAATATTTTCAGTGCGTAATAAATTCTTTCCACAAATGCACAACAAAGAATCATGCGACACACAATAGTGTAATTCGATACAAAACAAAGACTAAGACTCTCGATACACAACGAAAAGTTTTTCGATACACAACAAGACGTTGCATCTGGGAATCTCATGCAGGGACAATAGGGGACAGAGGAAGAACAGAGCAACTGAGCTAAACGTCGCAAAATTCTCGGCAATTAAATTCGTCTGAGTCACAGACGGATAATGCGACGATGATGCGTGTTCGACTTGCACGACGAGTTTAATATCGTCGCGTCGACATGTCAAATTAAATGTTTCTCTAATGTGTGTGACAATTCGACCTTTAACTCCACGTCGCATTTACGTTGCATTCTTACCGACGAAGTTAATCCGAATTAAATTCGTCTGAATTAAAGTCGTCCATTGTGCGACGTTTAGCGCAGGCCTAAAGGGGGTGTTAATATGGAGGAGGGCCAGCCCCCTTGGTAAGGCTAGCCCTCTTTGCCGAGATCTCGCATCTTAGCGTAATTCCTTGTAACAGGACAAGAGGCCCGGCAAATTTCCCATGTAAATGCACTCAAGAGGGATGGCCCTCTTAGGAGAGCTAGCAAATAAAAGCTCAGTATACACGGTAAAATTTGCCTTAACGAATATTTTTTTGGTCAACTTTTTATTTTACAAGTTGCGATTGTTCATGTGTTTGAAAAAGGGGCGATACTGCTGGTGCCAGTACTACAGCCAGTACTAGCAACAATAATTGTGATTCCATCTCTCGAAGACCAGAGAACGTGAAGCGGGTGTTAGGTGAACGAACCTCTCTCAAAGCAGAGGTTCATCTGTTCCTTCATATTCTTCTTTTAAGAAAGAAGAAGAAGAAGAACGAAGATCGCACTTCCAGCTCACCTTCTCTGGTCTTCGAGAGAGGGAATCACCTTTTCCTTCCCGCAGGCTGGGCAATAGATAAATGATTCCTTCATACAGCTTCCACAATTATACAACAGAAGTACAGAACATTGTCTCGAGCTCAAAGAAATACAAAAATTAAACATGACGCAACTGAAAATCTCACTGAACTCTCAGGATGGGTGAGATTGTATATTTAGACCACAGAATGGTTTATCTTGGATCATATTGCTCTGTTCTTGCTCTGTCTCGTATTGTCCCAGAGATTCCCAGATGCAACTTCTTGTTGTGTACCGAAAACTTTTCGTTGTGTATCGAGAGTCTAGTCTTTGTTGTGTATCGAATTACACTATTGTGTGTCGCATGATACTTTGTTGTGCATTTGTGGAAAGAATTTATTACGTACTGAAAATATTTATTGTTGTGTATTGCGCGAAACTTTGTTGTGTATTGAAATTCGTTTCAGTGAATCGATACTTTGTAATGTGTATCGGCTAATTTACTTGTGAATTGAAACTTTTGTTTGTGTATTGATATTTTCTTTTGTGTATTGCACATACGGGCCACCGTAAATTATATCTCCCAATTAGAAAAATTATTCGAATAGCAGTTCCTGAAGGGTGCCAAAAAAATTCATAAAATCCGGTAACTTGCTTACTACTTCTTCAGGTTCCCATTGACCAGAAAGTAATGCATCGGACCAAGAATCCAGAACAACCCTGATGCCAAACTAAAAAACAACAAGAAATAATCAGAAAAATATTTTATCGTTTCAGTGATTTTAATAAATGTTGAAGTATCATTCTAATAATTTATTCATAAAAACCGAATAGTAAGAAATTTTCGTTTTTCGGAATCAATTTATCGCAAAATTAGGAATGATAGCCTTTATTTGGTTAAAGTCATGAAAGAACCAAGTTGATAGCCACAATGAATAATGCTATAGTTATAGCAAAGCGAAAAGATCGTAAACTATTTTTTTTTTCTTAAAACAAGTTTTTGGGGATTTGCAGGGTAGCGGCCGCAGAGAACTAAGGAAAGACACGGTTTAGTATTACAAAAAAGTGAAGAAATAATGGTAGACCTGTTTTTGCTTCCTTTTTTCTTTTGAGTCAGAGTCCCAGCCTTCTTCATCCAAGACAATTACGATGAACGTTTCTTCATTATCATCACACGAATAAAATGTTTCTTTTGAAGATCGGTAGAAAGAACATTGAAATCCTTCAGGAAGTTTGGACGATGGCAGATGTAAGTGGTGCTTTACCTTATCAAGTGTACACTTTGAAAGGTAGTCAGATAATATTTTGTCTTCTTCTTCAGAGCCAGGGGGTTCTGTTTCTCGAGACACAAACCGTTTACCTACAACAGTTTTAGCTCTATTTAAAAATACCAAACGTTAAGGCATACATCTAAGGGGAAAATAATTACCTGCTCTTTGTTCTAAGGGGCTGTTTACACGGAAGGCGGGACGGGACGTTTGCCTGGACAGAACGTTAAGCGGGATCGTATCGCTACTATATATTTTTCCTATATTTACCTGGGACGTTTTTGGCCCGTCCCGCCTAACCAGGATCGCGGTTTGATAGAATTTTTTTTGCCATATCAGTAAATGCTCAGTCCCGTATAACATGCAGGAACGATATGACGAATACCGTTTCGATCGCATTTATTTTGATTCTTAAGCTGTTTATTCAAATGAGTGATAACGGCTAGTAGGAGGACAGCAGCTCTTTATAATACGTCAAATTCTATTTATTTCTCTGTTATTCTGTGGTTTTTACAAACTTACCAGCTCTGTTGTGAAAGCACCTGAAAGCACCTGAAAGCATTCTAATATAAACTCGGGATGAAAAACGCCCCATCGCGCCTACTGGTCCCGTCCCGGCTCCCATGTAAACAGACCCTAAAAGACCGGTTAAGTCCTTTATTCAACGGATTAGTGAGCATATACAGTGGGATAAATGGTTATCACACTCTTTCGAATATAAAAGAAAGTTTGATCAGAGTGTGATCGATAACCAATTCTCACACCGCGTTTAACGCATATTAATGAGATTTAGTATTTTGATTTCTAACTCTAAAATGATTTCATTGCAGATGAGTCGTGAGATAAGATGGTTAATCAGTATTCACTTGTGTGATAAAGGACTTAACATCGCTCTTCAATCTTAAAGCTTAGTTCTCATATGTCGTCGATGATCGGCGATCATCGGCGATAACGTCGGCGATCACAGGCGTTTAGTTCTCATTTGTCGCAGAATGGTCGGCGATAATCGGAGATGACGCTTCACATTTCCCGCCTAAAACATCAACAGAAGGTTAGTTATTGCTTGTCAACTACAATTAATTATCGCGTTTCTGAGGAAAAACAGAGCCCTTCTTGTATTGAACAAGCTACGGAAAAGAAGATTCTGCATGGGTAAGAGAAATGTTTAAGAGGCGCCAACAGCACAGCCAATTTCACATTTTAGTCGAAGAGTTACGTTTGCACGATAGGGAGTACTTTTAAAAATTTTTAAGAATGAGTCCTAAGAGGCTGGAGCATCTTATTAAACTGGTTGCCCCATATATTGTGAAAAAAGAATGCAGGAGCAGAATACCTCTCTCACCAGAATTGGAATGCGCTATGAGATGGGGACTGGGTTGTTGAAAATTATCGCCGATGATCGCCGATGCACGTTCTCATATGTTTTTCAGGTCGGCGATGGTCGGCGACTATCGCAAGAAACAAACTTGTTTGTTTTCTGCGATTGGATCACCGATGATCGCCGACGGTCGCCGATGACATTTGAAGCACGTTCCCATATGTCGCCGACGTCGCATAGCCCTCATCGCCGATCATCGGCGACATATGAGAAATAGACTTAAAGCCTAGTTCTCATATGTCGCCGATCATCGGCGATGCTAGTTCTCATATGTTGCCGACGTCGCATAGCCCTCATCGCCGATTATCGGCGACATATGAGAACTAGCATCGCCGATCATCGGCGAGATATGAAAAGGCTTTAAGCCTAGTTCTCATATGTCGCCGATAATCGGCGATGAGGGCTATGCGACGTCGGCGACATATGAGAACGTGCTTCAAATGTCATCGGCGACCGTCGGCGATCATCGGCGATCCAATCGCAGAAAACAAAAAAGTTTGTTTCTTGCGATAGTCGCCGGACCATCGCCGACCTGCAAAACATTATGAGAACGTGCATCGGCGATAATTTTCTACAATCCAGTCCCCATCTCATAGCGCATTCCAATTCAGGTGAAAGAGGTATTCTGCTCCTGCATTCTTTTTTCACAATATATGTGCCAACCAGTTTAATAAGATGCTCCAGCCTCTCAGGACCTCATTCTTAAAAATTTGAAAAAGTACTCCCTATCGTGCAAACGTACGTAACTCTTCGACTAAAATGTTGCTCTGCTGTTGGCGCCTCTTAAGCATTTCTCTTACCCAGAATCTTCTTTTCCGCTGGCTTGTTCCAATACAAGAAGGCTCGTTTTTTTCTTCAGAAGCGCGATAATTAATTGTAGTTGACAAGCAATAACTATAACCTTCTGTTTAGCGCCGGCATTTTGATTTTTGATGTTTTAGGCGCGAAATGTGAAGCGTCATCGCCGACTATCGCCGACCATCTGCGACAAATGAGAACTATCTGGCGATGATCGCCGATCACCAACGACATATGAGAACTAGGCTTTAACGTCGACTCGTGTGGTCTGCGATCCTTCGTGGCCGTGGCCTTATTGCACACACGTGAGTCGTGGCCATTAACCCTTAGTACATAATCCACTATCCCGAAATTGATCGATTTGTGCCACTTTGGGGGATAAAGGCTAATGTTCATAGTGATTTAGGTCAACATTCCTAGTTTATGTACATTTTGGATAATAGCATTTCCAGATGTGTAATTTTCAGGGGGGGATGGATATATAGTTTTCTAAACCTGACCCCAACAGGCAGTTTTCCAGAATGAGAGCTGAAATGCCATTACATTGCTATTTAATTTGTTTTACTGTACTAAACTTTTATAATACTACAATATATTATATTAAATATTTTTAGGGTCTAAAAACATCATACCCACAGTGCAACAACTCGTTTATATACGCAATCTGGAAAACTTATCAGATCGATAGACATTTCTTTTTTCAAACAAGTACAATAAATTTATTAAAACCTTTTAGTATAAATACACAGGTGATTATAGAAAATCGCGCGCGCTGATTGGTCGAGTTACTTCGGATTAATTCTCGATAATCACCTACAGCGTTTATCCAAAATGGCCGCCAGCCAAGTTGTCAATGCGACAGACGAGGAAATTAACAATTTTAAAGAAAATTTTGTTCCTAAAAGTACAAAAATGTGTATTTATACTAAAACAATTATTCGCCTCAGGCTTGATTGTTATATAAATTTTGGTTTGTTTTTATTCATTGGTATATACAATTTCTGACTATTACCTGTTCTGAGTTTTAGTCGACAATCATACTTTGATGCTGGTACCATTATTTCTCCTTTGACTATTGTTGTAGACGGATAACAAAGCCAAGCCACCAAATTGTCTTCTTCGCTTTCAAGGTATACTGGCTTTAAGAGCCTCTTAACTTCACGTGGAGGCTCCTTGTCCAACAAGCCTTCCCATAATTTGAAACGTATGTATCTCCCTAGATTTAAAGACTGGAATTCAGCAATTAAAAATGTAAACTTATATTCTATATATAATCGTTCTATACGGCTCACTATATCAAAGTTGAGCACTTTCATTTTAGCTGTAGAGAAAATATGCAAAGTTTGATATGTATAAAATATAAGAATAAAAGCTAACTGAGACGCGAATTCCAGGAAGATTGAGTTGTAACATACAAACGTTTCTCTAACGTCAGTCTCTTCAGTGCAAATATAAAAAAACACCGATAAAAAATACTTGGCTATTGTACAACGCCGCACATTGCATGCTTAAAATTAGCTGCTGGTCTTAAATATAGAAAAGTAAAAAGCGCCATTAAAAGTTTTGGTAATGCAAATTACGTTTGTCTAACATGAAAGAACTTGTGAAATTGTTGTGAAATTGTAATGGAAGACCTTTTACAACTTTTCTGTATCATTCTTTGTTTTTTAGATATTCAGTTTGTTTGATATGTAAATGAGATGATCTCTGGCGTCATAACCAGGATACAAAATTTTCATGAAATGTTCAGTGTCATAAGGATTTTTAATGGCAACAGTTTCAAGTGATTTTGTTGGACAAACTTAGAGATATAAGTATAACTGTGTGTGAAAATGCTCTACTCTCCTTATGACATCAGAGAGCACCATTTACATGTACATATCACAAACAAATTAAAATATCTCGAAAACGAAAAAATACGGCAAAGTTGTACAAGACTTCTTTTACTACTGTGCACGAGTTCTTTCAAATTAGGCAAACCTAATTAATATTGCTAATACGCTTTAATATAAAAACATTAACATGATAGCAGGAATTATGCATAATAAAGGAAACAAACTACAATCCTGGCAAAAAGTTAATGAAACACTTGCAAATAATGACTGAAAAGCCCAAACCCTCCTCCCCGCCGCACAATGTTAATAGAAACAGTGACAGTCAAGCGACAAGAGTGGCTATCGGGCTGCAGAGGATTTTATTATATCTTTTCGCACAATACAAACCAACATTGTGCGGGGGGAAGGGGGCAATTTATTTGCAAATAAATAAATATTTTACGTTTTATCTATATTGATGATTTCGTTTACACAGTCATACAAAATAAATATTTAATATGAAAAATACACTAAATTGTACTACCTTGTGTTGAAAAAGCGAAGTCGTAACGCCATTGTGTGTGAACATGGTGCAAAAATTTATCGCCGGTGTCGCCACTTTCTGACAATATATCGTCATTTATGTGGGATGGGTCAACTCCTTCTTCAAAAATCGCCTTCCAACCTGCCGGTTCTTTTTGGTCAAGTTGTTTAGTCACATCCTTGACTGTGAGGCCTCGTTTTTCTTCACCTGTCAGGTTGAAATATTACAAAAAAATTAATTACCACCTACAGCTTTAATGTACCTAGGGAACAAGATTTCCAAGTTGGAGATAATAACATTAAAGTAATGTTTGATATCGCTTCTTTTGACTATGAAAGTTTTAGGACGAACTATTAAACGGAAGTATGTTTATTTAGCGTTTGTAGGCCGTGCCTTTATCCCTAAAAATTGAGACATCATTAAAATAGTTGGCATAGTTGCACAACTAATGACATCAATCGACCCATGCAGACCCCCAAAATTCTGATTGCCTTCTAAACTCTTGCCGCTATGGCGTGTACATAACGTGAAAATAAAGGGATTTTGTCGTTCATTTTGTGGTTATAGAAACTTCGAATTTCATAAGTGAACTATTCACGAACATGTTTTAGTTGTCGAAAATCGACAGTATATTCTTAATTACTCATAAGACGACTAAGTTGGATACGGCTTCGACTATGTATATTTTAAAATAAATAACTCAGTATGAATAAATTTTACACACCTTTGTAAGCACTTTCCCACGAGAGTTTAGTTTTCTAAAGAGTGTTTTGAGCAGTCTGTTCGATAACAATAAGAATTCATGTAGACCCTATAGTATGTCATTAGTTGTAGAATAAAATATCCCTTAACTTTTTGGGCCAAAAGCCCGTTTTTCAAACGCTAAACAAACATACTTTCTTTAATTATTCGTCCCGAAACTTTCACAATCGAAAGAAGTAATCTCAAACTTTACTTTAATGTTATTTTCCCCAACTTGAAAATTTCGTTGCATAGGCACTTTAAGAAAATTGAATATACCTTTTGGCTAGGAAAAGAATATACTAGGAATTTTAGTTTACCTTCATAAACATTATGAACAAACACTTTGCCAAAATGACACCATAAATCTATGTTCAACTGTTTTTCATCTTTTACTTTGTGTAGATGCCTCAAAGATGTCAAAAGAACATCTTGAATACGCGATATTGTGTCTTCACTAAATTCTTTCTAAAAATAGAAACGTAAAAAGCATGCAGAAGTGTTATCGTCTGTATGTACTATTTACAGAATGAGTGGCCGTTCTGTATCGGGGTATACAGACACGGGGCGAAGCCAAGTGCCTGTATCTCGATACAGAACGGACACGAATTCTGTAAATGACTTCTAAAACGATCTAAGTAGTTAAGGTGCACCTATAGAACCTCTGAGTCAGCAAATTTTCAGGAGCTCTTACCCCTATATTTTATTTTCCAGGGCTGGCCGCGCGCATGTTGACCGGAAATCCTGTTATTCATATAAACCAATCTCGTTCCCAGAGCCCACGTTCCCCACCCGGGAAACGGGAGACTCTGGGATAATCCAGTTCACATCGATATTTCATTAGCTGATGAACACAGTGAACTCTATATAACTCTTTTTCCGGATAACAAGAATCCTGTGATGGCGTGAACGGATTATCCCAGAGCCTCTCGTTTCCCGCCCACTGGGTAGGGGGAACGTGGGCTCTGGGAACGAGATTGCATATAAACCGGTTTGACAGGTGAGATTGTCGTCAGACATTAGTTCAAATGAGAAAAGGGTTAATGAAATGATTGCGAAATGTTCACGATAGTCTATTTCGTAAGATTACTCCTGAACAGTTGGTTAAAGAAACGTAAAGAGAATCATGGCACATTTGTTTCAAGAAATGTATGTCGACGAGGTTGTTTTTGAAGAGACTCTGACTCCTCAGTGACTGATTAACCTTATCTTTACGGAGTGTGTCCATAGACAGATTCAGCAATTGGAAGAATTATCGTCATGTGTGAACGCGGATGATATGGATGGTGCTCAATGGACAAGGACGAGAGAGTCTTGTGAAATATTCGATGAAGAAGATCAGTGGTCGACTCACGCAGACCAAGCGATTTCAATGATCGATCGTGAAGATATTTGGAGGGAATTGTAGAAGCTTGCAAGATTTTAAAGTACCCCGAGCCTTCCAACGCGTACAGACATTATTCTGATAGCCTGTTTAATATGACTTGGTTTGTGTGGTCCCAGCTGTTTTGTGAAACTGAAAGAACTATAAGCATTGTTAATTTAATGACTATATTATGTGTGTGTGTAAACTAAAGTATGAAACAAAGTATTGAGACATATTGCGCGATTTCTTTGTTTGTCCAAGGCAAAGACCATTGAAGCATTTATGAATAATTTAGAATAGGTAATTATATTGTTTATTAAGTAATTACCACGTTTCTCTCTGACGAAGGGCCTTCGCTCGAAACGTTTAACCTTATTTTGATATATCGAACTTTCGTCGACATGTGACAATTATATAATGCTGAAATAAAAGTTTTAAAATGGGATGGCTGGTTTCACTGATCTAGGTGTATAAACACTCGGCTTAGGAATGATATATTATATAGGATTACAAAATTCCCTTTGCGTAATAATTACTTAGAATATGATTTTCGTAACACCGCGAAATTATCGCTCTTATAAGCTGTTCTTAGTGAAATAAGGTGCTTCACGTCATTTATTGGTTTATAAACTCACAAGAAATAATTAGCCGCCTACTGCAGCGAGTGGCCTTGTGAAGTTAATATCGAAGACTTGTTGTCAGGGAAACACAAATCGTGGGAGGCATTAAACTATATTGATTGCACAATTCCTTTTGCGTAATAATTACTTCGCATGTATGTTTTTCGTAACACCGCGAAATTGCCGCTTTTATTAACAGCGACATAACTGAATAGGCCCGAATAGATCCGATGCAATCATTTTTTTTTTTGCCCGTTAAGGCCTTTTGGCCCCGCCCTGCACCTAGACATTTTGATTGTTCCTTATCCCTACATTTACATGTCTAGCTCACTTTGCGTTTACCCAAAATGGATTGTATTCCATTCGGAATGTAAAGTTTTGGTACAAATTGACGCTATGGAACCATTTGTACGGTTGTAAAGTATATAACTATTTTATGGATAACTCGATGGCACAGGTCGCACCAATAAACCATTTGTACAATCAAAAGTTAAATGTTCAAACAACCCAAGACGTGTTTTCAAAATGGCATTTATTTTGTTAACTGAATTCAGCGTATGAGCGCACAAATAATTATTATTATTTTCAATTATTATTTGTAAATTTAAAACATGAACCAACGCTTTTAAGGTGGCTCCATACAGTTTCTAGAAAAATGGAAAATACAAGTTTGAGAGTCCAAAACACGTGCATAAACAATTCGCAAAAAGAGTCAAACTAAATGTTATGCATAGTTAGACATTCTGATAATCAAAAACTGTTACCAAATAAATAGCAACAGTTGTTGCTATGGCAACAATGACGTTTCAAAATGGCTGCCAATTACCCTTCAAACTAATTTAATACGAAAAAAACTTTGGTGACCCCCAATTTTGTTTTCATTAAAACTTTTCATGAAGTATGATAAAGTTTTTTGCGAATTAAATTGATTTGAAGGGTAATTGGCAGCGATTTGAAACGTCATTGTTGCCATAGCAACAACTGTTGCTATTTATTTGGTAACAGTTTTTGATTGTCAGACTGTTTAACTATGCATAACATTTAGTTTTATTCTTTTTCAGAATTGTTTATGCACGTGTTTTGAACTCTCAAACTTGTATTTTCCATTTTTCAAGAAACTGTATGGAGCCACCTTAAGATAGTTTTCTTGACCATTGCCGCCTGTGGTGCAAATGTTAAAGGGTTTCACGACACAGAAGACTGCTTGCGTAAAATATTTATTGTTAATAATTGTTCAGTACAGAATGCAACAACTTTATTTTATTGAAATATGGTTTCATTCACCATGCACAATGGTGCTAATGTCTAACAACCTACGCAGCAAATATTTTCGCTGATCAACAGCGACATCTAGACTTTCTTCATCATCATATTCTCCTGTGTCCGTAAGACGATTCTTTGGGGGTCTTTACACGAGCCCGGGTTGAGTGCCAGCCTGGGTCAGCTCGCCATCCCCGGGTTGGTTGCTTTTTTCCCCAACCCGGGTCAGCTTTTCTCAACACAAATTATGATATTGCCAACACTTTACACGAGCCCGGGTCAAGTCAACCCGTGTTTACATGAAGGAATTGACCAAACTCACCAAAGTTCCGCACCGTTGCACCTCTCAAACCCAGGTCGACCCGGGTCTTGAAAAGGGTCACCCGGCAAGACGGGTTGATCCGGCTATCGTGTAAACGCTAACATGGGTTTATTCGTAGACGGGTTGACCCGGGTTGGCGAGCGGGTTGGCGAGCGGGTTGGCGAGCTAACCCGGGTTGGCTCTCAACCAGGGTTCGTGTAAAGGGCCCTTTGTCGACATGATCTTCTTGTGAATTGTGTCTCCCTTTGTGAATTGTGAAGACATTTTACAAACTTAACATACTTTTTGTATACGTTACAAATTTCCTGACTATATTCTGGTAGTAACGTTACGAGTACATGATGTTTTACAGTCTCGACAGTCAAGTTATTTTCTTGTCGCATTGTTTCTATGATCAGATTTCTCCGGGATTTCATGTTCTCACGTACTTCGGTTAAAATCATCTTCCAGATCGATTAAACATTCTGTTCCTTGAAGTTCTTCTGCACTGTCACCCGACTCGTCGATCCCGTTATTTGTAGATTCCGGTAAATTGGTAATGTCCCTTTCATTACTGTTATTCTGCAAATAATTACAACTTGTTTTCATATGTCGTTTGACATTGTACATACTGGCAAAGTACCTATGACAATTCTTGCACTGGTAAGGACCCACGTTGACTAAATTATGTCTTGTACTAAATGACGACGGTTAAACGTTTGTTACTAATTGCTCGTTGGAGCTTTTGCAAACCCACTTTTTTGGGCATTAATACGCACTTAGCTCATTACTTTCGGATTTAATCTCCTTGTGCATGTATATTTTTACTTGTCATTTATTTAATTCTTCTCATGAAGAATTTCCTCGCTCGTACTGAATAAATTTCACTTTATCGTCAGTATAAACAAGCTTTCTTGGACTTGGTGAAAAGTTTGCAAAGGTTTATTTTTGTGCAAAGATTGATTATACTGTCATCACGTTCTCACAAATTAATATTTTCATCAAGTTACATTTTAAAATTGATGGAAGGGAGTTAAGGATAACATATTTTCTTTACAAAAGGTTTCTATGATGAACATTGTTTAGGTATTATGTTTCTTTTTTGTGTTTAATCTTTACTTGGTTATACTAACACAAACTAGTTCGAACGTAATTAAGAATATGTTTGTACAAGAACAAACGTGTTTGGGCAAAAGCAAAGTAACAAAATGTAATTAGGACACGATTAAGTACTTGAAATATTTTTAATGAACAACCATTTTGGATTATTTTGAAATCTTCACAAGTATCAGTTTTTATTGCATTAACGTCGTAAAAACAAAACAAAATTTTAAAACTGCATGTTATAATAGAATAAAATAATTTATCAGGTTGCATGTGCGTTTTAGCAGGATATTTATGTGTTGTCGGAAGAATACTATAAACATGCAAGCGAAGTTAATCTTCTTACTAATATATTTATTCTGTTTCATTCAGTCTGTTTTCTGTATATGTTTTATTATATGTTATTCACTAAAGCCGATCGACGACGTCAGAGAAACCTTTATAAAAAGTATTTCACGTGAGGTGGAATATTTAAAACATGCAATTACATGTAGCAATGTTGATTAAAAATTTAGTTCATTAAATCTTTTACCGTTTGTCTCTTGTGATAACGAAAGAAAATTCTTTTAACATAGTGCAATGCAATTAAAAAAATAGACTGACGCTGAAAACAAGTTGAAACATAAAAATAAAAAGGTGTACGATACAAAATTTGAAAACGTGTTTGAAATTTGAAAACTCATTAATAATTCATGAGGAAAACACAAAGGAAATCAGTACCATGTCCGTGGTTTTATACCTGATAAAACTTCTTGACGTCAGAAAGAATACTAATGAACATACAATTTTATATAAAGAATACTAAAGAACATACAATTTTATATAAAGAATACTAATGAACATAACATCCAATAACGAATCGTTTTTTAAGCCATTCAAAACACTCGCATCACGTGTTTTTCGGGCTGCGCCCTCGTGGTTTTAAATCTGATAAAACACTCCTACTCGTGTTTTAAATATTACTTCACATTTACGTTAAAGTTCCAGGTAAAAAAAAATAACAAGTTGTGCGTGTGAACATGTGATGAAATTAAAAACTTACAACAGAAAAGTTTGACAAGAAAAACGTTTTCAACGTAAAATGTGTCTTGAAAATATTTCTAGAGCACATTTGTCGTCGTTCGTCGTATATGAACAATTGTGCTCCATTGCTTATATATTTCCGCATTTTTCGTATATTTGCGCATTTTGCTCATTCAGATAACCTTTACTTTTTATTCGCATCCCTGCAGTTTCATGTTTTTACATGTCCTTCAAAAACTCATTAATAATTCATGAGGAAAACAAAAAAGAAAATCGTGACCGTATCGTGTCTTTTTATATGTGATAAAGATACCTCCTGATTTACATAAACTTTAGCTCTGATGTTCTCGGCTTAGACAAGGTTATTCTTCAAACTTACTACGCCAATGAACTTACCAAGTGGTTCGTTTTTGAAGCCGTTCAATAAACTCGCGGTTCGTGTTTTATCAGATATAAAAACACTCGGCTTCGCCTCGTGTCTTTATATCTGATAAAACCCTCCCACTCGTTTATTAAAGAGAACATACAATCATAACTATTCCAATACGTTCTAATGGAATGTCATTTTCACCATAGAGGTTTAGTGCCAATCTTATGTAGCATGCACAGGGACAATCTTTAATAAAAAAATCCAAACTTTCAATACATTTAAACGTTATATTTTATTAGACCATACATTCTTAATACAAAAATTGTTGACATAATAATCTTCCTCTTACATGTAAAATGCATGCAGTCTTGAAGTTGTCAGATTATGAAGAATTACAGGGCAGACTAAAGTTTGATGGCAATTCATTATCCCATTCTATTGCAAAATTAAGAATGTCTTGTTCGGTCCACCCTGACATGAGTTCGGGACACAAATATTCTTCAGATGATTTTGACTGGATAAGATAACAGTCAACGTTCAGCAGATCCAATCGGCGGATGAGAGCGGCTTGTTCTTGTTCCTCGTTAAATACAAACATGTCTTCTAAAAATGCCAGCTCTTCTTCAGTTCTACAATCATTGATTAATATCTTCAAATCCATCTTTTATTCAGGAAAAAAAAGTAATCAGAACAGTCAACGTAGCACATGCATAAAGATACCTCAGATAACACCAAAAGGAAAACGGACCGAATTTGTTTACTTGAACTAATTAGTCGAACCTTGGTCGGAGCTAGTCTTTAGCAAAATATTCTCGTTCTCGTTTGGTCCAGCTGCCGTGCAAATATTATCACAGTACAAAGCAGCGATTAAACTTTTATTGGATGCGAGATATAACCTGTTTGTCCTATACTAATTTTCAATTAACATAATAATGAATACAATCAATAACACGTTTTTCCTGTTTGACATTTCCAAACATTATAAAATATATAGGATCAGTAGTTGAAAACATTCGTTATTTCGCTAGTTGTCATTTGGAGACAAACATGACTTCAATGAGTAATGCTTGTTATGTTCAACCATTTGTTTTGCGTGAAGTGCTTTATAACACTGTTTTAAGGCTCCGTTATCTAAGAACAGGAGTTGATAGCAAAGAAGTGATTTTCGAAGTAGTCAAGAAAGGATATCCGAATATTGTTGGTGCACGCTACTTATTTATTTATACAGCTTTCGTTGTGAAGCAAAAAATAATTAATGATAATTGATAGTCATGATATAAATAATGACATTAACAAAGCAGTTCACAACGTGGATCATCAACAACAGAGCGTTACTCCAAACAGGGTTGATGCCCAAATAATCCTAAGGCAAAAATAATTGAAATAATAAAAACAAAACAAAAAACAATAATTGTTCCGTAATGTCCTAATAACAGCATTGCCTAAATTTAGTTAAGTTTCTGACCATAGAACATTTAGGGCACACAGCTTTCCAGGTGTAAACATTATCTTGGTCGAAAGTTGTTTCCAGTGCTAGGTGGTATTGATTGTATAAAGCTGTCTTAAATGAAGATACGGACGTTAAGGATCTAACTGATTCCGGCAGGGCATTCCATGATTTGACTGTACGATTGAAGAAGCTCTTTTGAAAAAGAGAAGTTCTACATTTGATGGTTTTGTAGTCCAGTGAGCAAGTTTTCCTGGTGTTCTCAACTGAACTTCGTGGTTGAATGTAGTTCGACCAGTCCATACAATAAAAACCTTAGTAGCTTTGAAAAAGAACACAAGATCTCTGATTTTGTGCCAAAAAGAAATAGGGAGGAGGTTAAGCTTCAAGAGTCTGTCTTTATAAGATTGGGAAGCTAGTGCGGAATTTCCTAAAATGTACTTGGTTGCTCTTCTTTGTACTCTTTCAACAATTGGTGGGCCTCCAATGGCGAGTGGTGACCACACTTCACTGGCATAACCTAGATGAGACCTCACCAAAGTCAGATACAGTACGCGACGAACAGTTTGGTCGAAGCGATAGTCCGTTGTTCTGTATAAGAATCCAAGCATTTTATTGGCCTTTGATGTTGTTGACCAGATGTGGGACGCCCATTTCAGATCGACATTTACTATTACCCCCAGATCTTTTTGATTGGTGGTCAGTGATATATGATGGGTACCAATGGTGTATTATATATACTTTAATACTTTAATAATAATTCACAATACAAATACAAATACAAAAAGAATAATAAGCTAAATATGCAAGTATGGAAGATAGCAATAGGGGGAAACTAAATTCCCATTTTACAACTGCTCTCCCATAAAAAGAAATAATATATGATAATAAAACGATACCCAAGATAACATCATGGAAAGTAAAATAAAAAAAAACAACAAAAAAACAACAAAAAAAACACACAATAAAAAACCCCAAAAAGCCCCCAACTAAATTACTAAATTAAGTTTCCAAGTAAGCTTTAAGAGCTTTTTTAAATGTAACTATACTAGAGGAATTCACAACATAAGAAGGAAGAGAATTCCAATCAATAACATAACGATTAAAAAAAGAAAATTTGAAATAATTAGTGTGAAATATCTTGGGTCTTAGTTTGTAACTGTGATTAGCCCTAGTTCTTGTCTGTCCGATTAAATCTAGATAATTGTTTGGATCAATGTCACAATATCCAAAGATGATTTTATACAAGGTAACCAGGCTTAAATATTTCCTCCATACTTCTAAACTTAACCAACCAAGTTTCTTCAACCTATCAACATAGGGTAACGACGAGCCGCAAATAAGTCGTGAAGCTCTCCTTTGCACCGATTCCAAAGCATGTATGTGTTTTTCAAGATGTGGGTTCCAAACTGGACAACCATATTCCAGAACAGGAAGGACTAGGGCTTGAAAGGCAACCTCAATACCCTTCTTATTCTTAGTTCCAAATGTTCTCCTAATCAGCCCCAGAACTCGGTTGGCTTTAGCACAAATGTTATCAATGTGACTATCCCAAGATAATGTTGAATCTAACCAGATTCCAAGATGCTTGTGAACGTCAGCTTTAGATATAAATCACACTGTCCAGAATATAGTCATGTTGAATTTTTCCTGGGCACATGAAGAACCTTACATTTGTCCTTCCTCAATTGTAGATGACAAGATTTACTCCAAGCTGAAACCTGATCAATGTCCTTTTGTAATTGAATACATTCTGTTGAGCTAACCAATCTTGTTAAACAATACGCTATCATCTGCAAAAAGTTCAGTGTTACATTTAACCGATGTAGGAAGGTCGTTAATATATATAATGAATAATAATGGTCCCAGAATGCTACCCTGTGGAACTCCCGAGGTAACATTTACCCATTTGGACACTTCTCCATCAACCACAACACGTTGTTGTCTTGCCATCAAAAAATCCTGGATCCATGCCACAATTTGACCTTGAATACCATAAAGGTATAACTTTTGGATAAGATATGCATGGGTAACTTTGTCAAACGCCTTTGCAAAGTCTAAGAAGAATGCATCGACAGATTCTCTTTTATCCAATACACTAAGCCAATTGTGGACAAGCTGTAATAGCTGAGTAATACATGAACGCCCTTTGCGGAAACCATGTTGGTTATCACACAGTAACTGTAGATCTATTAGGAATTTCATAACATGCTGATGTATTAAACGTTCAATCGCTTTAACAACAATACAGGTTAATGAAATTGGACGGTAATTCTCGGCTAAAGAACGTTCACCAGACTTAAAAATCGGCACCACATTGGCTACTTTCCAATCTAGAGGAAGTTTACCAGCTCTTAAAGTATAGTTAAACAAACCTGCCAGAGAATGGGACAATTCGTTTGCACATTCTTTCAAAATCTTTGGTGATATTCCATCAAGACCACATGCTTTCTTAACATCTAATGCAGACAATACTTTAGCAACATCTTCATCACAGATAACTAAGTCATCAATTATGCAATCAGGTACTGTTGTTAAATCCCCGGTTAGATTCTCCAAATCACCAACAGGATCATTAAAAACTGAACTGAAAAAAGAGTTGAGCTGGTCAGCTTTATGTTTTGAGGCGTATGCTGTAGATCCATGGTAACTAATGCAAGAGGGAATACTTGAAATACCAGTACGTGCTTTGACAAATGACCAAAACTTTCTAGGTTTCTCTGGAAGGGCAGATACCAGGTTATTAACATATTTCCAGTAAGCTTTATTTAAATCATCTTTAACAGTGTTGCTAAACCTTTTATACTTCAACCATTTATCACGACTGTCTGATAACTTAGCCTGCTTCCGTTCAAATCAGGTGTTATCCATGGGGTGCCAGGTTGGTACAATATTCATGTACAATCGGGGTTCGTTTTCGTGTAATGCACAAGGCCTGGCATATTTTTTTGGTTAAAGCTCATTTGCCATTTCGAAGACCAATCGGAAACCTTATCAATGTCCTGCTGGAATAATGTTATATCAGAATGGGATTTTATGATACGAGCTAACTTGGTGTCATCAGCGAAGACGTATACCAATGTCTTATCTGATAACCCATCAGACAAGTCATTGATGTACCAAAGGAATAATAAAGGTCCTAATATACTTCCTTGTGGCACTCCTGAGGGAACAGGCAGAGTAGAAGAGGTTGCATCCTTGAACATAAGAACATATGTCGGAAATGATGAAGTTAAACCCAGTGATTTACACAAAATTGTTTATTTTGATGCTGATTTAAAGTTGGTTGTAAAAGAGGAAGAGCCAAAAAAGAAGAAAAAGCGGACGACTAGGAAAATGAAAGGTGGAAAAAGAAAAAAAAAGAGAATAGTGAAGGTGCACTAAAAACATTAGAACATTTACTCGGTCATCTATAAAAAGAAAAACTTCTGTTTCTACAACAGTGACAAGTAGAAACAAGCCTGTAGCAATGACAGCTAATACCTAAAGTGATACAGATTGACTGAATAAGACATATCATGTAACTGTATTGATTTTAACTTAAATGTGTTTGAAATATGTTCAAAGCTAGCAACATTAAAGCGACTATTTTATATTTTACACACTTTTTTTTTTGCTTCTGTCTCGAATTTCAGTAAAGCGCCTGGTAGTGCGAATCGTTGTTGAAAAAACAATGTTTTTGTTGAAAAAAATCCCCTATACAAATGCCGAACCAAGTATGATTTTCCAGACTGATTTTGACAGCAAATGCAAAAATTTTGCACGAGTATTGAATTGTACATTCATACATACTTGAGGGAAACCTGTTTTGGAGTAATCGCGCGCGCTGCATCAAACTATTCTTTTTGAACGAGAATTTTCAATAACTAAACGACATCATCACCCTTTACAAAAATTGGAATATTGTAACGACGACTTTGCCTTAGATTTGTCAACCGTTGAGTCTTAGGTTGACGTCAAATATTATTATTATTATTATTATTTAATGTTATTTCAAAACGGTAACCCTTCAGGGCCCTTACGCACCTGTTTTTCAAGGGGCCGTTTAAAATACAGTTAAAAACATACATACTATATAAACAATCTAAATTACATATTAACTATTTACAAGAATATGAATATTTACAAATAAATAAATAAATAAATAAATACATAAATAATTAAATATAAAACAATTTAGGTACGATCAAGAATAGATTTAAATCTTTTAATGCTGATCCCTTTTTCTTTGGCCTTTTTTAGGTAAATTATTCCAAACCGACGCAGCGGCATAGCTTATACTTTTTTTCATAAAATTTGTTTTTGGTTTATCAAGCGCATAAATATATGTTATTTACCAAACTGGAGGTCCGAGTCCGAGTCATCGCTGATGATCACTTTTCGCTTCTTAGCTGGCACTGATGTTAGATTTTTGGCTTGATTGTCGTTGGTGTAAAAATTGAACGAACATCTTTCGATTTTTCCAATGTTTGCCCCTGAAAACATTCCGTCGATTGCCGACCGTCGTAATTCTCTGGCACATCAGCATCCATTAGCCTGGAAATACACGTTTTTCTCACAGAGTGATTGGTGATATTCCCAGGCAAATTTGCAGCTTTTGCAGCTTTAACGAGGAATTTTCCAATCTCGTTTTTTCCGAGCGGCCCCTTCATATACCAAACTTCGGATTCTGGTGTTCGTCGGCGGTTTACAGCCAAGAAGAAAGGCGAATCTTGCTGCTTCATTTCGGTTGGACGGTGGGCAGCGAATGATTTGTACAGTTTAACTGGACAACGTTTATTATCGGTTGCTTGAGCAGTAGGTTTAAAAGCTCTTCTATGTTGACCATCACCGTGCCGTGTTTTGGAGCCTCGTTCAGCGTGCCATATGAGCATTTCATTCCCGGTTTCTGGATCTTTACCGACTGTGATGTCGCCCCATTTGAGTCGCCTTGCTTCATCGCGAGCCCTAAAACCAAAATGAAGGGCGAGAACCCACCAGACTGTCCTTTGGAGTACTTCAGGGTTGTGGTCACCAAACAAGTCACGTTGAAACAGAAGGTCTTCTTCGGATTTCGTGAGTTCTCTTGCTGCTTGCGGACGGTTTCCTTTGGCGTGTTGTTGTACCAGCTGCCGTTTTCTGGCCAGAAGAACTTCTCGAGACTTCGCGAACTCTTGGTCTTGAAAAATGTTCAGGTTTGAACTTTTGTCATTCAGATATCGTTGTAAACTTCTCTGAAAAGCTGTGAGAGACGAAGGCTCGTAAACGTCGTCATTTTTCTTGCGAGCGTTAACGAAAAATTGGGCGAGGAGGATGTTTAATTCCTTGGCAGGTATGGTTTGAATTTCTCGTACTTCATTTATAGACAAAAAGTACCTGGTAATGACATTTATATCGTATTCCGTTTTCTTCTTCGTGTTTTCCGGTCGTTGACTCTCAATATAATTTTGGATGTCAATATCGCTGCCATTGTAACACCCGTTTTCGTTCGCGTTTGGGTCTGAATAGACTAAATTTCCACCACTTGTGCTTGGGACGTCGTCTTGGGGATAATAAAATTCGCTCTCGCTATGCTCACTATCGTCGGAGTACATTTTTCACCAGTTTTTTTGTTTGAAAACTGTTTTTCACCCCATATTAGTTTTGGCGGGAAAAACGAGAGGTCCGTACTTGTGTGATACGGACCTCGTATTTAGCCAATCAGAAGCCGGCATTTTTGTTACGTACCTGCAGTTACGGACCTGAGAAAAATAATCATTGTTATTGCTGCGGAGGTTATACTTTCAATTTGTTTTAATGTCAAACATACTCATCATACTTTGGGGCAACTTATTGTTTAATTTCTTATCTTATACATAAAGACAGATTTGTTGGCTTGAAAGCGCTTCATCAATGGTTGCCAGTTTAATTCTTCTAAAACATCACTTGAGCTTATTTCATAGGTTCGGCCAGTGATAACTCGTGCCGCTCTATTTTGTAATTTTTGTAACTTTTCAATTAAATAATCACTACAGTTGTCCCAGACAAGACTGCAGTAATCAAAGTGTGGTAATATTAAGGCATTATACGCCTTTGGAGACTTTGGTTACAACATTATCTATTTGTTTTTTTCCACGAGAGCTGTTCATCGACAACGACACCTAATGTTTTTGAGTGGTTTACTCGTTTAATTGTTGTTTCGCCTAGTTGAATTTTTGGGTCATTTATTATATTTGACAATCGTTGTCTTGACCCAATTATCATATACTCAGTCTTCTCTTTATTTAGGGTAAGTTTATTGGCTAGCAACCATTGATGTACGCTCTCTAAGTCAATATTTAAGCGCTCTTGTATACCGTGCATCGTCGTGTCATGTGATGATATATTTGTATCATCAGCAAACATGCTCGCAGTTGAGGTGGACAAACAATTTGGCAGATCATTTATGTATATTAAGAATAGCAGTGGCGCCAAGTTTGATCCTTGAGGTACACCGCACTTAATAATTCTTTTGTTGGATATCGCTTGTTCAACTTTACACATTTGTACTCTTCTAGTAAGATATGATTGAAACCAATCAAGCGAATATCCTCTTATTCCATAGTTATACAACTTTGTTAATAAAATACTATGATCAACACAATCGAACGCCTTTTTAAGGTCAAGAACGATAACACCACTCAGACCTCCCCTATCCAAACCACTGGTTTGTAATATTAAGAAGGGAAGGCTGTGTAGAGTATTTCTTCCTAAAACCTGCTTGTTGTTCTGTGAGTATGCCATTGGATTCCAGATAGGTTTCAAGTTGTTGCGTTATTAGCCTTTCGAAAATCTTAGCTACGGCCGACAGAACTGAAATTGGTCTATAGTTACTGCATTCCGTTTTGCACCCAGCTTTGTGTATTGGCGAAATAATTGCTACTTTCAAATCATCAGGAAATATCCCTACATCTATAGATGTATTAAATATAAAAGTTAGTGATGGAGATATAACATCGGCAGTATCTTTTAAAAGTTTGCCGGATATTCTATCATGTGCTGTTGATTTAGACGTTTTGATTGTGGAAAGCAACCTATAAACTTCCGTTACAGTAACATTTTTCATCTGAAACCGCGAGTCACAAGGAGACAGATATGATTCAGTCAGCCTTGAACTCTGCGCCAGGTCTCTAGCTAGATCAGGCCCCACTTCGAGTCACAAGGAGACAGATATGATTCAGTCAGCCTTGAACTCTGCGCCAGGTCTCTAGCTGGATCAGGCCCCACTTCGCTAAAATATGTGTTGAAGGTATTTGCGATAGAAGGAGCGAGCATCTGTTATACTTTGGCTGTCATACTTAACTTCAGTAATGATAGTTGTTTTCGAATTTTTATTTGTAAGCTTATTAATTGTTTTCCACATCTCTTTAGGATTCTTTTCGCAATTGTTAAGAGTGTTCGTGAAATAGGTGGCTTTGTTTTTTTTTATCAATCTGTTCAGTTCATTGCGCGTTTTCCTATAAGCATCATGAAATTGTTTTGACCCAGTTTTCACAGCCTTTTTCTTCAAAAAGTCTCTATGATACATAGTTCTTTTAATATTATCTGTAATCCACATGGCATACTCACTTCTAACTTTTCTAGTAATCTGTGGTGCATGCATGCCCGCTACTAATAAAAATATGTTTTTCCACTCTTTCCACATCACATTTGGATCACACACCGTTTCAGAAAGCATTTGTAGACTCATCGCCAAATCAATCCTAAATGCATTAGCATTATAATATTTAAATTGCCTTGTTTTAATTATTTTTGGTTCTTTTCGTGGTATTGAAATTTTCCTTTGAATAAAGATAAGGCTATGATCACTCATTCCCAAATGGACTACACCGGAATTAATTACAATTTCCGGCTTATTTGTAAATGCTAAGTCAATAGATCGTTTTCATCTGACGTCACGGCGGCCATATTGGTGTACCAAAACAATAAAATGGCGGCCATATTGGTGTACGGTATGGGAATTAGCTCTTTCTTATTCAAATATTTCGTATTGTTTCACCACTCCAACGGGGCCACCGATCACGCGAGTGAAAACGATCCATTCGTGTTTTTGAATTCTCAGTTATTCGTGTAGGTTCTTTGATCAATTGCTCAAATTGGAATGTTTTAACAATGTCAACAAGTTTGTTTATTTGTGATTTTGCATTACCGTTATTCACTTGAGTCCAGTCACAGTTGAAATCCCCAATCAAGATAACCTCTTTATTCTCAGAGTCCATTTTCTTGACTAGTTCCTCATACACATTAAAAAGTTCTAATGTGGTATCCGGTGGTCTGTACCAACAATTGATTAAAAAGGATTTTGACTTTGGCTTAGAGATTTCAACCGTTATTGCCTCAAGGTTTTCCTGCATTAGCTCATTTCTTACTTTATAATTAATAGAATTTCTTATATAAATAGCGACTCCCCCACCATGTCGATTTCTATCTTTCCTTACAATATCATAACCATTAATCTTTACCTCATGATTAGCAATGGTATTATCAAGCAGAGTTTCATTAAGGCAAATAATATCGAACTGTTGTTTATGAAGGTAAAGCCAAAATTCTTTAATATGCTTGACTAAACTTCTGATATTTAAATGAGCAATTTTAAAGCCTCTCGTATTTTTTGTCTGGCCAGCATTCAAATTTTTACTAGGCCTACATTTGGATTCGATCTTACTATTCTTGACCATTCCCGAATTTCAATTATTTTTATCGTTCAAATAAGTCGTAATATTCTTCGCTAACATTGATGTCCCCACTTTATTAAGATGGATTCCGTAAGGATTTATATGTTTTGACTGAATGTTGTCATGCTTAATATGACCCCATTTATTCAGTTTACAATAACTTAAGAGTTTATGATTTACCTCGGTCACTTTCTTGCTATTTTCTGGCTTGTCTGTTCTTGTAATCAACTCAGATATTATAACACTGGTTTCTGGACTTTCTTTCATTATAATATTTCCAATATCGACGACTCATTCTTGTCCGGGTCGAAAACCAGTCACAGCAGGTGGTCTTGGCAATTTGTGAATTAATATGGCATAATAACACAAAAATAATACCACAATATATCATTTGAATCGTTTTTACCTCTACTATTCAAATTTTGGGTTTTCAGGTCTTGCCAGACAACCCATTTTGCAAATTATGCTAATTTATGCTAATTACTACTATTAATAATATTATTATAATCCAAAAATGTTAAATATTTAACGAGAAATGACTTTACACCAAACTTTGGATCATGTAAAATGAAAAGCACCATTTCACAAATTCAAATTGAAAAAATTGAAGCAATACAATAAAAAGCAAATATTATATTGATTTTTTACGATTTTCCATTGAGACCCCCCATTGTGACCCCCCGTGGTGCGGCCGCGTGTGATCATATAACTTATTTTGAAATTTACAAATTAAAACAGAATTATACAAGAACATACGACCAAAATACATCAGTAAGATCGTTTTTAAGTCAGCTATTCAGATTTTAAGTTATTTTTGAGTGATATTTACTTCTGTTTGCCATTACAACGCCGACAACTCGCCGACAACTCTCGGCAAATTTTGTTCAAATTTGCCTGACTCGGCCGAGATGGTTTTCGTCAAATTTTACCAAATTATTGCTAATCTACGAAATAATTACAACAAACAAATGTTTATACTTACTTTCGGAGTTGTTAGAGCCTAAATTTTCGTTGGTTTCGCTTATATATTGACAAATAAAAGCCGTTTTGTTCATATCAACACGCCATAATCCTCGCGGGATTTTCACAGAAGGGAAGTCAGGTCAGAACTCGGGTAATACTTCATGGCATATCGTTATAAAGGTCTCATTTTAAAAAGGGATCATTCAGGATCATTTTAAGCCCTAGGGGGGTAATTTTGGTCAAAACCTCGCAGGTTCACAACAAATCAAAGTGATCCGTCACTGGTAGCGGATGACTATAGGGCCGGACAACTAGGAGTTAAATCGTTGGTTCCAACATGTAGAATCACCTTCTCTGGTTTCTTAACAAGGCATGGCCTGATGTGATGTTTCAAATATGCAACATTAACTAACCCAAATAACTGATGGCCTATAGCAATCCCCCAAATGTACTTCATAACTTTTTTTTCATTAACTATAATATCCTTGATCTGACTACTGACCTGACCCAGCTTAATTAGCCAACGGGCCTAATCGGGCTAATTTTCGTATACTGTTGCGGTGCAATTTAATGAGTGTAAAACAAACAGTATATAAGGGAAAAGTCTTTGTGAAAAACGTAGAATGAAGAAAGTGCACCAATTCATCAGGTTTTTTCAAATATATGGTATACTGCAATGGCAGACAGGTGCAATTCCGCTGTGACAACCAAAGCGTCGTAGCCATCCTTCGAACCAGTTCATCCAAAGATCCAAACATAATGCACTTAAGCCGAAACCTCTTCCCTCCAACTTCACGCTGTCCGCCGTCCACATCCCTGGAAAGCAGAATGCAATTGCTGACGCTTTGTCTCGATTTCACTTACAGGAATTCTTCCGTCTATTCCGGAAAACCTATTCCACCGATTAACGTCAGTCTTCTCGAACAACGCGCTTTAAACCTTATGGCCCACGGGATAGCCGTATCTACTCGACGTACTTACATCACAGCTCAACGACGGTTCATCACCTTCTGCTATACGACTAAGCAACTTTCCCCTGCGGATTTCCCCTGCCCAGCATCCGAATGGACACTCATACTGTTTGTCACACACGTGGCTGGCTCATTGAAATGGCAAATTCAATCAAGGTCTACCTGCGGGCGTTCGCTCACTTCATATCGAACAAGGATTCTCCAACCCCCTGGAAAATCGGCTACGCCTAGAACGGGTCATCAAGGGGACTAAGCTCTTACAAGGCAGTGACAAACGCGATAGGCACCCCATGACGATTGATGTTCTTCGAAAATTCGAGCGACATATTACACCTACGCGCTACAACGACTCGATGTTCTGCCTCGGCTTCTTTGGATTCCTCAGATCGGGCGAGTTTACGGTTGCATCCCACACATCCTTCAACCACGACTTGCACCTCACCATCGACGACATTCAGATCGGCGCCACTCTCCAAACTTCATGCTTGTCAATATTAAAGCGTCGAAGACTGATCAGTTCCGCAAGGGTGTTACCTCCGTCTAGCTCAATCAGGCTCATCCATTTGCACCGTGCGCACTTATCTTCACTTCCGTAGAAACAAACCAGGCCCACTTTTTATTCATCAAGATGGAAAGGCCCTGACACGAACCGACCTGTCTAAGTGGTTACAGGCAATCGCAACTCGAGCAGGATGTACAGGGAATTTTTCAGGCCACAGCTTCCGGATCGGTGCAGCGACAACATCCACACAGAAAGGAATCTCAGACCACCTCATCAAGACATTAGCCCGTTGGGAAAGCAACGCTTACCAACTCTACATCCAGACCATGCTACACTAGCTAGATAACGTAGCTTCGCTTGTAACAAGCTAATATATAATATTTCCTATGGTTGTCACTTTATCGTCTACGCATGCTTACATAATTAATAAATTTACACTCTCTCTGGCTAACCTATCGTATTTTCTCTGGTAGCAGCTAGCATGCATGCTATATTTACTGTCGGGTATACCGAGGCCATTTACGCAATGCAGGAGTTTAACGAGCCCAGTTACGTAATGCATGAGTATAACGAGCCCAGTTACATAATGCATGGTGGGTATAACGAGCTTATTTACGCAATGCATGGGTATGACGAGCCCATCTACGCAATACATAGGTATAACGAGCCTATTTACGGAATGCATGGGTGTAACGAGTCCATTTACGCAATGCATGGGTGTAACGAGCCCATTTACGCAATGCATGGGTATAACGAGCCCATTTACGCAATGCATGGGTATAACGAGCCCATTTACGTAATACATGGGTATAACGAGTCAATTTACGCAATGCGTGGGTGTAACGAGCCCATTTACGCAATGCATGGGTATAACGAGTCCATTAACGCAATGCATGGGTATAACAAGCCCATTTACGAAATGCATGGGTATAACGAGTCCATTAACGCAATGCATGGGTATAACAAGCCCATTTACGCTATGCATGGGCATAACAAGCCCATTTACGCAATGCATGGGTATAACGAGCCAAATTACGCAATGAATGAATAAAACGAGCCAATTTACGCAATGGATAGGTATAACGAGCACACTTACGCCAAGTTTATGGTTGGGTGATTCAGCTTAATTTGATGCTTGGATGCTGAGAATTCTACACCAGTGAATCCTCAGTTTGGTCATCGTATCTTAGTCCAAGCATCAGGAGCACAACAACCACCAGCCAGTCGGCCTGCCTTTCACCCAACCATCCAAAGGGTAAGTATAAACTAGGTCGATTATCGACCCACAGCCGAACAAATATAGTGACGTATGGTTTAAGTCAAGCTTGGAGTGAGAACTGTCAAAAGTCATCCAAAAATTCAATTTAGTAATAGATAAATCCCGAGAACGAGGGATGTATGCTATATAAAGACCCGAGGACGCCTTAATTTATTATTGAGGAGGTTTTCCAACAAAGTTTTGTCTTTTTTTTCCACCTTGGACAAATATTTTCCTTGTTTTTTCTTCATTCCGTTTCTAATTATTATTCAAGGGCTTTATGCGATATAAAGCCCTCGAAAGAACAAAGAAAACCGACTCAATAATAAATTAACTAACGTTAAAACCACAACCTTATGTATACCACGAAGGCACAATTCTCAATCAGTGTTTCCCTTTCTATTTTAACCAACTCCTTTGGTAGAAACAATATATTTAACACGGAGTACTGTGCCGAGTATTGTTTATTATCGGTGGATATAAATTATTTCCTCTTTAATTAACTTAAAAATAATTAATAGGCTTATATTTCTAACACGCCATACTCTTGCGCGCGAAAACTATTGTATCGTACACTGCAGTTAATTAACTATTTCCCAGCATGACGTTCCACAGTTAGTTTTAAACAGTGCGCATACTCCTTGAGTTTAGCTGTAGTACTATGACTAGTCGTTGTATTTTCTTGTTTTCCCTGGATATTCTGTTGTGTAATTAGCTCTTCACTTTTCTGTATTTATAGTTTCGTTATATGCTGTTTCTTAACTCATTTAACTATGAAGTTATCACAAAACGAAGGCGTTACGTCCTTGAATTATCTGTTTAAAATATTTTCGTCTAACCACCGATTTTATTTTTATTTACTAACATTTTTATAACTGTACTTTCTATTTTTGAGCCTTTTATATATATTTGCATGCTTTTGTTTTTTATCGTTTTCCAGCGAAATATTATGATTGTAATTTTCAGATAATCATTGGCAAAAGTAGACAGGACACCTCATGTTTTTGCGACTTTTATCTTAGTGATTTTATTATCCTACCATATTTGCTTATGACTACTCCCCCTCCTCCCCTTTCCAATGTTGAAAGGATAACGTATTTACTCGTTTAAGCGCCGCCCCCGATTAAGCGCCGCATATGAGAGCCGTAAAGAGCGCCGCCCTCGAATAAGCGCCGCACTTATTCACAACAATGCGGCGCTTAATCGAAGCACCGTCAGACAGAATTGTTCGAGAAGCCAAACTAAAAAACAACTACAGTACATCTCAATCTTAAGTCAGCCTCGGAAATTTATTCTCCTGTATTACAGTGTTTTTAAGTTCAAAGTGAGTATATTTCAATGCTCTCCCATTTAACTTTCTCTTGAAACATGTTTACTTTGTTAACATTTCTTGTTATCGTTTACAAATCAAATAAGAGCGCCGCCCTCAAATAAGCGCCGCATCCGAAACACTAAAAGTTTAAAGAGCGCCGCGGCGCTTAAACGAGTAAATACACTTCGAGCAAATGTAATAAGTAGGAAACCCAATATTGTTGTAGAAATTCGTTCGTTTTCAACATTGAAGAGGGGGAAGGGGGGGGGGGGGGGGCACGAATGTTTTAAGAAATTTAAGGCAGGTGTCCTACAACATTTGGCCATGGTTGTAGCTCTAATTATTGACCGGGTGGCCAACCAATTAGTGTACGTCATTTGGCGTATCTTCCAGACTAGCGGCGTCGCCATACACCATAATATATACACACATATACTGTACCTCACTATCGGTCTGATTTTCAGTTTCAATTCTGTATCGCTCGCCTTTCATAAAACCATCCAATTTAGGTGTATTATTATCATTCTTTAACTCAAAATTGACTGTCACATCTTCGTAATTCGTGTTGAAGCAAACAAAATGTTTCGCGCCACCAAGTTTCTTTCTGTACATAGACTCTTTCCAGGAAATCTACAAATCATATATAGGCTTAGAACTCTTCAATTTACAACCAAGAAATAGAAGAATAGTACTTTGTACTATAAAAAGTAAACTGTAGGTATAAGTATAAAGTTAGCTGCATGCATGTATACGTTGTTGAATGCAAGGAGCTCGATTACAGCATAGTTAATAGAAAATATACATGGTTTGGAAGCTCAACAAAAGTCATTGTTCCATGTTTTTATTCAGGTTTATGGAAATTTTTGCATGCACTTTCACGGTTACTGAACATATTGTGTTTTCTGTATAATGAAGGAATCATCCAATAGCAACGTTTGGGTTCAATCACTCAACCATACTGTTTAAATATTAATAAACCTAAAACAAAGGATTTGGCACCTTCATGTGCCTTTCAACATGAATCGTAGCTTGATTGTTATCCGCTTTGAAGTTTGCCAGGTTTCCAAACCATGTATATTTTCTATTAACAATGGTATTATGTGTGAACACCCCCTGTAGTCATAGTTAATAGAAACCCGGCAAACTTCAATATATATATATATATATATACATGTTATCAAATCCACAACTTGCGCAGTTCGAATAGCAGGGTACTGGTAACTAACCTGTTAAATTATTCAAATTATTTAAATTTACGTCAGCAAATTATAATTTATAAGTTCGGTTGGATTACGAAATAGTTTTTCAACTATCATTACGAAAGAAATCTTTGCCAGAAAAAAACGATTCTAGCTAAAATGTACATTAATATTACTATGGAAAAGAAAGAAGGCTAAGAAAAGAGGTGGCAGCGAGAAAAAGACAACAATAAATACTACTTAAAACCACTGAAAAAACCCTAAAAATTAATACGATAAAGACCGAAAACGATGCCGACCGAAATGTAACTGAAAGAAAGATGTGTCCTGAAACTGTTCAAAGCCGGTAAAGAATTTTGCTCTGGTGTATTCTACATAACTCGAGAGGGAACGATTAAGAAATTTTGAAACAAACGGCTTTTTAGATCATGAAGAGAACTGAATGATGCCTTGAGATTCAAGAAAGGATCAACTTGAATGTCCCCAATCTGACTCATGTAAACACGATTTGACTTGAAAATGACTTGATACGCATGAGTGAAGTTGTGGCGTGTCGTGCTAAATAGCAGACATTGATGGAAGCACAGAGAATAGTGTTCCAAAACCGAAAGCAATGTTCCAAGCAGTCCGATTCTCCATATAAACATGTGCCCGGACATAGTTAATAGAAAATATACATGGTTTGAAAGCTCAACAAAAGTCATTGTTTTATGTCTTTGTTCAGGTTTATGAAAATTTTGGCACTTTCACGGTTACTGAACACATTGTGTTTTCTGTACAATGAAGCAATCATCCAAGCAACGTTTAGGGTTCAATCACTCAACCGCACTGTTTAAATATTAATAAACCTAAAATAAAGGATTTGGCACCTTCATGTACCTTTCAACATGAATCGTAGTTGGATTGTTATCCGCTTTGAAGTTTGCCGGGTTTGGAAACCCATGTATATTTTCTATCAACTATGGCCAACAAGGGCAGATTTCGTTTTGAGCCAATGAGGGCGTGTGTTTACATTGTTTCAACAACCAATCAGATTACTTGAATTCCGTGTGGACTTCCAGTGCGATCGAAAATCAACCAAACATTATGGAGCAAACACACCTTCTATAAAAGCTGTACGTGCACGCAAATTTTTAATTTTTTCGTTTCAAACGTGCATATTCCGATAGAATACGAATTTTTCTTTAATTTCCTCGCGGGGATAAACAATCCATTTTCGAATTCAAGAACAATCGGCCCTTGAATTACGGCTTACGAAGAGCCCGCGACCAAGCTAAATCGTCCCCTTCCTTCTAGCATAAAAAAACCTACCAAAGTTTACTTTTCTCGCTTGTTTTGACTTGTCATTAGTATAAGACCCTTCTTTTGTGGTAACTATGCGAGTTAAAAACCTTCGAAAAATACCTACGTGACGTTTTCCGGTTTTAAAGTGTTTACTTCCTTTGAACTCAGGGGATCTGGTGAAGTATGAAGAGTCAGTTGTCACTTGTCATGCAGCGCTCGTCAACCTGAAACTTGCATCAATAAATCAAAACGTAGGAAGGAGGGGTTCATCTGTTGCCTAACGGTTGGCAAATATTGCTTTAAAATATACTTCAATTCATGGATCATTGGTAACACTTACGAGAAGTTATTGTCTTGGGGGCTCAGCTCGAGGCGAACTGCTGACCATGAGCGTTGTCAACTAAACCTGTATTTTCATCGTCGTCGTCTTCCTACTCTTCATCGTCGGATTCTTCGCTGGTCTCTTCGTTATCTTTATTGTCTGTTTTAGCTTGTTTGATGATGGCTTCATTTGCTGTTTTTTCCAAGGGAGATCAATAACCTTTAATTGCAACAGTTCGTGGCAAATTCGACAAACACTGCTGTCTGGGAGGTTGCACTCCAGGTGAAAAGAATGTCGATATCCTCGAAATATCCTCCACATTGTGCTTTGTCGTGTACATCCAAGACTATCACATTTTCTGTTGAAATGAAAATTGAAGGTATTGGTTTGTTGGCAAGTCTTAACACTGACTTTTAGAGTTCTGTAATGAGCAAATTCCATTAAAACTCAAGAACATTTCAAATGGGAAATTCGACTTTTGGACCAATTTTGATTTCTACTGTATTTGATTTAGAAATTCTGGTATAATTTTAAAATCTAATTTATGTTTCTATGGCCCCTGTTTATTTAATCTTCAGTGATACTACGCTCACTACCCTTGTGGAAGTTTGAGCACTCTGGGCCCATGCGCACTTCACGCTATCTGAATGTATTTCACCGATGCTGTCCCACATGCGGTTGTCACCGACGATCGCATGTGTATAAGTAATTGATGAAATTCATTCAGATTGTTCCAAGCTACACTGGTGAGCTGTTGTACAGCGAAACACCGTGTCTGTAGATTGAACTATGTACGCTCCTTCACTTCGGTGTTGTTGAGCACTCTGTGAAGTTGCCGTGGGTACCTATTAGCGATAATGCAACGCTCACTACCCTTGTGGAAGTTTGAGCACTCTGGGCCCATGCGCACTTCACGCTATCTGAATATATTTCACCGATGCTGTCCCACATGCGGTTGTCACCGACGATCGCATGTGTATAAGTAATTGATGAAATTCATTCAGATTGTTCCAAGCTACACTGATGAGCTGTTGTACAGCGAAACACCGTGTCTGTAGATTCAACTATGTACGCTCCTTCACTTCGGTGTTGTTGAGCACTCTGTGAAGTTGCCGTAGGTACCTATTAGCGATAATGCAAAGCTCACTACCCTTGTGGAAGTTTGAGCACTCTGGGCCCATGCGCACTTCACGCTATCTGAATGTATTTCACCGATGCTGTCCCACATGCGGTTGTCACCGACGATCGCATGTGTATAAGTAATTGATGAAATTCATTCAGATTGTTCCAAGCTACACTGATGAGCTGTTGTACAGCGAAACACCGTGTCTGTAGATTGAACTATGTACGCTCCTTCACTTCGGTGTTGTTGAGCACTCTGTGAAGTTGCCGTGGGTACCTATTAGCGATAATGCAACGCTCACTACCCTTGTGGAAGTTTGAGCACTCTGGGCCCATGCGCACTTCACGCTATCTGAATGTATTTCACCGATGCTGTCCCACATGCGGTTGTCACCGACGATCGCATGTGTATAAGTAATTGATGAAATTCATTCAGATTGTTCCAAGCTACACTGATGAGCTGTTGTACAGCGAAACACCGTGTCTGTAGATTGAACTATATATATATATTAAAAAATAGATTGCATCTTATGCATGCTGTGATTGGTCAGTTATTGTGTTTATATCAGGCTATGCAACATGGTTGTGACGTCACAGCATATTTCTTAGTCTTATTTCATAAAAGTAATAGAAAATAGATGCCCTGTGTTTATATAACCTGATGCAAACTCCCTCTCATGTTTGCATCAGGCTATATAAACATGAGTGGCCAAGTTTTATTTTTTATTTTCATGTACTTACTTTTCTGGGTTTGGAGATTTTTCTACCGCTGTAAATCCAAGTGGTAATATTTGGTTGTTCACAACTGCTTCACCAAAAAGATTAGGAAGTTTCCATGTGGACAATTGTTTGTGTTGTCAGGGGGTCCTAGGTAATTCAACCCCCATTCCAGGATGATTGTTGATACTTTCAAATTTTTCAGGAAGAAATTCAGCTGCCTTGACTTTTAGCTGGTCAATTATTTTGCTACTAAAATTGAATTTTTTAGGTGGCAAAAATTTGAAAGTATCAGCAATCATCCTGGAATGGGAGTTGAATTACCTAGGACCCCCTGACAACACAAACAATTGTCCAGATTGAAACTTCCTAATATTTGTGGTGAAGCAGTTGTGAACAACCAAATATTACCACTTGGATTTACAGCGGTAGAAAAATCTCCAAACCCAGAAAAGTAAGTACATGTATATAAAAAATAAAACTTGGCCACTCATTTTTATATAGCCTGATGCAAACATGAGAGGGAGTTTGCATCAGGTTATATAAACACAGGGATCTATTTTCTATTTCTTTTATGAAATAAGACTAAGAAATATGCTGTGACGTCACAACCATGTTGCATAGCCTGATATAAACACAATAACTGACCAATCACAGCATGCATAAGATGCAATCTATTTTTTAATATATACCGTATAATAGCCAAGTACAAAATAAACTATAATACAAACATATAATAGTATCACTGAAGATTAAATAAACAGGGGCGATAGAAACATAAATTAGATTTTAAAATTATACCAGAATTTCTAAATCAAATACAGTAGAAATCAAAATTGGTCCAAAAGTCGAATTTCCCATTTGAAATGTTCTTGAGTTTTAATGGAATTTGCTCATTACAGAACCCTAAAAGTCAGTTTTAAGGCTTGCCAACACACCAATACCTTCAATTTTCATTTCAACAGAAAATGTGATAGTCTCGGATGTACACGACAAAGCACAATGTGGAGGATATTTCGAGGATGTGGACATTCTTTTCACCTGGAGTGCAACCTCCCAGACAGCAGTGTTTGTCGAATTTGCCACGAATTGTTGCAATTAAAGGTTATTGATCTCCCTTGGAAAAACAGCAAATGAAACCATCATCAAACAAGCTAAAACAGACAATAAAGACAACGAAGAGACCAGCGACGAATCCGACGATGAAGAGTAGGAAGACGACGACGATGAAAATACAGGTTTAGTTGATGACAACGCTCATGGTCAGCAGTTCGCCTCGAGCTGAGCCCCCAAGACAAATAACTTCTCGTAAGTGTTACCAATGATCCATGAATTGAAGTATATTTTAAAGCAATATTTGCCAACCGTTAGGCAACAGATGAACCCCTCCTTCCTACTATTGATGCAAGAGTTCAAGTTGACGAGCGCTGCATGACAAGTGACAACTAACTCTTCATCCTTCACCAGACCCCCTGAGTTCAAAGGAAGTAAACACTTTAAAACCGGAAAAGGTCACGTAGGTATTTTTCGAAGGTTTTTAACTCGCATAGTTACCACAAAAGAAGGGTCTTATACTAATGACAAGTCAAAACAAGCGAGAAAAGTAAACTTTGGTAGGTTTTTTTATGCTAGAAGGAAGGGGACGGTTTAGCTTGGTCGCGGGCTCTGCGTAAGCCGTAATTCAAGGGCCGATTGTTCTTGAATTAGAAAACGGATTGTTTATCCCCGCGAGGAAATTAAAGAAAAAATTCGTATTCTATCGGAATATGCACGTTTGAAACGAAAAAATTAAAAATTTGCGTGCACGTACAGCTTTTATAGAAGCTGTGTTTGCTCCATAATATTTGGTTGATTTTCGATCGCACCGGAAGTCCACACGGAATTCAAGTAATCTGATTGGTTGTTGAAACAATGTAAACAAACGCCCTCATCGGCTCAAAACAAAATCTGCCCTTGTTACTATGGCCCAGATTGACTTCACTCACGTTTTTCCATCCGATTGGACTGTCAATCAGCTTCATGTAAACAGGGCCTTACACTTGAAATTAAAGATTTAGAGTTTACGGTTTCGGGCATTTACTGTACCAGAATCGCATTTCCTATAGAAACACAATATAACATTCTAGAATGAAACCGGTTCCCGGGATCAAGTAAACACCACATAAGACAAACATAATTTTCATGTCATATGCACTATAACGGTAAACCAGTAAAGGTTTCTGAAATTAAGTAGTTTGCATGTAATACAAATTATGAGTGTTTCATCAGGGGATTCAAACAGGAAAAAACAAGATGAGAGCATGAGGCCAAAGGCCGAGTGATTTTATTGTTTTCGAGTGTTTGCATGGATACGATAAACGAGTTATATCGAGCGATTTCAATTGGAAAATGCAATAGGCGAGTTTCAGGGTGTTGCGCGCGCATCATTTTTCAAAAAAACTGGCAAGCTCCACTCAGAGTAAACATACTGTTTAAAATCAACAAGGTATAGATACAGTTTCTGGGTGTTCAACACTATTATTCTGCTGTTGCTGTCGCTAGCAAGTCTGTTTGTCATTGCTTACTTTGTGGGGAGCCCGCCAAGAGCCTACCAATTCCTTTGCAAAATGATGCGCGCGCAATACCCTGAAATTCGCCTATTAAAATAAACCATCATGAGATTTTATTCATGAGTGTGTGTAAAATTTATTCATACAGCAGCTTGTTTATTTTGCATAGATAATTGAGATCTTAAGCATAAGATGAACACCAGTTTTCATCTAATATCTTGGATTTTACTGGAGTATCAAACTTCAATCAGGTGATTGAATGAACTATATTATAATTGTTTTAGCTATTTGTATATCTAAAATACATTAATAATTCATGAGAATTATTAATGTCTTTGAGATATAAAAATAGCTAAAACATGTCATGTGTTCAGTAAGCCATTCATAGTTCAATTAAGGTATTATAGTATACTATTTGTTAAAACTTACTATTTGTTGTCTTATTAAAGATCTTGCTCTTTCACAGTTTTGCCGGGATCCAGTAATTATAAAATTTGCAAATTCACCTTCCTCTTCTTTGGAAGATAACAAACGGATTCTTGTGTCTGACTTTGTCATTAAACGTTTTATATTCTCACCATGTTTCCCCAGTGTTACATGTTTGTATTTCTTTTCAACGGGGACTTCCAGTTTTGCGTATTTGTTCATGCTCTTTTCTTCCTGCAACCTCAAAAAACCTTATAGTTGGGTTATATGACGGTGAAGGGGTGATTGCAAAGAAGCGAGTATAAAACATCGCCTAAGTATATATCGTATTCATCTGACGTCACGGCGGCCATGTTGGTGTACCAAAACAATGGAATGGCGGCCATATTGGTTTACCATCTCTATCCTATGGGAATTTAGCTCTATCCTTATTCAAATATTTCGTATTGTTTCACCACCCCAATGGGGCCACCGATCACGTGAGTGAAAACGATCTATAGGTTAGTATGAGGTGCGTAGCGCTGAGGGAAGTATAGGCCTAATGCCAAGGTTCGAGGTAATCAACTAATTTAGTTCAAATTTTACAACGTTTTGTCTTTTTCTGTATACTTCCCTGGCCTTTATAGAGCGTTTTCATCTGACGTCACGGCGGCCATATTGGTGTACCAAAACAATGAAATGGCGGCCATATTGGTGTACGGTATGGGAATTAGCTCTTTCTTATTCAAATATTTTGTATTGTTTCACCACCCCAATGGGGCCACCGATCACGTGAGTGAGAACGGTCTATACAGATAAAGACCGTGCATTTATAATAAGCAATTTAATTCAATTCAATTCACTTTGTATGGGAGATAAAGACTTATGAATAACAAAGAAAACCGCGTGAAATTTGAACTAATAGTTTATTCATGCGTCGAACTACGTCTATATAGCCGAATATTATTTTTTGTTGAATAAGTAGAGGTTAATTCAAGGTCACGAGTGTGATATGGGATTTCACAACGTGAGTGAAGCTTACATGAAAAGCTTACATGAGAAGACACTAGCTGATTAAAAACAAGGTTAAAACACATTTCTAATAAACGATAAAATGCGTTGTTTCAGTGAATGTTCAATGTGAATGAAAGCAAGTAGGATATATATATATATATATATATCAGAGTAGCAACAACGATGTTTTAAGTAAGAAACAGTCAGTTAAATCCGCTCTGCCTATAGGTATCGAGCACTCTTCAATCTACTACTAACATTATATTTACTTGGTATATTTACTTGGTATATATATATATATAAGTAATATTGGGCATTTCACTCGATTACATAGCATGTTCTAAGGATTTTGGGTGAAGGAAAATCCGAGTGTAGAATATATACATTTTAAGACCAAACCGGGACCAGTTGCGAAAAATGCAACTACACAGGCCTTCCGGAGGAATTGAACCCACGACATTGCGATTCTAGTGCAATGCTCTGACCACCGAGCCACGGAGGGCGTTGCCGAGAGCTTGATCGCGAGTTCCGTATAATAAGGTGGTAATGCCAGCAGAGAATTGGGTATATTATAAGTAATATTGGGCATTTAACTCGATTACATAGCATGTTCTAAGAATTTGGGGTGAAGGAAAATTCGAGTGTAGAATATATACATTTTAAGACCAATTTTTCGAGTGAAATGCCCAATATTACTTATAATATACCCAATTCTCTCCTGGCATTACCACCTTATTATATACAGAACTCGCGATCAAGCTCTCGGCAACGCCCTCCATCGCTCAGTGGTCAGAGCATTGCACTAGAATCGAAAGGTCGTGCATTTTTCGCAACTGGTCTCGGTTTGGTCTTAAAATGTATATATTCTACACTCGAATTTTCCTTCACCCAAAATCATTGAACTATGTACGCTCCTTCACTTCGGTGTTGTTGAGCACTCTGTGAAGTTGCCGTGGGTACCTATTAGCGATAATGCAACGCTCACTACCCTTGTGGAAGTTTGAGCACTCTGGGCCCATGCGCACTTCACGCTATCTGAATATATTTCACCGATGCTGTCCCACATGCGGTTGTCACCGACGATCGCATGTGTATAAGTAATTGATGAAATTCATTCAGATTGTTCCAAGCTACACTGATGAGCTGTTGTACAGCGAAACACCGTGTCTGTAGATTGAACTATATATATATATATATATATATATATATATATATATATATATATATATACATATATGTATGTACTACAATAACTAGTTTAGAGTGTTATTTCTGTGTGTAAACTAATAGCTGTAAAGAATGGGCCATTTCTTGTTTTCTTACTAATAAAATGTATATAATTATGTCTTCTCTTTGTCTTCGTGCATATTTTATTTTATTTAACTTTGCCCTGATAATATCATTAATTATATATGTACAATTTGTACCAACAAAAGTAATACAAGGTAAGAATACCGCAACAGCTAAAGCCAATTACTGCGGATCCTTTGTTACAAATATTATAACAACATACAAGTTTAACAGTGAACGGAAATACACATGCACAAGATAATACAAAACTAAGGTTGATGGGCCATATAGCAAGTCACCGGTGACGTCAAGAATAATTATAATAATTAGAAGGTATACATGTAGCATACGTTATATAGTCGTATAATTATAATAGCGGAGGGCAACTAGATTGGGTATTGGGTAATATATATTTGTGGCATTGTGTCTTTGTGTCTTTGGGTCTTTGGGTCTCTGGGTCTTTGGGTCTTTGGGTCTTTGGGTCTCTGCATGGGTCTTTGGGTCCTTGGGTCCTTGGGTCTCTGAGTCTTTCGGACTTTGGGTCTCTGGGTCTCTGGGTCTTTGGGTCTTTGGGTCTCTGGGTCTCTGGGTCTTTGGGTCTCTGGGTCCTTGGGTCCTTGGGTCTTTGGGTCTCAGCTGGGTCTCTGGGTCTCTGGGTCTCTGGGTCTCTGGATCTTTGGGTCTTTGGGTCTCTGGGGGCTTTGGGTCTCTGGGTCTTTGGGTCTCTGGGTCTTTGGGTCTTTGGGTCTCTGGGTCTCTGGGTCTCTGGGTCTCTGGGTCTTTGGGTCTTTGGGTCTTTGAATATTTGGGTCTCTGGGTTTCTGGGTCTTTGAATCTTTGGATCTCATCTGGGTCGCCGCTGGATTAAAATTAAGTAGCATTATGTATGTATGTATGTATGTATGTGTGTATGTATGTATGTATGCTTGTATGTATGTATGTATTGTAATGTAGTCGTACAAAACATAGACTGGACCCATAGACTGGAAGGAATATATGGGCAAAATGACTCAAACAAAAATTCAGATATATTTTTTTAATTAAAAAAGCCCAGTTTCTTCAAAATTCTCTCTGCATGTATTGTCAACAAGACGCCTGCGCAAGGCGTTCACTTGGGCTACTGATTTCTGAAAGCTTCGCGTAGCCTGTGCGTACTCTGGCAAGACTATATGGCAATGGCAATGCATATTTGCATAGATTTTCACAAATAGAATCTATGGTCTTATATGAACTGCAGCGGTGCTGGAAGCGCCGAAGGTTTGCTAATGTAATATAAATGTAAAAAAAAGGCCGTTTTTCTGAAAATTAAAAAACGGATCTATACATATATTTAGTAAAAAAACCTATAGTGTCGGATTCGGCAGAATCAAGCGATCATTTTGATATAGAATTTATTTAAATTTGGACAAATAGAAAATATTTAAACATGTTTTGAAACACGCGTTTCCAAATGTAATACGACACGCGACACCTACGCGATATCTAGACATACACTGAACAGTTCACAATTGATCTATCTTACCGGTATTTGCTCTATTCGGTGCTTATTATTATACTTGCATTTTGTAGTTGTCGGACTATAAAGCAGCAAGGCCAGGGCCAACCTGTTTTGAAATAGCTCGTGTGCAGTTGTAAACATTGTAAAGCCTTTGTAAGCATGTTTTAATATGATGGAGACAATTGTCAGCCGCTTTAACTGATCAACTACTGTATAACTCGGTCACTTGCAAAAGGTAAAGCTATTCAAACAAGGAGAAAGCCGTTACTAGGTAAACAGTACGTATATGTTCTTTGATATACTGTGGCCCTTTGTTGTGTCTCTAGTCCTCAAGTCAAACTTCCTAGGCTAGGTACTGTCAACACGGCATTTTTTCACGTCTGTAATAAATTCGTCTATTCTGTCTTCATGGACAAACCTTGTCAGCAACATTACTGATCAACTACTCATGAATTCACCAATACCGTCGGAAAACACCTCAACCCAATTCGATCAAAGGCAAAAGAACTCGAAAACATGCCTTTACAGTTTCGCAAGGCCTGACGAGATGATGCAATAATGCAATTTTGTGTGGCGAAAAAATAAAAATAACAAACGGAGCTGAAACCTATAGACTCGGCCACCACAGGGTAGCTCGAGTAATTAGCAGACCAGAAATAAGGTACGCTTCAATCAGTATGGCATAGCCTAAGTTCAATGTTAGTTTTTGGGCGAATCATCTAGCATTCTAGCTCTTTAGTTTTTATATTGTTTAACACTTTGTTTCAATATATAGACTTGACAGACCATGCGAAGACTGCGTGGTAAAATCACGTATTTTCGACAAAACAAAATCATAACTTTAAAAGTACATTCGGTCAAGACGATCTATTTGACCCAAGTCGAACACGTGCAGCCTCCATATGCACTCAACTGTTACATGTACAGTAATAACTTCTCTTGTTGCAATAAATCCTCAGTCTTAAATTCTTAATCAGTCTTTCTAATTGCCTCGATTGTACTCTGTCTGCAGTTCAAATAATCCTTGCTTTGTGACGAGGCCAAAAAAGACTAATTTAGATGCAAATAGAAGAATATTTAACACTCAAAATAACGCCTTTATAACAGTCTAGCCTGCTTTGTCACATGCAGACACATTTTACGTAGGTTGGCCAGTAGTCAATGGAAATTATAATCAAATAGAAAAGAGCGGTTTTCTTGGCCTATGAACTGCATTAATACTATATAATATATATATATATATATATATATATATATATATACAAAGTATAAAGTATAGTTTTACCTTAAAGTCTTCGCTACCAGAGGTTTCACCCTAAACGGGATCATCAGGCGACTGAAAAATATCGGTTAGTGGGCTGCTTAAATGCGTTAGTTGGGGCGTGGGTGTGGGCGTCGAAACGTCCGGCGGATTCATTTGGAGCGTGGGTGTGGGCGTCGAAACGTTGCGCGCATTCCTTTGATTGTTTAGGTTGTTGATCCGAAATCTATTTTTGTGCCGACACGTCGAAACTATTTCTGATCTTTTGTTTAGTAAGAGTTGTTTGTCTACCTTCATGATGAAAAGTTTTTCGTCCAAACATAAATTGCATCTTTTTGATCCTCCCGTGTAGGAAATTGAGTGTTTTAGTATAGACCAGGTTATGTCGAAACTTTGGGTTTTTTCTTTTAGATTCCAAATGTATTTCGAAAGTTCCGTCTCATTTGAATACTTTTCATTCTGGAAAGATTTAGTATGGTTACGATATCGCTCTTTAAATGTACTTGCTGTCATGCCAATGTATTGCTTAGTGATGTTCGTGTTGCTTATGGAAATAGATGCCTTGTATACTATGTTGTTTGTCATGCATTGCCCACGTAGGGGGCAATTGTCCTTAATCCTGCAATTGCAACTGCTTGTAACTGTTCTTCGTGGCTTGCTTTTCCTGATTGTGCGTGAATTATGTTTCGTGATAATGGACTTGACGTTGTTCATGCAACTATAGCTAATCTTGACTGTGTTTCTGTTAAAAAGTTTGTGAAGCTTGTGTCCTGTTGGAAAGTGCTTGTCAATAAGGCTAAGAAAATTTTGCTCTATCTATATATGGTATTGAGCACTCTCTAACATTTCGTGAACCATAACTCACTTATATATATATATATATATATATATATATATATATATATATATATATATAGTTCAATCTACAGACACGGTGTTTCGCTGTACAACAGCTCATCAGTGTAGCTTGGAACAATCTGAATGAATTTCATCAATTACTTATACACATGCGATCGTCGGTGACAACCGCATGTGGGACAGCATCGGTGAAATACATTCAGATAGCGTGAAGTGCGCATGGGCCCAGAGTGCTCAAACTTCCACAAGGGTAGTGAGCGTTGCATTATCGCTAATAGGTACCCACGGCAACTTCGCAGAGTGCTCAACAACACCGAAGTGAAGGAGCGTACATTATTGTATCGTGTATCACGTGTTAGCTAAAACACTGACCTTAATTACTGACAATAGCTTAATTCGATATTTTCTTAACAGCAGCAAATTTGTATTGCCTCAACTGGGTGTTACAGAACTTACATTAAATATTGTTCAGTTAATTTGACTTAAAACTTTTCTTGAAAAACTCCATTACTACATCTGCAAATGTTATGACGATAATTATTGTAAAAGGTGTCTAAATTTGTCTAGGGTTTTCAGGGTGACTTATACTTATGAGTAGCCTCTAAAACATGTTTCCCGAAACTTTATGATATCAGAGTTCCTTTCTCTTACGTCACCTCACTTAACCGCTCTATACTTGAGAACCAAACTACGAAACAACATGTAAAGTTATGATATATGTATATTTTATATTTTAAGATATATAATACACTATATGGCACTGCATGTTTTACAGCAAATTCGACCGTAGCGTGCGTGTAACCGCCCTTCGGGGAAGGCCACAAATTCGTGACTATGCCGCAATTGGGTGTGTCCGTTTAATAGTTTTAGATCTTTATCAGCATCGCAGAAGTTTCCTTTTCAGTCCGTCCGACGCCACGCCTGAAAGCAAACCGACACTGAAATATGCACTCTAAAATGTTCTGACGTTTGATCATTGGACTCTTGGCCATATGTTCAAAAACAGTTAAAAATAATTTTATTTGTGAACTGTTCAGTGTATGTCTAGATATCGCGTAGGTGTCGCGTGTCGTATTACATTTGGAAACGCGTGTTTCAAAACATGTTTAAATATTTTCTGTTTGTCCAAATTTAAATAAATTCTATATCAAAATGATCGCTTGATTCTGCCGAATCCGACACTATAGAGCGTTTTCATCTGACGTCACGGCGGCCATATTGGTGTACCAAAACAATGAAATGGCGGCCATATTGGTGTACGGTATGGGAATTAGCTCTTTCTTATTCAAATATTTCGTATTGTTTCACCACCCCCATGGGGCCACCGATCACGCGAGTGAAAACGCTCTAAAGGTTTTGTCTACTAAATATATTTATAGATCCGTTGTTTAATTTTCAGAAAAACGGCCTTGTTTACATTTATATTACATTAGCAAACCTTCGGCGCTTCCAGCACCGCTGCAGTTCATATAAGACCATAGATTCTATTTCTGAAAATCTATGCAAATATGCATTGCCATTGCCATATAGTCTTGCTAGAGTACGCACAGGCTACGCGAAGCTTTCAGAAATCAGTAGCTCAAGTGAACGCCTTGTGCAGGAGTCTTGTTGACAAAACAGAGAGAATTTTGAAGAAACTGGGCTTTTAAAAAAAAATATATTTGAATTTTTGTTTGAGTCATTTTGCCCATATATTCCTTCCAGTCTGTGGGTCCAATCTATGTTTTGTACGACTACATTACAATACATACATACATAATGCTATTTGAAATCTTGTTGTTAATTTTAATCCAGCGGCGACCCAGATGAGATCCAAAGATTCAAAGACCCAGAGACCCAGAGACCCAGAGACCCAGAGACCCAGAGACCCAAAGATTCAAAGACCCAGAGACCCAGAGACCCAGAGACCCAGAGACCCAGAGACCCAAAGACCCAGAGACCCAAAGACTCAGAGACACAGAGACCCAAAAACCCAGAGACCCAAAGACCCAGAGACCCAAAGTCCCAGAGACCCAGAGACCCAGAGACCCAAAGACCCAAAGACCCAAAGACCCAGAGACCCAGAGACCCAAAGACCCAGAGACCCAGAGACCCAAAGACCCAGAGACCCAAAGACCCAAAGACACAATACCACAAATATATATTTAACAGTTATACCATGAGCTCGAGTCGTATATGAGCTCATAGCCAACGAGGCGCTTCGCCGAGTTGGCTATTAGTTCGTATACGACGAGAGCGAATGGTATAACTGTTTTATTATATAGCCAAGCACTGTACAAGAGACAAAATTACATGCAGCGAAATGTTTCAAACGACAAACTTCCGGCATAGGCAACTAATACTTCCGCCATGCGTAATGATGCATTCACATAGAGTTTCTCGCTGAGCTGTTCGGTAAACAGCTTTGAAATGTTGCTTAAATGTTGCTCGAGAGGCAAAAAATGTGTTAAGCAGATCAACAAAAAAGATTGAAAGGTACCTTTATGAAGTCAAAAGGTGGGTCAGTTGTTTATATTAGCGTTGCTGTCGTGAAAAAGGTTTTGATTTCATGCAAAAATGAAACTGAAACACCTTCGGCAGTGAAACTAAATTACTTATAGTGGGTTGTTTTTGAAAAAGAACATGCTTTTTACTACTCCAAATGCTTATCTAAATAAAAAATGTCTCTTTACTGGTGATCTCCTACGAAATGTGTGTTGTAAGCTTGATTTTAACCGTGAGTTTCTTTGTTTGGCAACAAATTAATATCAACCCGTTAATTTAGTCAGGTTTTTGAAGTAAAAATACGTAATTTTTAGGTGAATTTTACCATTTAGCATGCTAAATTGTGTATTTGTTAATGTATTTTTACACAATGTTGTTTTTTTATACATTGGTTTGAGGGTGTTGATGTTTTTCTGTATAAAAATCCGTCAATTTCAACTCTTTTCGGCAGTTTAAAAAAGGTGCCGCCATCTTGTTTTTCCTCTACTAGTAGGATATGAGCTGATAGCCTGGTAGTAGGGAACCAATCAGATTACGCAAAAGCTCATATCCGATAGCATGCTATATAATAATACCCAATACCCAATCTAGTTGCCCTCCGCTATTATAAATATAAATGAGATGGTCTCTGACGTCAGGTGTGGGGTAAAATATTTTCATACAGAGCAAAATCACTTACATATCTAACATGAAATGTTCAGCGTCGCAAGGAGTTTTTATGTGCACAGTTTCAAATGATTTCGATGAACAAACTTAGAGATATAACTGGTTTTGCTACATGTGAAAATATTTTACCCCGCACCTGACGTCAGAGACCATCTCATTTACATATCAAACAAGTTGAAATATCTTGAAAACGAAGAGAGATACGAAAAAGTTGTAAAGGATATTCTATTACAATTTTACGGGTTATTTCAAATTAGACAAACTTAATTTTTGTTGCCAATACCTTTTAAATAAATAAATAAATAAATAAATAAATAAATAAATAAATAAATAAATAAATAAACCATTAATTAATTAATTAATTAATTAATTAACTAATTAATTAATTAAATAAATAAATAAATAAATAAAAAAGTAAATAAGTAAGTAAATAAATAAATAATATTGTGTTATTAGCAGTCAAGGAATTTTGAAGTTATCAGCCGGAGAGTAGACACATGTATGCACTGCGTATCTATTTTGGCAATTAATCCCAGTTTGGTAAGATTTGGCCCGCCTTGTAAACTGGCGTATAAGAGACTTTATTACGCCGTTCGGGATTAGCACCCTCTCCTCTGGGCTCGGGGATAAATGACTTCTGTGATCGGTCGTCGCTGAAATGAATGCATCGAAAAGATGCCCCAAAAGGACCCTCTCAGTCTTTCACTCCGATAAAGGACTCCGCTCAAAATGTCAGTTTTCCGTTACCAAAAACCTCTGCAGTTTACCATATTTTCACTTTGCTCTATTACAAAATGTCGTCAAATTTGTTTTTCCAAATTTGTCGTCAGTCTTCAGTGAGTCTAAAGATTTTAGAAATCTTCTGGATAACCTAACTACAACAAAAACCCTAATCCTATAACTATATAATCAAACATCTGGTTTACCGCCTAGCTTTTTGGTAAAACATATTTGACGACGTAGTACGTACTTTGAAAAAGCCGCGGAAAAACTGGGAGGGTGCTTTTGAGTCAACCCTTTTAGCGAGGACCGACAACACAAGTGAGAAGTCATTTTGCTATAGTTATAGGGCTAGTTGTCCTAAACAGTTCCTACCAGTTTCTGTTTGATCAGGTTTTCTGCCATTTTGATTTGTTCACTAGTTCCTTCAACGCGAATGTCGTTATGCTTTAGAAACACACGTGCATTTGTACATTGAGAAATCTCATCTAGTCCTGATTTATGATGTCCTATTATATATCCTTTCTCACTTTCAGGAACATGTATTGTTTTGGTACGTACAGCCATGCCAAGTCCTAATAAAGATACAAACAATAAATATTAATACAAAACAACAAGTATGCATGCATGTCATTCAAAAATGACTCAATATTCAAACTTTTCGTAGTGATCAAAACTGGAAAATAGTTACCAGAAAATGACGTCAAAAAGGAACAAGGTTTTGGAATAAAACAGTGTTTGCAACATATACTATACATCTATTGGCACTAGTGTTGTACGAATTGCGTCCGAATCCAGATCCGAATCAGACCGATTCAATTCGGATGGGATTTGAACTAAGATTTATACATTCGGATCAGTTCGATAGAATTTTGTCTTTTTTTTTCACGGATAAGGTCGGATTTTGTACTTGTTTGTGATAATGAAATGTGTCGTAGCGTTTGCATGCGTATGATTTATTGACGACAAAGGTTTTTACTTCTGTAATAATATACATGAAAAAATATCTCGACTGTGATTGGCTGATTCCAGTGCAATTAATCCCAAACAACAGTGCAGAATTGTATTATCACAGTGCAAAAATCTGTAATCACAGTGCAAAAATCTGTAATCACAGTGCAAAATTCTGTAATCACAGTGCAAAAATCTGTTATCACTAAGAACCAATCAAATTGATTGTACAGCGGATTTTTCCCGACACAAAACAAAAAAAGATGGCGGCCAGGATTCGGCGGTTTTGGGGATAATTTGTTCAAGTTTGAAGCTAGCTATGCTTTAATATTGCCAAGTGAAGTACCTACAAGAAGACCAGAAACTTTTTTATGCCTCGAGTAAACTTTTTCAAGTAGTAAAGGAAGCGAAGCGTTTTTTAACAAATAAATATGCGAAGAGTGGACGGCTAAACACGTACGTTAAAATGTTAGTACAGCTGTTTTCAACATTTTTTCATGTATATTATTAATAAGTAATAGCATGGTTTCTCGTGCAATTTGGAAAAACATGCATTCGTGACTTTTTCAAATATTGAAATAGCACTCGTCCTTCGGACTCGTGCTATTTTGATAGTCCTTGAAAAACTCACTCGTGCATGTTTTTTTCCAAATTGCACTCGAAACCATGCTATTACCTATACTTATATTATTAAGCTGGGTTTTTCTCTCAATAAAATCAACAGTTTTACCAGTTATCTGCACGGATATAACTCTTACTATAAAGATTATTATTGTATATATATTGTATATATTTTGCAAAGCACAATGACAGCTGCAGCCTGCAACAGCAACACTATACTGAAATGATAAATATTTCATTATTTTCTAGAACAAATCGTTGCGTCATTTGCGCAAGGATATACGAAACTTAGACAGGTTTAGGTCATGTAATAAACCTTCAAAACACTTTCGAATTGTTTACAAATCGCCGCTGGGTTTGGCAAGAATATAGAAAGATGAGTCATCGAACATGAAACTTGATATTCGATCAAAAGTGATGCCTATCAAAATTGTGTGATTGTGTGACCGTGACGCTTTTCGATTTTTTAAAGAATGGGAAATTTATCTTTAAACTTTGACTTGGATTAAAAAAACTGACAAATATTTCCTGCAAGATACAAAAAATTTCCTGTGAACAACTAGTTTTACAAAAAAATTCCTGGCAGCGGCGCTGCCGGACATTTTCCAGCATTGAATATATCCAATCCAATTCATTTATGCACATCTTTAATTGACATGTGTTTTTAATAGGAGCTAAAATCACTTACGTAAATGCGCAAATATAAGTAATAACATGCATGAATGACGACGTATGATTCTGCTGTGATCGTGCTTAATTTCTTAAAGTACCTCTATGGCCTGTGGGATCTTTACATATTTAAATAACTTAGGTTAAAAGAAAATGTTTCCCAAACATTTTTCTCAAAAATATTAAATCCCCGCCCATTAACAGCGCTCCGACGTTGGCCAAATCAGCCCAAATCGCGCCATTTTGAAAGTTAGACCGTTTTTTCTTGGGCATGGGCTCTAATTGATAGAGCTGCGTCACAGTCGAAAAAAAAACTTTCTTCCGCCGAGTCTGACTCAGACAAACCATCTTGGAACATACTGATCAATATATCTAAAGTTTTCACTGCTTTAATAAAGGTTTAAGAAACGCAATACCAAAAACACACTAAAAAATCTATGAGAGCCAGAAATTCGGTTCCGATCGTGACGTCACACAGTAAAATCGCACCAGGTCCCTAATGCACGGTCACAGTTATAGATATACCAACTTTGGAGCGCTGTTAATGGGCGGGGATTTAATATTTTTGAGAAAAAATTACGGGAAACATTTTCTTTTAACCTAAGTTATTTAGATTTGTAAAGATCCCACAGGCCATAGAGGCACTTTAAGTAACAGATAGCGCAGGTCGTTACGGAAAAATTTCTAGAGTCTAGACTGGGGAACATAAAAGACTGAAGTCTGATATTTTCTTGTAATGAGCAAGTGGTCGAGGTTAATAAAAGATTTTTTAAAACTCAGTAATGCATGAGGAAAACACAAAGGAAATCAGTACCATGTCGGTTGCTTTATACCTGATAAAACTTATTGACGTGATGACGTCAGAAAGAATACTAATGAACATACAATTTTATACACAGAATACTAATGAACATACAATATTATATAAAGAATATACTAATGAAAATAACAACCAACAACAAAACGTTTTTTTTAGCCGTTCAATAAACTCGCATCACGTGTTTTATCAGGGTTTAATAAAATACTGCTGCTCGTTTATTAAACATTACATAATAGAGCCTTTTTAAAATAACATACGCATGTCTATACCCTGCGAGCAGAGCCTTCTTTTCCATATTTCTTCGCTGAGAGAGAGGAAGAAAACTAGGCTCTGCTGTATTCGTGGCTGGCTTCGTCCAAGATTTAGGACGAAGTAACCCGTTTAAGACCCGTTTAACCAGTTCTCGTTTTGTTTTCTGCTCTGATTGGGACTGGGTTCGAGATTCTAACCAAGCAACTGACATGCATGCGCAATGGAAACCAATCACGAATACAGCCTACTTTTCTTCCTCTCAACGAAGAAATAAGGAAAAGAAGGCTCTGCTAGCAGGGTAACATGTCTAGGGCAGGGGTGGCAAACCTTTTCGAATCGAGGGCCATATTGTAAATTTCAAATGTTTTGGTGAGCCGCACACGGATGTGTAGGATTTTAAATTAAAGGGCAGAACCAAAATGGGCGCCACCTGAGCGGGCAGAGATATACCCTTAACTTTTTTTTTAATTTTACGATCTCGGAAATGGGACTTCCTGCGTTTGAGAGCACTATTTGTTGTGAACACGCTTGACAGCACTATTTGTTATGTGAACAAGTTTTAAAGTGGCACTACGGTGAAAAAATCGTCAGTCTTTTTTGATCTTATCATAAAGTACATTTAAAATGAGGATGAACGGCGTTTGTGGTTTGTCAATATCTCATCTCGTTCAAGAGATATTCACGTTTTGGAAATATGCAAATTATATGGATGACGTCATTTACTCCAAACGAGCGAAACGAAAATCGTAAAATAGGGAATATCTCTGGAAATAAACAATAGAATGTGCTTAAACTTTGTATGCTTATAGTATCCAAAATAATACACTTCTCTGCGGAACTTTTGCGATTGCCATGGTAAGCGCATGCTCTCAGGTTACTCTAAATCTTAAAAATGGAATTATCCTTTTTGCCTCATTATTTAGAAATAGAAAGATTTAAACGTTTGAATTATTCGCTAGAGTAAACGCTCTGATAAATAAGCAAATTTAATTTTATCATTGGAGGGGGCCAGAAACCAGCAGTTTCCACGAAAACAACTAAAGTTCCACAGTGAAACGTATTTTATTTAATACTATAAGCATGCAAAATTTGAGCACTTTCTATTGTTTATTTCTAGAGATATTACTAATTTTCATTTCATTTCGCTCGTTTGAAGTAAATGACGTCAACGTGAATATCTCTTGAACGAGATGAGATATATACAAACCACAAACGCCGTTCATCCTCATTTTAAACGTATACCGGTTTCACCGATATACGTGGCCTGGCAGTCGGCGCATTTAACCTTGTAAACTGCACAGGGCCGCCGAGAGGGAGGGGGCGGGGGTGTTAGGGGGGCAAGTTGCCTCGGGCCCCAACTTGAGAAGAGCCCCTAGAATTTTTAAAATTTGAATTTTGGACGTAAAGAAAGCGTAAGATCAGTAGCACTAACTTCATTTTTAGCCAATCCAGAGGACCAATTGAGAACACATAGACAAGACCCTATGACGTTTGACCTCATCAGCCCCCCCCCGACCCATGTGACGTCATCAGGGGCCCCAAATCGATTATTTGCCCTGGGCCCCACAATTTCTCTCGGCGGCCCTGAAACTGCACCTTGTGTGCCGTAAGGTTGTTCTTTGTCTTTAACGTTAGTCAGTACATTACGTAGAGTTGTAATTGGTCTGTGTGCACAGTCAACAAGCCGAAACCTAGACTCGGTCTACCACAGATAGCCCGAGTAATCAGTGTCCCATAGTAATTATCTCATAAACCCCAATTATCTTGAATATTGAAAGACATCTCCATGCAGCTTTCGACATGAATAATAATTATGTAGTACAATCCTTTACAAGATCAGATGTAATCGATAATATGGTCACGTGTCGACCACCTCCGGATGATAGACACCTGATTCATTGTGTGGCATTTTTGTTCTCAGAAAGACTTTGCTTAAATTCTATAGCGTTCTTTGAAGCTATTCAACGTTATATCAACGTACCGTTCCGTCTCATTGTTGTAGTTTGATCACTGATATACTTAATTATTATTTCTATTTATTTATTTTTAACATATGATATCCATCATAGGTACTGTCAATTCATTTCATTAACAACTATTATTACTATATAATTTGTACTTTTTATATATAAATAATTTTTTTCAATTTAATTTACTTCAATCTTTGTATTTCTTGAATATATTAGCAGTAATCTGTCAGCCTTGTAAATCACGCAGCGCGGTAGCGTCTATTCATCTTTCTTCGTACAGTGACAAGTTCTGTTGTCTCCTTACACAGGAACAAGTGTTGTATTAATACAGATATGCTTGTTATTCGCGGAGTGTTGTTCTTCGCGCTTTATTCAATGGTGTTTTCTGTGAGGTGAATCTCAGTAAGACGTAGAGACTATTATCTTTATCCTTATTATAACTCAAATAGTACATTAGACTATTGGTATTTTTTAAGAGCAACAACTCCCCCGGAAAAGATAAATGGTTTGTATCTACTATAACGCATAATTTGAATAATTAGCATAAACTAACATGCGGTTCCGTTCCAGGTTCCATGAAATAGTACTAGCCTTAAATGTTGCATAGCATTAGCGAAAATATAACATATGAGGCATCAAGGTTGAAAAGACGTAATGGCAGATTTTGTTTTAATGTGATCGGGAAATAGTTATACATATATCAGCAATATTTTTTAACAAGTTCAGATATTTTTAAACACAAAATGCAAGTCAGTGAATTTGATCACCTGTCAAGGAAGCGTCAACAGAAAGGGGTGAATTAAATTTACTATTGGCGCATCGTACTCTAGAATGTTTTCAGTTTTTGACACTATTAAAATCTTTCCGTGTTGTGCATGAACTTTCTGCGAAAATAAGATTGAAACTGGATAACATCGTAGTTGATTGCCTAAAGACATGCCACAGTTTTGTCAACAAACAAGCAGAGCATGTACTCTCTGCACTATACATCAAAAGTCAAACCAGCAATTGTAGCAATGAAAACACCGGGCATATGATATATTTTGAACATTCTGAGAAGAAATGTAATATATCTTCTCAGACAAAAACTTCATCACATTTCTTCTCAGAATGTTCCAAATATCATAAATATATTAAAACCCTGTAGAGGTTAAATCCCTGTAGAGGTAAAAACTTTTTTCCGTTCCTGTTTTTAAAGATTCCGCCTTTTTCGGTTCCTGTTTTTCGCCTTCCCATTCCGTTCCCTGATTCCCCGTCCCTGGTTTTAAAGATAGCCCACTTTTCAACGCACCGTTCGGAAGCTATCTGATCTTTATTACCAGGAACGGGCAATCGGAGAACGGAACGGGGGAACGCAAAAAAACAGAAATGGAAAAGCCGGAATCTTTAAAAACAGGAACGGAAAAAGCCAAAATCTTTGAAAACAGGAATGGTAAAGGCCGGAATCTTTAAAAACAGAAACGAAAAAAGTCGAATTTTTTAAAAACAGGAATGGTAAAGGCCGGAATCTTTAAAAACAGGAACGGGCAAAAGTCGGAACCTTTGAAAACAGGAACAGAAAAAGCCGAAATCTTTGAAAACAGAAATGGGAAAAGCAGGAATCTTTAAAAACAGGAACGAAAAAAGTCGAATTCTTTAAACAGGAATGGTAAAGGCCGAAATCTTTAAAAACAGGAACGGGAAAAGTCGGAATCTTTAAAAACAGGAACGGAGAAATTTCGGTCTCGGCAAGCCATGCATGAACTGATGAAAGGGCTGAATTACGTTTTTTTATTAACCTCAAAGTGCATTGTTGAGATTTCAAATAATCATTGCGTTCAAATTTATATTGTTTTTATTAATCGACTTGTACTTTACTGTTAGTGTCTTGACTGGTCATTATCATACATCATTGCCTCCTTCTTTCAAAACCTCAAAGCGCTAAATAAAATTCTCAAATGCCAATTATCATATATCATTACCTCGTTCTTTCAAAACACCTCCGAGACTGCCAAATAAAATTCTCACACGGGAATTATCATATATGATGGCTTCGTTCTTTCAAAACCTCAAAGCCCTAAATAAAATTCTCAAATGGCAATTAACCGATATATCATTGCGTCGTTCTTTCAAAACCTCAAAGCGCTAAATATAATTCTCAAATAGCAATTATCATATATCATTGCATACCTCGATCCTTCACACTCAATATATAATGACGGTTTTTGCGGGTTGTAACGACCCGTAAAAGCAACATTACAACTCGTAATGTCGTCAACATTTTCGTGCCCTACCTTACCCAAAAACAATATAATGGAAGCTTTTTACGCGTCGTTACGACGCGTAAATGCTCCATACGACCCGTAACCACTCGTGGGATCGACAACATTTTCGTGCCCTATCTTGGCCACACTGAATATATAATGAGCCTTTTTACGGATCGTAACGACCCGTAATAGTAACATATGACTTTGTATGGATCGTCAACATTTTAGTGGCCTACGTTACCCACACTGAATTAGCCCGGAGAGCAACGTTCTTCTCCCAAAGCCCCCCTTCGCCCCCCCCCCCCTCGCCCCTAAAGACAGTCTGTTTACAGGCACGCAGGCTAGCTTACATGCAGGCTAACACGTAACGACTTGTACGGCTATAACAACATTACACAAAACTATAACGACCAATATGCTTTTGACAGTATTGGACAACCATCTAACCATGAAGTAAAAATTCATTTCGAGGAAGAGAATCCCCTCAAATTCAATGTTCGTCGGAACTTCAGAAAGATATAGGAAAAAGGTTCACAATCCCTGACTTTTCCGTGAAGTGTTTCGAAGCGCCTTAAATTGCCGTTTCCTGGCCCTACTGAACAGCATATTGAGTCTATGAGGGTCTTTAAACAAATGTTTCATTGTATATTATATTATCGTCTCGTATCAGTACATTTTAAGATTCTCAGATTGCGACTTGCATTTATGCTTCATCTCCACCATCTCGGCGTAGGAATGATGAAAATTCTAAGTTCTCTACCCCTTCCCTAATGACAATTGACTATTTCTTTTCGTTGATATGGAGATTAGCGGGCTAGCCCGCTAGGCGGGATGAAAAATTTTCCATGTAAACACTCATTAACAGGACTGGCCCGCTTGCATAAAGATAGCGTATTCGAACAATGTAAAGGTTATAAATTAGTTGACTTTGTTCTACATCTGCTTTCTCGTACCAATTCTAAAGATCTAAGTTTAGCTAGTAGGTTGCATCAAGGATCTGCACGTTCTCTGCACTTATCAGATATCTATGATCAGCGCGATTTTTAAGGTGAAATAACATATGCATTTACCATCAATTGCCTACCGGGCTGGCTCACCTCCCATATATGAACAGCCCCTTTATACGGGGGATAAAAATGTTTGAATTGCGCGTGTGTAGAAAGAATTATGTAATTAATTTTACATAAACATATCAATCAATGTCGAAATTCATCCCGGTTAGCAGGATGGATGAAAACTACCATATATTACCAAAACCGATGATTCGTGGCATCTCGTACCCAGTTGTCAATTTAATAGGGGGGCGTTTGCAGGTGCAACGGGAAATACGAGAGTAGATGACCCCCCCCCCCCCCCTCCCCCGACGGAAGTAGTTAATATTCACCGTTACTCACGAATGACTCACGAATGACTCACGAATAACTCACGCATGACGAACGGAGTAACAGAATAATAGGACATGTTTGGACAAGACTGGGATACAGTTAGTGCGCACGAAGTTATATAAGCTCGGACATTACGATGTTAGGATTACACCTGGTCTGGTCGGCTAAGTTCGTTGGACGAATCTATACTTGTTCGAGACTTTAAAGAAAAATTGGAACGTTTGTTGAAAGCCGTTTAGAACTGAGACATGAATACTCGACGATCTACAATCTCATGCAAAATAAGATGTGCCACCATGATTTTCGAAGGTTTGTCCCCCTTTCCCCCTTCAATGTTGCTATTTGAGCCCGAAATTCAGAGGAAAGCCTCCAACAGTGCAAACCATCACTAAACCAACATTGGAGAGGGTTCGGGAGCATGGAGTGTCTCGTTTATTTTGCATGTGATTGTAGAAATGTGCAAAAAGTTCTTCCTTCAAGCACGGTTTTGTTCGAACGTTCTTCACTCCATCGACAACTCTGAAGTAATTTTCTCGCCAGTATCAAAAGCAGTTTTGCTCCCATTTACACAAAACATAGTTCATAACCTACCTGTCCTAAATCTCTCATTTGGGAAAGAAAATACCGCTAAAACAGTGAATTAATCTTTCAAGCGAAATGCTCGCCTGACGCCGGCCATTTCCCCTGAAAGTGAATCCGTACCTCCACTACCAGCATGCATTGCGATAATGCAAATTGCCCATTGTTTTTTATACGTTGGTTGTCATTACATGACAAAAAATTTGGGTGGGGGGTGGGGGGCGGTCTACATTAAAATGACATATGCTGGTGTTATTTCTTGTAAATTAAATTTTAAGATATCTGCATGGTACAGAAAAACATAAATTAGGCTTAACATCATTACATTCGTACTGAAATGTAAAATGATAAAATGCCTCTTTTTGATTGGTTACAAGAATGATGAAAATATTGCTAAGTCAGACCGTTGGTTGTCGCATGATTGTAGCACGAGCCCGCAATGCGATGGTACGTCAAACGCTTTTCAAAGTTTTTCTTTCGTCATATTATTAACAAAATATCGTATCGTTAATTCTCGTGCAAATCGCAATAAAACTGGTCACTAGCGTGACTTTTCAAAGAGCTCAAACTGCATAGTATTTGAAACCAAACGATTTCCTGTTTAAATTTTGTAATTATCATCCTTCGTTTCTTCTTAATTCCTCTTAAATTCACGTTCTTTTTCAATCGATAATTTAATATAAACAAGAAATACGTAAATTAACGCAATAACTCCTCGCGCTCGATCTTAGAGGCCTGGTAAAAGCCACTGCTCTCAGATTCAAAATATAATTCAAAAAACTGTTTAATTTAATCTTTAAAAAAGGTACAAAATATTTTTCAAAAATAAATAAATATTTGCGATAAAAACAATTGCACGTCGCAGCCAGGATTTGAATTAGACCATACTCGCACCACAACCGAGCTATTTAATTATTTCAACCAGTTACTTGTTTAACAATATTATATCAGAGGGCCAGTTAATTCCTTACCTGGCGGCACCTGAAGAAAACAATCTGCTAATGCACCATCAACATATGGGCGGTCTTTAATCTCATGGCTAATCAACCAAGATACGAAACGTTTGGCATTTGGATCGGTCAACATGTCCAAGTTAACAGGCGAATCATTCATAATGTTCTGCATGCGGAAATAACGTCCACCAAACGGATGCTCCCCTTTGGTCAGAACATAAAAACAAATCATGCCAGCTACTTGAATATCTGATTTACGTTTAAATCTTACGTCGTCACCCTCATTCTTTGGAATGGATTCTGCTGCCATCCAGTCTTCCGTTCCTTGACGACAAGTGACTACTGACGTTTCGTCGTTCTTTAACACTCTGCTGACCCCAAAGTCTGCCAAACGCATGTGACCTTCGACGTCGACTAGGATATTCCGTGGTTTTAAGTCCCTATGCAGGACTTTCTTTTCTCCGGAATGAAGAGCCTGCAATCCAGTTAAAATTTCTCTAATTATAACCGGACCATGTCTCTCCAAAAACTCTTTGTCGTGCTTCTTAGTGTACTCTTCTAAGTTCTCCTCGCAAAGGTCAAGGATAATATAACTAAAATCATCTGATACATCTGAGATAAAGGCCCTGTAGTTGACAATATGATTTGATTTCTTCAAGTTAACCAAGTCTAAAATTCCGACCTCGTTTTCAAATGAGCTTTTATCAGTTAGAATCCGCTTTACAGCAACTTCACTGCCATCTTGGTGTAAACCAATATACACAACACTGTCGCGCCCTTTGCCAATTAAGAACTCTCTATCAAAACACACACGAACTGGACCGATGCGTTGAATCTTACGCGAATCTAAAGTTAGGAGCTTTTCAAATTTATCTTTGTACCGTGTGGATTTCTGAGAATGTTTGATTTCCATTCCTTAAAAAAACGGCAATACTTAAAATGTTAAGGTCAATATATATATATATATATATATTATATGGCTGGGTTTGATTTCCGACGCACGCTGATTGGTTCCTTAGAGGTCAGGATTTTACGATATTGACCGACCGGTCAATACGCTTTTTTTCTCGGCCCTGTAAGTTTTGGCAAGAAAATTTCTGAGTTGATTTGAATACAAATAAAAGAGAACTAGGTATCTTTATTCAAATATTCTGAACTATAAAATGTGTTGGAACATTACTGCTGGTTTTCTTTAAAGCTGTTTATCTAAAAACACGACAAATAAAAGCCGAACTGGTTTGAACAAGAAGCCCAAGAAGCGACACGAAAAAGTAACAGGTAAGGTAAACATCATACCCCAAAGACGAAAACAACGCTCGAAGCTTAAAAATAAAATGAACCAATAGCCATATAATAAATTCCTTATTAACCTCGTTTGCTCGGTCTGTACGGGAAAGTATTTGCCCTCGGTTTTATCGCACAAACCTCAGGCAAATACTTTCCCGTACAGACCTCGCACTCGGTTAATAAGTCTTTTTGGTACTCCAGGTCCAGTGTACTTTGTGGGCTTAAGAGTAGTAAGAGTTTACCGGGGAGTTGGAAAAGCCGTGTTAAAAACAAGTGTCAGATGGCAACCTACCGTCTGGAAAACAGAAGGAAAAATTGTCAACTACATACTTCAAGGCTCTGTAAAGACATATGCTTTACCACCAAAGGTATACAAATAGTTTAATAATGAAGTTATTGACTGGTTTCGTTGGGGTTTTTTACGAGTTTTGTGATATAGGCAAGTTTATCAATTACCGACAAAAGTGGATTTGGCACAAACTTGGCGAAGGCCAAACCTCTCTGGCTATTGCATTGTCAAGAGTAATCGATAATATTAGGTATTGTTATAGTTCAAGGCTTCCAGTGTGGGTATTACAATCAGAAGTATTATCAACATCAATAGTAAAAGGAATACGATAAAACTAATTTAAAGGTGAATCACAATCGCTACTGCGCATTTGCGGATATATTCATGTTTCTTTATTTTGACGGGTGAGTTGAATTTGAAACCCGCGTTTCCATGCTATTATTACCATGTTCTAAGGATTTTGAGTGAAGGAAAATTCGAGTGTAGAATATATACATTTTAAGACCAAACCGGGACCAGTTGCGAAAAATGCAACTACACAGGCCTTCCGGCAGGAACTGAACCCACGACCTTGCGATTCTAGTGCAATGCTCTGACCACTGAGCCACGGAGGGCGTTGCCGAGAGCTTGATCGAGAGTTCTGTATATATAATAAGGTGGTAATGCCAGGACAGAATTGGGTATATTATAAGTAATATTGGGCATTTCATTCGAATACATAGCATGTTCTAAGGATTTTGGGTGAAGGAAAATTCGAGTGTAGAATATATACATTTTAAGACTAAACCGGTACCAGTTGCGAAAAATGCAACTATACACAGGCCTTCCGGCAGGAATTGAACCCACGACCTTGCGATTCTAGTGCAATGCTCTGACCACTGAGCCACGGAGAGCGTTGCCGAGAGCTTGATCGAGAGTTCTGTATATATAATAAGGTGGTAATGCCAGGACAGAATTGGGTATATTATAAGTAATATTGGGCATTTCACTCGAATACATAGCATGTTCTAAGGATTTTGGGTGAAGGAAAATTCGAGTGTAGAATATATACATTTTAAGACTAAACCGGTACCAGTTGCGAAAAATGCAACTATACACAGGCCTTCCGGCAGGAATTGAACCCACGACCTTGCGATTCTAGTGCAATGCTCTGACCACTGAGCCACGGAGGGCGTTGCCGAGAGCTTGATCGAGAGTTCTGTATATATAATAAGGTGGTAATGCCAGGACAGAATTGGGTATATTATAAGTAATATTGGGCATTTCATTCGAATACATAGCATGTTCTAAGGATTTTGGGTGAAGGAAAATTCGAGTGTAGAATATATACATTTTAAGACTAAACCGGTACCAGTTGCGAAAAATGCAACTATACACAGGCCTTCCGGCAGGAATTGAACCCACGACCTTGCGATTCTAGTGCAATGCTCTGACCACTGAGCCACGGAGAGCGTTGCCGAGAGCTTGATCGAGAGTTCTGTATATATAATAAGGTGGTAATGCCAGGACAGAATTGGGTATATTATACGTAATATTGGGCATTTCACTCGAATACATAGCATGTTCTAAGGATTATGGGTGAAGGAAAATTCGAGTGTAGAATATATACATTTTAAGACCAAACCGGTACCAGTTGCGAAAAATGCAACTATACACAGGCCTTCCAGAAGGAATTGAACCCACGACCTTGCGATTCTAGTGCAATGCTCTGACCACTGAGCCACGGAGGGCGTTGCCGAGAGCTTGATCGAGAGTTCTGTATATATAATAAGATGGTAATGCCAGGAGGGAATTTGAATTACCTTCAAATTAGTATAATCGTATTCCTTTACTATTGATGTTGATAATACTTCCAAAATTACACAACGCAAATTGAGATCCCTTATTCAACGGTTATGCACTGACTTAGATATCAAACTTGTTTTTTCCTCATACAAAATTAAGAACCTCTTTAGTTTCAAAGACCCAATTCCCAGTGAACTTAAATCTTCTGTGGTGTATCAATTCACTTGCGCGGGATGTAATTCCCGTTATATTGGCGAAACCACTCGCCACCTTACCACTATGATGAAGGAACACACTCATACTGACAAAAATTCACACATATTTAAAGATCTCAAACAATCATCTTCTTGTAAAAATCAGTATAACATATATATATATATACTATAAGTGGGCTTACCTCAAATGTTGATGGTCGCTACTGTCAGTTTCACGCTGGGCGATCTTCAGGCGGCTCCTTCAGGTGGCTGGGCGAAATTGATATCTTCACTAGTCAGGATATCGAAAATATCTCGCTGTTTATTTTCCAGTAAAACACTTGCGTCTATATAATATATATATATATATATATATTAATATATATATATATATATATATATAAATATATATATATATAAATTATATACTATAAGTGGGCTTACCTCAAATGTTGAAGGTCGCTACTGTCAGTTTCACGCTGGGCGATCTTCATCCGCCTGAAGATCGCCCAGCGTGAACCTGACAGTAGCGACCATCAACATTTGAGGTAAGCCCACTTATAGTATATTCGCTCTATCTTTACGGTACTGAGCACTTTTCGACATTTCGCGAAGAACACTTTGTTTGTTTGAATATATATATATATATATATATATATATATAGCGTCTTGGTATATGCTATTCAACTTGCTTTCTATTGCTTTCGTTCGAAGCTTGTCCTGCAGCATGTAATTTACAACATGCAATTCAATCGAGTAAAATGCCTTGTTTTTACTTTTGATGACTTCGAATTCTGTCATCCAGTACCCTCTCATTTTTATAGACTAGTAAGTTATAAATCTTCAAGGTCATATTTCTACCTCTATATCGCTGGCGTTCAAATTCTCTTCATTGGTTAACTAAATTCAGGGCACCAATGCCCTCTGTATATGCAGTATATTTAACAATGAGATTATGAGTTCGAAATTTCGGAGTGAATTCATCCCATAGACATTGAGAGCGAATAATCTAATTGTTTTAGTAGAAACTAATGTGTACCTTAGTTTTTTCGGATTATTTCAAAAAACGAAGCATAACCATTGTTTCTGTATGAAAACCAAGGCAAAACAAATATTTCACTCCTCATCGCCTCCATGTTGTTTCACTGCATGGCCGCGCGAGTACTGGTACTCAATTTCCTACTCACAATCTATTTAAAAAAAAGACCGTTGTCTGTTCAGTTATAGATGCGTAACGTCACAACGTGGTAAGAACAAAAAAGTGGCCCACGAGACGCAGTCGAGTGGGTCACTGATGTTCTTACTACGTCGTGACGTCTTCTATACATCTACAACTGAACAGACAACAAACAAAAAATGGAATCTATTTGTTTTATACAATATAAAAATTCATAAGGTTTTTATCAAAACTCTTGTTGGATTTTGGGACATGAAGAAAGAAAAAAGCAAGTCAGCTGACGTGATCTGACGTGATCCATGTGTTTGTCCTCTAATAGATCATGGGCAACAACCAATGAAAACACGCAACCAGAGTATTATATAACAACGAATAGATATCGAGTAGAGTATAGCCAATCAGATTACAGCATTTGTAATAGTATACTAGTAAGTTTCTACTAATATATGATATATCTATGCATGACTCTGACTATGAACATGCAGCACTTACCTCTTCACTCTTTTATTCATAATATCTTCCACAACTGCGTGGAAAGCCATTTCAATGCTGCTGACATCATTAGAAGCAGAGATCTCCAAATGTTTTGCACCTTTTTGATCAGCAAACTTTTTCACAGTGTCAAAATCCACTTGACGTTGTTCCACCAAGTCAAGTTTATTACCAAGAATCAACATTGTTGCTTTTGGATATAGGCTTTGTACGTGTTCAACCGTTTGAGTAAGGTTACGGTAAGAATTACTGCTAGTCACATCGTAAACGATTATGTTTGCATCTGAGGAATACCTGTTTAAAAGTTAAAAATAATACGTTGAGAAATTAATAGTATTTTAGAACTAAACATTTACATACCCGAAAACATTCAAAGAAATTATCACTCCTGATTAAAACACTAGTAGATCGGAGTGTAGAAACCTTACATCATAAATAGTACAAAAGTTTCTAAGCCAATTGAAGCAGTAATTTTGTTTGATTCCTCACCATTCTGCACTGGGAGTTTATAATATTTCTTGCTATTTTTCCATAATCTGGCATAACTTTTTTTCTGTCAGAGAAATGAGATGACACCAAGATTTTCTACATTTTTGGTCACGAGAAATTGTAAGTTTTTACATTTAATTATCACAATAAATTATTAAAGTGTCACTAATTAGGACGAAAAATTGACCTCAAAATTTTCGCAAAATTAAACTTTCACAAGTTTCATTAGGACCTAAATACTCCCTATACAAAATTTGAACTGATATAAACAAGCAGTTTGAAAGTTACAAGCTTTTAAAGTTCTGAAATATGCGTCCGCCATTAAAATTTTCTCCGCCGTGGATTTTGATACCTGAGACGGGTTCTGACGTCATCTTCTTAACAACATCGCGTTACTATGGAAGAAACAAGAAGATAGTGTATGAAAGTGTAGTTACAAGAATGTATAATTCTTCGATATCTAGTCGTTCTTCTGGATCGTCGAATTACATGACAGCAAATTCTGACGAGTCTGATTCTGAAATTCGCCCATACGATGATACTGCATGTAAAACCTCTTGCTTCAGCTGAAGAAATCGTGGCATACGAACAAAACCTTGCTGAAGAAGAGCACAACGAAAACGTTTTACAACAGCGTTTCAATGCCGATGTCGATGTTACTTCTTGGTAAGTACATTTTTGCGGATACTGGTTGCTAAACCAGTACCGCTATGTCATGACCCCGGTTGCACTCGGACGAAGCATCGTCAATCACGTGGTCAAGGCGTAAGATCATCGATCAGAAGCCTTATTCGTATGTACGAACGTTGTACGAACGCTCACGAACGTAAGCCGAATTGCGCTTTAGCGAATGTGATATAGTACTAGCATTTCGAGACTCAAGTGTTGTTCAAGCTTTAATATCGAAGACAAGAGGTTATTAAAGCGATTATAAAGACCTTTTCAAGGACGATAAGATTCATTTAGAAGGTAAGAAAACTTATACATGAATATATATTTCAAATATTTACGTTGATGGCAAGATTTAACATATTTAATTTTAACACAAGAAGGTATGGCTTAAAACATTGGGAATTATTTGCCTTTCTTCGACGTTGGATATAATTTAGATTAAAAATAAGAGACAGCTTATAATTTGGCTCAACTATATATTGTATATTGTATATACATAATTTTTACTTATCTCCAATTAGCTGTGCTCAAACTGTACTGTATTAAAACACAGTTAAAATAGACAGTAAACGAAAATTAGAGTGAGCTGTGTGTTTGACATAGTTTAGTTGATCTGGAGAAGTAATTTCAGTCTGGGCTGGCATAAAGCTAGTCTAAAGTTTTACTGCAGTTAGTGGGCATAAAATTTGAGCCAGCCTTGGAGCCTTGGCGGTTTTAAATAGGCTGCAGTTTTCCCCATCAAATTCACAATTGCAGCATTACTTTAAAGTGACTTGTTTGTAAACTCATGCTGAAATTTCAGTCTATCAAATTTGCTCATTATGCCCCCCCCCCCAAAGCACTCAGCTTGAAGTATCTTGCAGATCTTTCCAAACGCATCTTACAATCACCATCATATTATGTTTACTTTACAATAATAAGTTGTAGTACCTTCAGTACGTTAATGTGTTTGCAATATACAATTTACATTGTTCAGTCATCTTAGCCCAATACCAGTATCCGCATACGCAAGCGCGTACCTATTTTTTATATACTGGTGCTAAAGAAACAGCAAGAGTGTGTGTTTTTTGAAGCCAGAAGAATGTCGCTGTTGTATGGAGATTAATCAATGCCGCTACAAAATGTCACCATTCGAAAATAGTGAGAGCAACAAATGTATTATTGATTACCCGGGCATCAACGACTGTTAGCGGAAGTAATTAATAAGTATCACGTATTATTTATATGCTTTCTAATGTATAAATAGAGCCATATGTGTGAGTAGAGTTAGTGCAATTAAAGTTAAGATCTTGAAAGTACCACATGGTGTCAGGTGTGGCCAAAAGATTTTGAACTACCCAAAAGAAGACTAGCTGAAGAATTACGATTCAGGAGTAGACGAAGAGATACAGCGTGAGTGTAAAACCCGTCGCAACGTAGCCAGTCGCAACGCGGTGAAAATAATTCAAAAGCAGGAAGCTTGACGAGAAAACAAAAGCAGAATATTTACGACAGCTAAATACAACAGACGACGTGAAGCCGTTGGAAATGCAATATAAACTGCTGGAATGGCCTGAGCTGGGTTTTCGCCACCGAGTATGAACTGGGAAGCCCCAAATGTTGCAGAAGAATTCAGGCGTTTCAAACAATATTGTGAACTCGTCTTCGAGGGCCCGTTCTCTGACAAATCAGAGAAAGAGAAAATATCGTTCATTTTGTTGTGGATTGGTCGGCCCGGGGTAGATATATATATAATAGTTGGTCCTGGGAAAATGAAGATAAGAAGAAACCCGAAGAGATCTTAGGAAGGTTCGAACAACACCTTGCCCCGCAAGTGAACTTTCGTATATATATGTTATTTACCGGCTGGGAGGTCCGTATAGAGAAATATTTCCCGAGGTCTCAGAAACTGCCCGAGACCGCAGGCCGAGGGTCGTTTTTGAGACCGAGGGAAATATTTCTCTATACGGACCGACCAAAACGGTAAATAACATATTTATTTTTTTTATTAATCGTACGATTTATAATTTACATAATTAGGTAAATTAACATAATTGAATTGCGTAATTTAATCGAGATGACATACATGTGATATTCAAAAGTCCAAAGTTCATCGTTCGACAGTAAACAACTGCCGAAATGCAGTCTGACAGGGAAGCTTGGAGCCTCTTTTGTGATAAAAAACAGTCAAAACTTGAAGATCTAGTTACGAAAGGAAGTCAGAATGCAGTCCTCGTGTTTTTAAAGTTTAGTTGATAAAGATTTTTCGTCGTTCTTCTTCGTCACTTGCTCGTTTTTGGCTGTTCGCTTGGGAAATCGCTTTCAATACTCGGCTGACTGTATGGAAATTGAAAGTGGGTCGTTCGAGTTTGAAGACGAAAATGCTTCCAGTAAGCCATTTGTAACTTTTTTCAAAGACATGACACGATGAGGTTGATATGTGGAAAATATTTGACTAAAGGGTAAAGACTTGTAGCGGATTTGTTGAGCATAGTTGGCCAACAGAAGAATGACAGTTTAGTATCAAAAGGTTTCAGCTTTTCTGTCTTCTCGTGGTATGTTTTTTTAAAAAAATACTTCTATATAGTTTCATTTAGTGATTCAAAATACTATGTTCACAAGTTTATGTATGTTTTGCCTACCGTTTTAAACTGTTTTCATACGTCATTGAGCAATAATACTTTAAAACTTTATAAATGTCGCTCGTAAATTTTGCTTTGACATAGTTTTCCCAGCGTTTCTTTTAAAATTCGCTGTTTTCACATGCAGTTGTCAAAACCCATTTGGATAATAAAACTCATTTGCATCCCCGTAGCTCTCTGCTAAATATATTTGTTCTGTGGCAATTAGCGAAATAGTTATAAAAATCGATCAATTTTAAATGACAGAGTGTAAAACTTTTTTGTTTTGTTTTTAAATCCACAGCGGTCCGTATCGGGGTCCGTATCGTAGGATACGGACCGCTCGCTAGCAAATCAGAGCACGCGAATCAGATGGATACCGGACCGCAAAAAAATAATGCGAGGTATCAATTACAGCAATACCGACAAAAACCCGACGAATCCCTCGATGATTATGTAACGAGATGTCGAAATCAGGCGAAAAAATGCAAATTCAGAGATGTGAAAGAGCTAGGAGAGCGGTTAATAGAACAATTGATAATAGGAACTAAATACCGAAGAGTACAGGGGAAATTGCTCGAAAACAATGAAAGCTTTAGTTTGGATGACGCTATTGATATTGCTAGGAATTATGAAATAACACACTCGAATTTAGAACAATTGTTGGTCCCAGTAGATCAGAATATCAACTTAATCAATAATAGGGATGACAAACAAGCCAGGAAAATTTGCAATAACTGTGGAAAAGTCCACCCTGATAACTCGCGGAATAAGTGTCCTGCGTGGGGAACAACTTGCAATCGATGTGGTAATTAGCCAAACTACTGGGCCAGAATGTGTTGATCTAGAAGTCGGGATAACCCAACGCAGTATGGAAGAGAGGGCTGTAAGGTCCCAAATAAGCCTAACTTTAAGCAATGGCAAGGAAATAAACGAAGTTCAAAACTTTATGAAATATCTAAGAAATTAGATGACGAATTCAATGATGAGTTTGAAACCATAACATTTGAGTCTATTATAGTAGCAAACTGTTAATGTTAATTCAGGTTAACGAGCGAAAATAAGAGAACATCGTCAATCATTATGACAGGTATTTATTTATCCGGACGCTCTCCGAGGGGCTTGCTTCTTGTCGTTGTAGTTATCTTATGTACTAGACATATAGATTGAACTCTCAGTTGTTTCTATTAAACTTTATGCATCATGTAGTCCATTCAAAAGCGTCACGCGTTTTCTACACTGTTAAACTTATACTTTAACAGGTTATGGGCCCAAGTTTGGGCAACTTGGATGTACGACACTTATTTGGGAAAGTAACCTGAGAATTTTGGCATGGCTTCAAACGAAGAAAGGGTGTTGTCTCGCATCGAGAAGTTCAATGGAACGAATTTTCACTTGTGGAAATTCAAAATGCAAATGATTCTTGAAGACTAGGATATTTGGGGCATCGTGACTGGCGTTGAGGTAGAACCTGCCGAAGAAGGAACTACTGAAACTCAACGACGACAATTTCCCGTAAAGCGCTAGCGACGATTTGTTTGGGAGATGAACAACTAGCGTTGGTTCGATCTGCGAACACTTCAAAGGAAGCCTGGTGCAAACTGGAAAGCGACTATACGAGGTAAAATCGTTAGCGAACAAGTTATTTCTGCGTAAGAGGTACTTTACAATGACAATGGCCGAGAACGATACGATGACGGAGCATATTAACAAGTTGAAAGCTTTGGCAGAACAACTCGAGGCTGTAGGCGCTCCAATTTCCGAAGATGATCAAGTTGCAACGTTGTTATGTAGTCTTCCCGACTCGTATAATAATTTAATCATGGCTTTGGAGTCTCGCGTTCAGGATTTAAAACTGGAATTCGTCACTGCAAGATTACTTCATGAAGAACACAAGCGTAAAGAAATTTCTCTTCCTGTTGATGTAGGAGTATGTATTGTTTACTTTAGGTAGCGCGCCAAAAATATGCGTTGCCCTGGCAACAGACTGTCTGTGTTCCATGTGTTTGAGGAGAAGGACTGTCTTTTTAGTGGAGCGAATCTACTAAGTGTTAAAAGTGCCTACTGTTTAAAAAATGTTAAAAACCCAGATTGTATTGTAGTTCTGTGGTAGTCCATAGTATCTGCTACATCTTGGTGCCCAAACGTGCGGCTAGTAACCTCACAAATTTCTCCGTGTGCATTGAATAAATACGATTATGTCTGCTGGTGCTCTTGTGCTGTGGAAAAGAGTAGAGTTCGAAAGCTCCTCATCGAAAGCAAAGAACCACTAAAACTGGAAGACTACCTGAAGTGTACAAAAACAAACACGAAGTATAGCCGTTTCGAAGCATTTCTTCGCTATGGTTGTGGCGCCTCAATCAATGGCGATCAAGTTTCACATAATTATACTGTCAGTTCGAACATAAACTTAATGAAAATCAAGCAGGATTCTCGCAAATCCATCAGTCGTCAGTTCAGTACATCGGTAAGCCACAGTTTTCTCAATTTTATGGTTTTGGCTCGGATAAAGAAGTGTCGTACAACGTTTGGCGATTCGAAGTAACCGAGTCATCAGTGAACAGATCAGACAATCACTACAAGGCGAGGCAAAAGCAAAACTTATCGGTCTCGACAACACCACGGCTCCCGATGCAATCCTCGAAAAACTCGACCAGTTCTATAGCGACATAGGTGCAGCGACTGGAGATGAAATCTTGAGTGCGGCTTATCGAATGAAGCAACAGGAAGTTGAAGAGATCGCTGCTTACGCGTCACGGCTGGATAATAAAATTCGGGAAACCAAAACTCATGGCACTGAACTCCTGCCATATGAATTAGCTGTTGACAAGCATCTTCGCCTCCTTTTCTGGGAAGGGCTGAAAGATTCTGTTAATGATAAAGCACGCCATAAAAAGGATTCTTGCAAGTCTAGCTTCGCTGATCTCATCAATGCTACACGCTATGGAGAGCGAGAAATCAACTCGACCCACCACCACCATCTGGTAGAGAAAGGCCGCCACCTGCATGCTATCGTTGCTGTCAAGTTGGACACATACGTAAAGGATGTCGTAATCCACCTTAGTCTCAAGACCTGAATGTGAATCAGGGAAACGGACATGCACCTTCGGTATGGAGAGGCCGGAGGTGATGAAACCATGCAGTCACCAGTCCCCAAAATGATTCGAGTGTATTAGACCATCTGGTTGGAAAAGCAAATGAGTGTAATGCTTTGTGGACGGACATTTGTGCAAAGCTCTTTTAGACATTGGTAGTCAGGTGACTTCCATTTCCGAGTCATTTTACAGACGCTATACCTAAGTCATCGCGTAATCCAGTCTGTCAACAAGCTACTAAAGGTTATTGGCGTCACAGGGCAAAACGTCCAGTTCCTGGGCTATATCGAGTTGGATATAAAGTTTCCTGAGGAAGAGTCAGGAGTTAAGACAAGTCAAACAGCGCTACACTATCTTCGTCTTTGGAAAGGGGCGTATAAAACAGCGCAGTTACATCAACAGTTTGCCAACCAGTGTGAAATTGGTAAGATCAAAGTTAAGTCAACATCACGTCGGCCAATTGTCATTGAGTCCTACCAGACGATTATTGTTTGGGGAACCACCCGAAGTCTGCCGAATGTCCCAATCAAAGCGATATTGGAACCACATGTGACCCATTCAGGAGTTACAGCTACACAAAGTTTGATCACTCTCTCCCCTACTGGAACCAAGTGCCGTGTTCCTGTTGAAATGACAAACACTACGCCCAACCGTGTAGTACTGTCCCCAAAAGCGATCCTGGCCAACGTACATTTGGCGTCCGAAGTAGCCACACCAAGAGATCCACAGGGAGACGAACCCACAGTGGCCCACGACTTTGACCTCGGTGACACACACCTGACCGATGCCCAAAAGACAAAGGCAGGAGAAATGCTTGATCGAATGTCGTATGTCTTCGCCAAGAGTGACCATGACCTGGGGTTGCACTGATGAAATTCAGCACGAAATTAGGCTAACCGATGAGACACCATTTAGAGAACCTCACAGAAAAGTATCACACGCGGGCAGCTAGAGGATTTAGAACCGCTGTGAAAGACTTACTTGACGCAGGTGTAATTCGTGAATCGAAAAGCCCTTATGCATCGCCAGTGGTCCTCGTACGCAAGAAAACCGGGGGACTCAGAATATGCGTGGACTTCAGAAGGTTAAATGCCAAGACGATCAGAGACTCTTATCCGTTGCCATGCGAATCACCGAAACACTCGAGGCTCTGAAAGGTGCACCTTTCAGAGCCTCGAATATCGCGCATGCGCGATATTTTTGCACCCTGGATCTACACAGTGCATGGCTATCAGTCCAAGTGACGATGAAGGCCACAGACTACAATGACCACGCCATTTGGTCTATTTGAGTTTAATCGGATGGCATTTGGCTTAAAGAATGCCCCAGCTTCGTTTCAACGGTTAATGGAAAGATGCCTAGTGGGATTAAACCTGAAAATTTGTCTGGCCTAGACGACATCATTGTTTTTGGTCGCACAGTCAAAGAAGTCGTTCAGAGACTTGAGGTGGCCTCAAACGTCTTGGCGAATTTGGCCTTAAACTGAAGGCCTCGAAATGCAAGTTATTTCAAACTCGGGTTTACTACTTAAGCCACGTCGTTTCAATGCACGGTGTTGAGCCAGACCTCGAGAAGATTAGCGCTGTAAAGGAATGGCTCCAGCTAGCATCCCCCTAAGAACGCTAACGAACTTCAAACATTCGTGGGATTTGCAGGCTACTATCGTTCTTTCATTGAAGGGTTTAGCAAAATAGCTTGGCCACTCCACCTTCTTGTTGCGCAAACGTCAAAGAAAATTGGCCATCCTAAACCAAGAATCCCTTTTCAGTGGACAGCTTATTGCCAAGTCGCGTTTGAAACGTTAATCCAGAAGTTGACATCAACACCTATACTTGCCTACCCCGACTTTGAGCTTCCCTTTGTTCTACATACCGATGCCTCGTCGAATGGTCTAATTGGCGCCGCTTTGTACCAAGTTCAGGATGGTAAACAGCGTGTTATTTCGTACGGTAGTAGAACACTTAGTGAAGCTGAAAAGCGCTACTCGGCCTATCCGCGAGTTTCTAGCTTTGAAGTGGGCCGTTACGGAGAAGTTCCGCGACTACCTTTATTGTCGTCACTTCCACGTCTTAACGGACAGCAATCCGCTGACATACCTCACAACTACGGCAAAACGTAATGCTACAGACCACAGCTGGTTGTCAAGCTTGGCCTCATTCGACTTCACGATTTCGTATCGAGCGGGGAAAGCCAACGGGGATGCGGATGGATTGTCGCGCGCACCAAAAGAAGTCGATTCTTCAACTGGTGAAACACCGAAGGAAGAGTATACTTGGAACCATTCTTGGCCAGTCTGGTACTCAACGACAAAGAAACCATCGGCCATTTGTCATCCGAAGCTTTTCAAGGGCTTTGTGTTTTCTATGGTACAAACGAACCGTTTTTACCCGAAACGATGCCTGTACCTGCAGTCGAAGCAACGTGTATGAATAGTGAAGCAGTTCCTGTTGCTGACGTAGACTCCCTAACTAGAGATGGCCAACTTGTGTCATTGTCAGCGGACGATTGGAGACGACTTCAGAACCAAGACAGCAATATTGCGCATGTTTTGAGGATTATCCAATCGAATCAAGAAGACACCAGATCCCCTGGTCAGCGATCCCAGCTTCCTGTAGACGTGCTCTGCTTACTTCGTGAGAAAAGTCGCCTGGTGATCCCATATGGCATTCTCTACCGTAGTCGACAAAGTGACGGAGAAAAACTATCGCAGCTAGTACTACCTAAAGCCATCCGCAACAGGGCCCTTCGTGGACTTCATGATGATGTTGGACATCTAGGCCGTGATAGAACATTAGATCTGGTGCGACAGCGGTTTTATTGGCCAAGCTTCTCGAAAGATGTTGAAAACTATCTTCGAAATTGCGAGCGATGTGTGAAAAGAAAAGCCCGTGACCCTGCCCCAGCACCGTTAGTTCCTATTAACGTTACCGAACCCATGGAACTTCTAGCTATGGATTTTCTATCTTTGAAAAAGGGAAAAGGAAATTACGAGAATATCTTAGTGGTTACTGATGCATTTACGAAATTTTCCTGGGCTTTTCCAACACGCAATCAGAAAGCAACAACCGTAGCCAAGCTTATTTGGGAGAGAATTCTCATGCATTATGGCTTTCCTAAGCGTATTCATTGTGACCAGGGCCGTAACTTCGAATCGCGACTTATCAAAGACCTTTGCCGCGTCGCTAACATCGAGAACGTGGTTCGGACCACGACGTACCACCCGCAAGGGAATGCTCAGACTGAGCGTTTTAACCGTACTTTGCTAGACATGCTCGGAACTCTCGAAAAGGATAAGAAGAATGCATGGCCAGAATTTGTTGCTCCTTTGGTGCATGCGTATACATGTAACTGCACCAAACACGCATCGACTGGGTATTCTCCACACTTTTTGATGTTTGGTCAACAGCCGCGGTTGCCTATCGATCTTGCGCTTGGTGTCAACTACGTACATAGAAAGGATGAACAATCCTACACAGCTTACGCCGAAGATCTTCGTTCTCGTCTTGCCCATGTGTACGATTTGGCTGCTCGTGAAATGCAGAAAAAATCTACAGCCAACAAATCCCGTTACGACACCTGTGCTCGTGACGCAACGCTCCAAGTCAAGGATCGCGTCCTAGTCCGAAACCTGAGCATCAGGGGCAAACAGAAACTTGCAGATCGCTGGGAAAACACGCCATATGTCGTCAGCCGAAAGAACCCTGACTTACCTCGTTTTTTTAGTTTTTTTATTTAAACATATATAATCCTAACGTTTACCCAAGAGCGTACTCGCTCATCGAGAGGCTCACGTTACATTCACATAATGCAATAATAAGTAAACAGGAGATGACGAGTACAATATAAGTTAAACATTAAATAAAAAGGTTAACAAAAATAAATGATCAAAGCTGAGCAGCAGCCGAGAGTAAGGTCAATCTAAGAGCAGCATATCGGGGACAATAATCAAATAATGAATTACTGTTTCACAATTAACGCCACATAGACAAGCTGGAGATCACTACAATTAATTTTAAACAAATACTAATTCAAAGCATTACAATTTAAACGCAAACGAGTATGTAGAATTGAAGAATATCTATCAATTATCATGGAAGAAAAAAATGAAACAAATGTAAATCCTAATCCTCAAAACCATCAGACCGAGCCAAAAGAGCGTGATAAACAAAGAGCTTTAACGAGATGGGAAAGACCTAAGAGACAACAAGAAGCTAACATTTATGCTGACAACGTCGCTGGTCAAGAACGTCAATCCGACGTTCAACAGGAAGAAAATCCTCCATGCGATGAGAAAATAAGAATTATCACCAAGAATCCCATAAGGCTAGGATCGTCCTCGAAACAACAACAATGGTTTCGGGATTATCGCGAGAAAAGTCGACAAATTTCCAAGGCGAAATCCATAAAACAACCCCGTGAATATCCCCATCCCTACCAGAAATATGGTAATCCAAGTACAACAATATCCGTACCAAATAAGAAATTTGGGGTTTTAACTTCAGATCGACAATCTAAAGAGCACAGTTATAATCGGCGTGTAATACATCCAAAAGCAAAGCGGCCTAACAGAAGCAACAACACGGCAATGGCGAATGTTGTCCACTCTACAGATAAAGCTAATATTACCTCTACCACCACGATCGGCGAATCTTTTTTGAATGGTAATATTACTCGAAAGTTTCCTAAAGGTAAGTCGATTTTAGACCACCTAAGATCTCTTTCATTGTGACTCAGCTCGCGCGATACGGACAATAAACGGCCAATTCCGGTTATGATGACAAGGTCAGAACTTATTCCAAGAAAATTAAATTCAAAAATGCCTTATAGGAATAATTTGACAAAAATTTCATTACGACCTCAGTCTAAAGAAGCGCCACTTTCTTCAATCACAACAGTACATTCCATTCCATGTCATGTAGACGTCGGAAACATACCAACTAGGGTAACCTTGCGTCCTAGGATCCCGCCTCTTCGAATCAAGAGAACTCTAAATCGATCAACTAACTTAATACACGTGCAAACGCGTCATACCAATAAGAGCTCTAAAGAACATCAACTGCCAAGTATCCTGTTAACAAATGTACGTTCCCTACCGGCTAAAATCGAAGAGTTGTCTGTTACACTTAATTTCAGACATGTGGATGTTGTAGCCATAACTGAGTCGTGGTTGCATAACGGCATTGATGGTAGTTCCTTGAACATCCCAGACTTCAACTTTTTTCGCAGGGACAGACTGGAGGGGCGTGGGGGTGGTGTTTGTGCATATATATCCCAATCAATACCTTGCAAACGTCGGTCGGATCTAGAAAACGACAACTTTGAGTGTATGTGGCTGAGTCTTCGCCCCTATCGTCTACCTCGCCCTCTTTCCGGTATAATGATGTGTGTGGTTTATAGCCCTCCAGATAAAACGGCACAAGAACAAACTGAACTTATCCAGTACTTAATCGACACTATTGATACGGTCCGATCCGTGCAGCCTGATTGTGGTATAATCATTTTAGGTGATTTCAATTTGGTAAACGTGTCGGGCTTGCTCAATCAGCAATCGCTCAAGCAAGTTGTTTGTGACGCAACTAGAGGTCGCTCTTTACTGGATCTTATTATTACTAATTTGAGTCGTTTGTACTGTAAACCCGTAATTACAGCTCCAATAGGTAGCTCTGACCATAATGTCATCATATGGCAAGCTAACATGGAGAGTGCTGTTAAGAATATTGTGACGAAGTGCCACGTGCGACGTTAATTTCCCGCAATCCGCCTGCGATGCCTTTGGAAGATGGGTCAGCGTGCATGATTGGTTTAGCGACATGCCAGGATCATCTTGTGTTGACGATATGGTCTCTCGTTTCAATTCTGATCTGACAACTGCAACTAACCTTTTCTTTCCCTCTAAGTCCATCAGACTCCACCATACCGACAAACCTTGGATGACCCCACAATTGAAAAGACTTATTGTCGAGAGGCAAAGGGCTTGGTCGAGTGGCAACGACGTCCTATGGAAATTATACCGTAATAAAGTAAAGAGTGTTATCCTATTGAGAAAACAATCGTTCTATGCTGATAAGGTACACAACTTAAAAACTAGTAACCCCAGGAAATGGTGGAATTTCGTCAATCTCATGTCTGGAAAGACTAAGAAAACTTCCAATCTAAGCATCGATAAGAATGGCACTGCAGTTACCGGCGTGGAACTGGCTAATCTGCTTAACAATTTTTTTGTATCGGTAAATTCAGACATTCCAAACCTGGACCTCTGCGCTTTACCTGCTTTCCTGCCTGCCCCCGATCAACCTCCTAGTGTTTCACCGACTGACGTCTGTAAGAAGCTTCTCAATATTTGTATTCACAAGTCTCAGGGCCCTGATGCCATTCCGAATCGGATACTTAAGCTCTTTGCCTATGAACTGGCTACACCTATTTCCAGAATCTTCGACGTTTCCTTTTCCTCGGGAATATTTCCCTTGCTTTGGAAGGATTCTTTTGTTGCGCCAGTCCCTAAGAGCCAACCAGTCGTTAGTTAGGACGAACTTAGACCCATTTCATTAACTTCTTGCCTGTCAAAGATATCTGAAGACTTTGTAGTCAGATGGATGATTGAGGATGTAAAGGATGAAATAGACCCGCAACAATTTGGTTGTCTCAAGGGAACATCTACCTCATATTGCCTTCTAGATATGTTAAATAATTGGCTACTATCTCTTGATTCTCCGTCGCAGTATTTAGGTATCTGCTTTTTGGATTTCAGTAAGGCCTTTGACCGCATTAATCATAATTTACTCATTACGAAACTCATCGACATTGGAGTACGGAGATCAATAATTCCATGGATTTGCAGTTTTCTTACCAATCGCCGCCAGTGCGTCAAACTGGGCAATGTCAAATCGGAGTGGCTGCCAGTTCATGCTGGTGTGCCCCAAGGCACTAAACTTGGACCAATCCTTTTTTTAATTATGATCAACGACCTAGCTCAAAAAACCGCCCTTGTTTCCAAACATTGGAAATACGTCGATGATGTTACCGTATCTGAAGTTATACCGCGCGCTAGTCCTTCCAATTTACAACGTGACCTTGATGTAATATCTAGCTGGGCATCAAGTAATGATATGAAGCTTAACCCAAAGAAATGCAAAGAGATGATTGTCTGTTTTTTCAAAGAGGCACCGGATGTCCCTCCACTTACCATTGACGGTCATGAAGTTGAACGTGTTAGTTCTTTTAAGGTACTTGGAGTAACTCTAGACGATCGTCTGAAATGGTCTCAAAACATAGATATTATGATGGGCAAGGCATCGAAAACGCTTGTATATTCTCAGGGTTTTAAAGAAGAGTGGTGTGTTCCGCCTACAGACCTATTACACATATATTATGCGTTAGTAAGGTCAATCCTAGAATACTGTTGCCAGGTGTGGCACACAAGCCTTCCAGACTACCTATCAGACTCTATTGAGTCGATACAGCGACGTGCAATGCGCATCTTCTATCCGAATATCTCTTACTCGGAGGCTCTTTTGTTATGTTCCAGTCCCCGTCTCGACATTAGAAGGGACATGCTTTGTCTGAAAACCTTTGAGAAGATTAGTCAACCGGCATCCCACTTGTATCATCTTCTGCCCCCTAGTCGAGCCGTATCCACCCAACGCGTCCTACGGGACTCTGAAGCACTGTCTCTTCCTAAATGCAGAACCAATAGATATCACAACAGTTTTATTCCTGCCATGCTCTTTAAAAGTATGGGGTAGATGATTGTTAATTATTTACTGTTTTAAATTTATTATACCTAACACTGCTTTTAGAACTTATATTATGCTATTATAATACACTATATAGTCTGTAATTGTATATTATTATAGATTTATTATGCTTGTAACCAATTTTATGTAATATTTTGACGTTTGTATTTTCATGATTGTAAAGTTATCGCAATTCACCTTTAGGGTGCAAAGGTATTCTCTATTAAACCAACCATTATTATTATTAATATAATAGAATAGTCATAATACTTGTTGTAACTTGGAATGTCAAAAAAGGAAGAAAGTGAATTTTTAAATAAACTAATTGATATTGTATTACGGTAAGTATAATCAATACTATTCCAGAGCATAGTAGTTGAAGGAAAGAAAGATTTTTTGAATCTTTCAGTCCTTGCACGAAAAAGAGTGAAGTTTTTTGCATTCCTTAAAGATAGACCTGACCTTTGTTGTACTGTTTGAGGCAACAAATCTGACAAATAATTTGGAGTTAAATTTTTTACAATTTTAAAATATAAAACAAACTTGTGAATAGAGCGTCTCGTTTTCATGTCTTCCCAGGCTATAACTCCTCTAATAAACGTACTCTACTAGTACCCTTCATAGCACCCGTGACCACTATTGCCGATTGATATTGGACGAGCTCAATAAGATCGCTTTCACTCTCAAGGCAAGCGTCCCAAACGACATCAGCATACTCCATCACTGGCCTAATGAGAGATGTATACAGTTTTGATAAAGTTTCCCTATTTACCCTAAACTTCAAACCTTTTAAAATATTAAGTTTTTTAGAAGCCTTCTCATAAATATTTAATATATGTGCTCTCCAGGAAAGGTTTGAAGATAGGGTAACTCCCAAATGCTTGTGGTTACTAACAATTTCAATTGATTCATTTGCAAAATACAGCGGTGGATGCACTGGCTTTGAATTTTTTACAGAAAAAGTAATAGATATGTTTTTTATCTGAATTTATAGTAACAAGCCAATCACGTGCCCATCCATCGATGCATTTCAAATCATTATTAAGTTTAACCGCAGCAGAATCGGGATCTTCGACTACTTCAAAGAGAGAAGTATCATCTGCATAAAGAAAAGAATCACATCGAAGATCCTGAGTAATATCGTTTATGTAAATTAGGAAAAGTAAAGGGCCCAAAACAGAACCTTGGGGACTGGCCATCTATTATAACTCGTTGTTTTCTTCTGGTTAAGTAACTTTTAAACCATTTAAGGAGGGGATCTTTTATACCAAGTGATTCAAGTTTATAAAGAAGTCCCTTATGCCAGACCTTGTCAAAGGCTTTACTAATATCCAGAAAAACCATACGCACTTCTTTACCCGACTCCAAAGCTTCGTAAATTTTATGAACAATAAGAACAAGCTGATTGACTGTGGAATCGCCAGGACGAAAACCAGATTGAAAAGGGTTCAGAAACTGAATATCAAGCAAAAAATTGTAAAGCCTAATAAAAACAATTTTTTCCATAATTTTTGACAATGATATCAATAGTGAGACTGGGCGATAATTCATTTTCGACTGGCGATCGTCCTTTTTAAAAATAGGTATTACATTTGCTAACTTCCACCTCGATGGAAATATTCCTTTAAAAAGAGATATACTGACAAACCTAGAAAAAGAGTCTGCAATACCATTTGCACTGGCTTTAATTAAGAAATTTCCCACACCATCAATACCACATGCTTTAGAAACATCTACATTTTTAAGTAAAATTTTAACTTCCTGTTCAGAGGTAGAAATATATGATAGATTTCTCAAATTTTGAAAAGCGGTCAAATTAGGTAATGGGGAATCTACATTTTCCAATTTGCACTGAGTGCTAAAATATTCATTAAAAATTTCAGCTTTCTCTTTTGCATCAATTATAAAGCAATCATTTTCAATTAATGAGGGCACCACTGATTGCATTTTATTTCCATACAGTGATTTGACTAAACCCCACCACTTTTTTGGTCCAATTTTAGGGTCCTGTAATTTCGTATTAAGATTTGCAAAATATCTTTCCTTACATGAACATATCAATGATGTGGTGAGATTCCTCTGCAGTCTATAATTTTCCCATGCAACTGGATTGTTCTGCCGACAAAATAGTTTTAACAACCTATTTCTTTTGCGAATCGCACGTCTAATTTCAGAATTCATCCAAGGTTTATCTCTGGGACGAATTACAACCGTTCTATTTGGTACGGAAGTTACAAGCATTTGCCAATAACGCTCGTACCACTTATTATATAGTCTATCAACATCATTAGCATCCTCGAATACTTCATCCCAGTTCACCATTAACAAGGTATGGCATAAAGTATCTGCATTTACTTTAGATAAATCCCAAATATGACGTTTATAACATTTTTGTTTAACAAAAGAAATATTCATCCGAGCATAAATTAGAGAGTGGTCAAGTTGCTAGGAGGACTCAGAGTACCGGAATTTACAAAGTATCCTGGAGTATTTGTTATTATAAGATCTAGTATTGTTGCACCGTGGGCCGTAATACGAGTTGGTTCATTTATAACCTGAAAAAGACTATTACACTCCATCCATCTGTATAAATATATACCAAAATCACTGCTTGACGAAACATCATTAACATCGAAATGTGCATTGATATCCCCAAGGAGTAAAACAAAAGTACCAGGTCTTGCATTTATATTATCGAAACACAATTGCAAATGATCCAAAAGAGCATCATTAAGTGCTGAATTATAACTAGGTGGTCGATAACAAACACCACAAATGAATATTAAAGAATTAATTTTAATTTCAACAAAAAGTAATTCAAATTCACTATGTTCTAGATCTTTGCGCCTTTTGGATGCAATAGTGGATGAAACATACAATGCAACGCCCCCGGCCCTCCTGCCATCTTTTCTATCCAATCTAAACATAGGGCTAAAGCATGAAATACTCAACGAATCACTTGAAATACTCTGGTTTAACCAGGTTTCACTAACAGCAAAAATGTCCAATTGTTGTTCAATAACAAGAGAAGTAATTTCATCAAATTTATTTTCGGCTTTCAAACTTCTAGCATTTATATGCCCTATATTTAGTGTTATATTGAGAGGAGGGCCCGGGTTAACTTTTACATCTCCGCACAATAGAATAAGCAGAAGTATAAATACTTTAAATACAACATATAAACATAAGTACCTACTAATACACTGTTATTTTTAGGTAGTAAATATAACCACATACGTGTAGTAATTTTAACTATCTGGGACGTAGTAACTATGTCTTAATTGTTTTAACTACAATTTCGTAGTTAAAACTACTCTGACTGTAGTAAAAACAACTAGTTTTTCCGTATAGTTATTTTAACTACTCGAGTTTAACTTTGTCCATAGTTGTTTTAACGACAATTTTGTAGTTAAAACGATTGCGGCTATAGTGAAAATAACTAGTTGTTTCACATAGTTATTTTAACTACTCGAGTTTAACTTTGTCGTAGTCATTTTTACCACAATTTCCGGTAGTTGAAACTACTATGACTGTAGACCAGTAAAAACAACTAGTTTTTTTGATAGTTTTTTTGACTACACAAAGCCATAGTCTTGTCGTAGTTATTTTAACAAAAATTTCAGGTAGTTAAAACTACCCTGACTGTAGTAAAAACAACTAGTCAAACAGTGTAGGTAGTTATTCATATTATTAGCCATAGCTTTGTGGTATAGTTGTTTGAACTTAATATTCCTTAATATTATGAAACTACTCTGAATGCATCTGAAATAGTACACGTTTTACTGCATATAGCTATTTTTACGACTCGAGTTTTACTTATTCTTCGAGTTCTAGTCAAGAGTAATTAACTATGGTGTTAGTATACTTGATATTTTTCTCGAACATTCACAAAACAATAAGTCATAACCAAACACAGAACCGAAAATAAATCACTTTTCAAATAGAAAGAAAGGCTACAGAGTACAGGTAATATAAAACTTCTGGCTAAACATTAGCCAGTGTCGTACCCAGGGACATGCAGCCACGAAACCGCGCAGCTAGCAAGCGCGCATTGATACTTGGGATAGCGTCATTTCATTTCTTCGCGCCACGTTTGAAGGTTTTGTGATGGGGATAATTCTAGCTATAGAAACTTTTGGTAATAAAGGACTTTTTGTTTGCGAAGAGATCAGGCAGACAATCTTCACCGAAGTAACATGTTTTTCTTACGGAGAGATTCAACTAAAGCCATCAAAATCCAGTTGAAAGATAGTACAAGAAGCTTCTTAATACTCTCAGAGCAAGGTAAGGTAAACAGTCATCAGAGATTTAGTATTTATCGTTTGTTTTCTGTTGTCCTACTTTACTTGTATTTTATATTGAAGTTAATGTAGTTGACTGGAATCTCTTCTCAATTCACTATCAATTGTGGTTCCTATTAACAAACTCCCAAGTCATTCTTTCTTCTTTGCCATTCTTTAGCCACCGTTGCAGGCGTTGCTTTCATGACGAGGGTTATTTTTTATAAAACTAAAGCATTCAAATATTGAGGTAAATGTTATTTGTGACTAGTTTATTTTCACCATCATATTGTTGGTATAAACAGACTAACAGTATGTTTTTTATGTGTGTGTTTGTTTGCTTATTCATTTTTTTCTTTTGTTTTCTAGTGCATAGGGTAGAGTTACCTTGTTCAGCATGGGTGTCAGATGTTGGGATCCGAGGTAACCGCGTTACCTGCAAGTGACTGGAGCTAACTGCAAACCTGGGTCAGAAGGTCTTGTGCACGCTAGAATAGTAGAAAATATTAATTTTTCCCAGTATCTTTTTGCAATATTTACCGACCAGATTTAATAGGTGTCGTATTTGAAGACGCAAACTCATCAACGTCAAGCCCTGAGTTATGTTTCCTATTGCCAAAATTGACTTTCTCATGCCCAATTGCTCAAAACGTTTCCCCCGGTGGCCCGGTCCCCCGTCGCAATTCGCAAGCTACGCGGTCCGGTTGCTCGCTTCGCTCGCAGGGCTAACTGCAAATTATTTTTGGTTACCTGCAAAAAAAGTAATGTTGTTCAGTTAAGTAAAATCCTTATAAAATAAGCTTAAATTCATATACTAGTAATAAATTAATTCATTGACTAATGACTAAATGACATATAGTGATCTATATATTCCAATAAAGGTGGTTGATATCTCAAAATACTAATATCAGGTGATATATTGCTCTAACTCTATGTTTTTTTAAAGTTACAATGATGCCGTATACTGAGATTTTTGATACATCAGGATTTTCTGATATACATTACCAGGCTTTTTGGTATATATAATATATAGAGAGGATATTACACAGTGGTGCGAAGATATGAATTTTTATCTTCGAGTGGTGAAAACAATATTTTATGAATGAGTGAAGCGAATGAGTAAAATATTGTTTTCGCCACGAAAAGGTAAAATTCATATCTTCAAGCCAACATGTAATTTTCTTTTTATATAGAAATATGCAAAGGATGGGAAATTGATATCTTCACTAGTCAGGATATCGAAAATATCTCGCTGTTTATTTTCCAGTAAAACACTTGCGTCTATATAATATATATATATATATATATATATATATACTATAAGTGGGCTTACCTCAAATGTTGAAGGTCGCTACTGTCAGTTTCACGCTGGGCGATCTTCATCCGCCTGAAGATCGCCCAGCGTGAAACTGACAGTAGCGACCATCAACATTTGAGGTAAGCCCACTTATAGTATATTCGCTCTATCTTTACGGTATTGAGCACTTTTCGACATTTCGCGAACACCACTTTGTTTGTTTGAATATATATATATATATATATATATAAGTGAGTTTTGGTTCACGAAATGTTAGAGAGTGCTCAATACCATATAGATAGAGCAAAATACAAAGCATGAAGTATAGTTACCTTAAAGTCTTCGCTACCTCTGGTAGCGAAGACTTTAAGGTAACTATACTTCATGCTTTGTATATATATATATATATATATATATATATATATATATATATATATATAATAAAATAGCAGTATCATTAATTGATATGCGAGAAAACACAGATCACACATCTGGATATTTTAGAAAGTTGACCGGTTTGATAAATAAGACTCAAACTGGTATAATACTAATAATATTGGTATAAATTTACTGGTATACAGATACTGCATATTTTCTAATTGTCTTCAAAATCACAAGAATTTTGCTAGGAATGTAGAATTGTCGGTTCAAATTCTTTGTTCGGTAACTGGAATCTTGTAGTTAGGAAGAATGTATAAGTATGTGACCTTTGCAGGGAATCTTACTCTTGACCCTGGAAAGCTAGTCAGGTAGTAGGTCATTACTTAGAGCCCATCTTTGATACAGACTACAGTATATGATGGAAGTCCTAAATATACTTTGAGTTTGTATATAAAGTTTAATATTGACATTAATTTACACTCCAGATGATTTATCTGGTTAATAAAAATACTTACAGGTAATTAAAGTAACCAGAACATTTCCTTTTGTATAACAATATATTACTAACTCTGGCAAAACACAAATTTTATATCATTATCATCCCCCATCTTGTTTTAATACTGTGCCCAATTACTGTAACTTGGGTGTTAGTGATATTACAAGCTGGGTACAAATACAGTATTATAAATTTGCATTTCACTGATAGCTGAGTGTTTTCCACTGAAAGTGTTGTAATTCAGTGATGTGAAAACAATATTCACTAAAAGTAATTTTTCAGTTGTACACAGCTTGTAACATCAGATGCATATGAAAAAATTGTCCAATGCACTTTTTCATTTAATATTGCCTAATATATATTATATTTTACACTCCTGTGTACATGTACCTCTTAGAGCAATTCTAATGATTTTCTTTTTTCTTATATCAGAATGATGAATCAATTGATGTCAAAATAGCAAAGGCAGTTGAGCTGCACCTGGTTATGTCAGGAAGTTTGTCATCTCTTGACCCAATTTATATTGCCACATAATATGGGCTTGGCTACTGCACTTTCATTATTGGTTGGTAGCAACTATATTTTTTAATATGGAGAACCCTTCCTGGTCAAGGAACATGTTTTTGTATATTGAATCAGCACTGATGGACAATTGTAACAATTCGAAGAAAAGAGTGGCTATCAACAAATTTTTAAAAGAACTTAGTTTAAAATTATTAGTTTTTCATACATATATTATATGCACCTACAATCTTGATTGTTTAACTTTTAATACTTTTTTTTAATTACAGACAATTTCACATCACTTTTGACAACAATGTTCTGACGTTCATTCGGATATTTGCAAGTTCATTTGAACTTACACATCTGATTGGCTATTGAATTCCATGTAGCCAATCAAATGTGTCAGTTCAAATGAACGTGCAAACATCCGAACGAACTTGCGAATATTCGAACGAACTTCGGAACATTATTGTCAAAAGTGAGGTGAAATCGTCTGTAAATATCTTAATTTTTGTAAATAATAAGTGGTTAAATTAACCCCCAAATGTAATAAAATATATATGTAGTTATATTTACTTTTAAATTCTAGTAAAATAATTGTGGTTAAATTTACCACAAAAGTGCGGTTATTTTTTGTAGTTAAAATTACTACAAAAGTGTGGTTAAATAAATGTAGTTAAAATTACTACAAAAGTGTGGTTAAATAAATGTAGTTAAAATTACTATGAAAGTGTGGTTAAATAAATATAGTTAAAATTACTACAAAAGTGTGGTTAAATAAATGTAGTTAAAATTACTATGAAAGTGTGGTTAAATGAATGTAGTTAAAATTACCACAAAAATTTTAGTTATTCTGAACCTTTTTTTTTTAACTACGTTTTTGTAGTTAAATTAACTACTTTAAAATAACAGTGTAGATACGCCAGAAAACCATAAATTAACGTATTTCATGCTGAGGCATAAAATTCGACAATTGTACATCCCGATAGCTGCTCTATATATTTCTATACTAACCCCCATCGGATATAAAGAACATATTTGAACTTACCTCGGGCTGCTCAAGGAAACACACAGAAAAAACAAGATATAAATAAAGCAAAATATCCAAAATAATAATTATGCAATACATAGTCGAGCGAGCATTTGGAAATGCGGGCAGAAAAGTAAATCAGTACAAACTCTATTGATACTGTAGAATATCCTCCTTTGATTTGATTCTCACAACTTTGTTATTCACCAATTTCACCAAGACCTTGCCATCTGCTGTCCATACACTGAGATCTGAAGACTTTTCGGGCCGTATCAAAGACATCTTTGTTGATTGTTGTAAGATCTTCATTAACATATAACCGTTTCCCTTTCAAATGTCTTCTGTTTTTCAAGACTTTCATCTTAGACTGGTACGATAAAAACTTTACAATTATCGCTCGTGGTAAGCCTTCCCTTGCCTTGCCGACACGGTGTGTTCGATCTATTTCGTATTCAGATATATCATATTTCAAATCATCTTTACAGAAATCAGAGACAACTTTATTACAATTTTCCCCTTCTACTTCTGGAATACCGTATATTCGCACATTGCAGCGTCTGGAGTATTTGTTCATTCTCGTTTGCGTGTGACTTAACCTTTTTTAACTGAACTTCTAATTCGACTATTTTCTCCTCCAAAGGTTGTACCATCTTCTCAGTTGCCTTCTCAACGATAGACTCAACGGTGTCACATACAACTGTGGAAACGATAGTCCTTGTCGTTAAATTTAGCATGTCCTTAAATCCTTGCGAAGCTAGAAATCGATCGGATTCCTAATGATTGCTTGTTGACCAATGCTTCAAACGAATCGGACTTAAAATAGCCTTCCAGCTCTTTACGAAAGTCTAAACGACTTCCGCCATGTTTTCTATCGACATGATCGTCTTGACGAATAGTATAAACAAGCTTTAATTTAAGCTTGTAAATATTCCACAGAACTTACTTACAAATCAAATAAGCCCAGCGTTCCAAAGCTTGTATTTAGAGATAAAAAAGCTTAAGTAAAGATTAAAATGGTGAAATTCTACCAGAAGTATTCAGATACACGTCTTACCCCTGCCACTCGTGTTATCTTACCTGTTTATGCTGTGCGACCTGAGAGTGGTGGCAAAGAACGGGTACTTCACCGATATCTTCTTTTACCATTTAATGTTATTCCGCCTCCGGCACACCGAACCAATCCTTCGACCCAGAGCAACACGCGCAAGCGACACGTACCTCCTATTCCGCCTGATACGAATTTATTCGAGCACGATACAGAAAACGAAGACGATGAGCTTTACGGCGCGGTAGCTTTACAACCCGGAGATCCCGAGTTCTTCCCATCCCTACCAAATCTACCTGCTGCAGAACCTACTTACCCAGCACAACAGCATCCACCTGCAATTCCAGAAGGAAATGACAACGACACACTGGCTGATCCCAACCACCAACGTAGTAAAGTGGTTCAACCATTGGAGCAGACCTGGGTTTTTTGCCCTGTTGTGGGCAAGCAAAAAAGGATGACATTTCCTAAAGAACAAGCAACTCGAGCAACCGAAATCCTAGGGATTGTTTATAGCAATGTTTGTGGTCCCATCCAAACGAAGAGTCATGGAGGAGATCGTTACTTCGTAACATTCATTGATGATAAATCCAGATTCACAGCAGTCTACTTTATGAAACATAAAGATCAAGTCTTTGAGAAATTCAAGGAGTATGAAGCAATGGTTACGAATGTGACTGGAAAGAATATCAAGATCTTGCGTTCAAGTATTTGTTGACTATGTCTGAATTTACGTTAATAATTCTCCGTACATTTTTCGTTGCAGAGAAACGGCATATTTTACCCACGACTGTGCAAAGTGATCTCACATACATTTAACACATATGTTGATCACTAACAACAAACGATAATTTTAAAGGTTAATTTCATGACGTCACCATGACGTCGTAATGTTAACTGTCACTACGCGGAAATCAGGTTGAAAATTATCGTCGGTTTAAAAGCTGCGCACGCTCTCTGCATTTCCATGATGAATTTATAATTCTGACACAAAACTTACACGTAAAATTAAAATCTGCCTATAACTTTATTGCAGACCTATCATGAAGAATAATGTATACCCCGCACTTACGCAAATCATTAAAATATTTGACCATTCATGGTGATATAAAGAGAAAAGACGGGAAGAAATTGTCTTATAAGTTAATGCCTAAAAGAACAGAACAAATTGTTTCCAGGAAGGGGGAAAAAATTATTTCACCAGTTGCATTCATTGAAAACTTGTCAATAAAATAATTACCCAAGGCTTCGAATTCATCTAAGTTACAACTGGCACTCGTGTTATAAAAGAGCTCATACGTCAAGGAACATAATTAAACAATCAAGAGGACAACCAAGGAGCAATAGCCTTATCCAAGAATCCAAAGTATCATTCCAGAACGAAGCATATCGACATCAAGCATCATTCATTCGTGAAAAGGCCGACAATGCCGAAATCACCTTGGAACATTGTCCTACAGATCAGATGGTAGCAGACCTATTAACTAAAGCATTAGGAAAGACTTTATTTCAACGTTTCAGAGACCTTATGTGCGTAACTAATGATATCTGAATAGTTGACGGACACGATAATACTTTATTAGATTAAAGACTTACATATATAGTTCTCTATTTTCGAGAGGGAGTGTTAATATTAGTTCAGGTTAACGAGCGATAATAAGAGAACACCATCAATCATTATGACAGGTAGTTATTTATCCAGACGCTCTCCGAGGGGCTTGCTTGTTGTTGTTGTTGTTGTTGTTGTTGTTGTTGTTGTTGTTGTTGTTGTTGGTGGTGGTGTTGGTGTTGTTGTTGTTGTTGTTGTTGTTGTTGTTGTTGTTGTTGTTGTTGGTGTTGGTGTTGGTGTTGTTGTTGTTGTTGTTGTTGTTGTTGTTGTTGTTGTTGTTGTTGTTGTTGTTGTTGTTGTTGTTGTTGTTGTTGTTGTTGTTGTTGTTGTTGTTGTTGTTGTTGTTGTTGTTGTAGTTATCTTATGTACTAGACATATAGATTGAACTCTCAGTTGGTTCTATTAAACTTTATGCAACATGCATGTAGTCCATTCAAAAGCGTCACGCGTTTTCTACAATGTCAAACTTATACTTTAACAGAAACATCGGGCAGCAAGACGGGGGAGGTCCGAAAGATGAAGTTCACGTTACAGTCAACAGGGACTTTAAGATGCTAGGACGACGACGGCGGTTAAAACGCAAGATAAGTTTTACAATTTAAAGAAGTCACGGTTAACTGATTATTATATAAGGTAGTTTAATGACTTCCAAAACGCCCCAGTACTGCTAAAATGATTGTAGTGTCTGTACTGAAGTTAATCTTAAGCAACACTTCTCTTTTGGCCGTTGACGTCGTCCTGAAGACGTGAAAATGCTCGAAGTGGCGTTGTATAAAGAACGAGGACGGTGTTGACATTATTCTTGGGACTAAAAATTATTCATTTTCTTTGTTTTGCAAAAAGAATTATTTTGTTTAGAGGATGCGCCGTCGTTGAGGTTAACGTCGTAGATCTTAAAGTCCCTAACGTTGAAGTACAACGCAATGATAACCTCAACACTAAATTAAGGACGAAGGTAGATATGAGAGCCCAGGGAAATGTTCTACCAATGAGACTGTATCGCCAGATGTACCCTTATAACGTTGGCGCAGATGGCAACCCACGACCGGGTGCACTCAAGCAAGCAAATACCATACTAACAGCATATGGTGGATCACGTTTAAAGCAATATGGCACTCTTAGAATACCCTGTGAATATCAAGGAAAGAAAACCAGTGCAACTTTCCAAGTTACAGAAGCAAATGGCCCAGCAATTCTTGGGTTACCTACAGTGCTAGAATTGAAGTTAGTAACGGTTAACTGCAACGTAGAGAAGTAATGTCAGCCAGATGGAAAGGATCAAAACGAAGAAGACCAGTCGACAAGTAACAAGAAGGCTAACGTTAACGTTATAAAGAATAAAGATGATCTTCTGTCGCAATATCCAGATTGTTTCAATGGGACTGGAAAGTTTAATGGCAAGTATCTGCATATCGCCATAGATCCAACAGTCAGCCCTGTTATCCATCCACCAATACGTGTCCCAGTAGCTCTGAAAGATGATATCAAGAAAGAATTAGATGAAATGGTCTCGCAAGGGATAATCGCAAAGGTGAATGAGGGAGAACCAACAGCATGGGTCAACAGCCTTGTATATCGAAGAAAGCCTAATGGTAGACGTAGACTGTGCCTTGACCCTAAAGATTTGAATAGAGCAATCCAGAGAGAGCATCATGTTATTCCAACGCTCGAAAAAATCCTTCCAAAGCTAAGTGGTGCGAAAGTATTCTCGATAATCGATGCTAAATGTGGATATAGTAACGTCCAACTAGGTGAGAAATCGACATACCTCACGACTTTCAATTCTCCTTTGGGAGATATCGGTTTCTTCGCATGCATTTCGGATTAAAAATGTATCAAGACATATTCAAATCTAAGATCGAGCAAACATTTGAAGATGCGAGGGAGTCATCGGAATTGCAGATGACATCGTTGTTGCAGGGAAATCAGACAAAGAGCACGATCGCCGATTGCATGAAGTAATGAGCAGATGCAGGAGCACCGGACTGAAGTTAAATCCAGAGAAATGCAAAATTAAAGAACAGAAGATTAAATTTTACGGTGTTGTATGTGGTCAAGATGGAGTACAGCCGGATCCATCCAAAGTATCAGCATTGAAGGGAATGGCCCCTCCCAGCAATACAAAGGAATTACAGGCATTTCTGGGTTTAGCGACCTATATGGGTACATTTATTCCATCCTTGAGCAGTTTAACTACTTCATTACGAGATTTGCTAAAGGAAACGAGTGAATTCCAGTGGTTGCCAGAGCATCAAGAAGCATTCGAGAAGATTAGAAAGAAAATCAGCAAAGAAGTAACCTTAAGCTACTTCAATTCAGATAAGGACGTAGTCCTACAAGTCGATGCCTCCATGAAGGGCCTAGGAGCCTGTCTGCTTCAGGACAACAAACCAGTAGCTTTCGCAAGTAAGGCCCTAACAAGTGTAGAAGCAAGATACGCCAACATAGAGAGAGAACTGTTAGCATGCAGTTGTTTATGGATGTGAACGGTTCCATACATATCTTTACAGCCGTAGTTTTAAAAGTGGAATCAGATCACAAGCCATTAGAGTCTATCCACCCAAAGAATCTTATTGCATCACCTCCTATAGGCTCCAGAGAATGCTGCTTCGTTTACAATCTTATAATCTAGTAATAGAGTATCGCCCTGGCAAAGAAATGACGGTTGCAGATGCATTATCAAGATTATCACCAGAAGACACGAATCCTGTCGAGGACATGAACGGAGAGTGTACATGACATCGCCCCGTGTGTCGCAGACACGATGATGAGGCAGATTGAAGAAGAAACTGCCAAGGATCCAGAGCTAACAGCTCTAAAGGAGGTAATACGTGTAGACTGACCTACCGAGATTAAAGTGTTGACAGGTCTCCTCAGACTTTATTGTCATATACTAATACGTCACGCGCGGCAAACTGTGCCAACAATAGCTCTGTCTATTTCTGCTTCGTTGGTTCCCCATTATGTAAATTTTGGATTGTTGGTTTGCTAAGTATTTCGTGAACATCCTGCATCAAGTTGATTATTTTCCGTGGCTTTATTTTTGGATTATATATTTGACCGTTTGGCCTGTGGCATATCTGTAGTTCGTGATTTTGTACAAGTATTGTTTCTCCGTGTCACGATTATTTGGTAGGCCCTGATTTTACAGTTTGTTTGGTTTTGGTATTCCTATCCTGTTGTACAAGTCCCACTTCTGTTCGTGTTATCACTTTTGAATTATTTATCATTTCGTGTTTGACCGTTTCCTAGCAACAGTTAAATTTGAATTTTCTCCGTCAATCCTGACTCCGTAGTTTGGTTATTCATATCAGTATTGTTGTCATCGTCCCTTTCTTTTATTGATAATATTTTGGTTGATGATCATCTTATATATTTTGAATTTTACACAAGTTTGTATCGTGCCGTATAACCGTCAAATATTTATCAAGATATTTACCCTCAGTGGTTACCAGGCTTGACAAAATTTCATCATTTATTTGGTTTTGGTGTTCTGTTCAACCTACATTTCCATATTTACTGTGAATTTTGAATTATTCATCATTTTACATTTGGTTCTTTTTCCCCAGCTAGTCTTGTCTAAACTTTGACTTTAGAAACCTGAGTGTTTTCTTCACGGCTTTTCACCTCTTCCCAACAGTGTGTGCGGGATTTCCTCTGGTATATAGTTCTGAGTATGAAGTCTAGAGACATAATCACACCCAGAACAATTTATATTACTATATAGCATGCTATCGGATATGAGCTTTTGCGTAATCTGATTGGTTCCTTACTACCAGGCTATCAGCTCATATCCTGCTAATAGAGGAAAAACAAGAAGGCGGCATGTTTTTTTAAACTGCCGAAAAGAGTTGAAATTGACGGATTTTTATACAGAAAAACATCAACACCCTCAAACCAATGTATAAAAAAATAACACTGTGTAAAAATACATTAACAAATACACAATTTAGCATGTTGAATGGTAAAGTTCACCTAAAAATTACGTCTTTTTACTTCAAAAACCCGACTAAATTAGCGGGTTGATATAAATTTGTTGCCAAACAAAGAAACTCATGGTTAAAATCAAGCTTACAACACACATTTCGTAGGAGATCACCAGTAAAGAGACTATTTTTATTTGGATAAGCATTTGGAGTAGTAAAGAGCATGTTCTTTTTCAAAAACAACCAACCAAGTAATTTAGTTTCACTGCCGAAGGTGTTTCAGTTTCATTTCTGCATGAAATCAAAACCTTTTCACGACAACAACGCTAATATAAACAACTGACCCACCTTTTGACTTCATAAAGGTACCTTTTAATCTTTTTTGTTGATCTGCTTAACACACTTTTTGCCTTTCGAGCAACATTACTCATTTATACAACATTTCGGAGCTGTTTACCGAACAGCTCAGCGAGAAACTCTATGTGAATGCATCATTACGCATGGCGGAAGTATTAGTTGCCTTACTTGCCTATACCGGAAGCTTGTTGTTTCAAACATTTCGCTGTAATTTTGTATCTTGTACAGTGCTTGGCTATATAATAAAACAGTTATACCATTCGCTCTCGTCGTATACGACTAACAGCCAACTCGGCGAAGCGCCTCGTTGGCTATGAGCTCATATACGACTCGAGCTCACGGTATAACTGTTAATTATCCTTTTTGCGTGGTTGGTTTTTCGCGTGATTCGTTTTACCAAAGAAGATCGGAAGGCCTGGTTATACACCACAACGAACCTACTAAAACCTCTTTATTTTTCTCAAGCACGTCGTTTGAGAAAGGAATCGACATCGCTGTCAATACACCGAACTGTACGCAATGGATTAACCTTGTTACAGAGATCGTCCTTGCGGCTGATGTTGGTGCTTCTGGCAAACGGTGTGCAAGTGAATCCTGGTCCAGTTCATTCTAGTTATATCTCCCATTCACTCGGAATAAACTTCCTGTATTTAAATGCGAGAAGTCTAAAGGCCTTCGTCCAGCGTGACGACAATTCCGACTCTTCTAAAGTTTGCAAGATCACTTTATTGCAGCAGTTGGCTCACGGCGGTACATACGACGTTGTTTGTATATGTGAAACCTGGCTCAACGAGTCTGTCCTAAGCAGTGAACTGCTACCGGGATATTCTATCTTTCGTCGAGACAGACTGGGAAAGGTCGGCTGGCGTTCTCGTAGCCAAGAAATCGCTCCCAGTATTTGCGCACTCTTCAACCATTCTCTGCCAACCGGTCGCATTCCATCCGAGTGGAAATCAGCTAATATTACACCCATCCACAAAAAGGAAATAAAAAACCCAGCGGAAAACTACAGACCCATCTCGTTGTTGCCCATTCTCGGCAAAGTCATGGAACGCTGCATATGCAACAGATTCTACGATCATATCACACACCTCGTCACCAAAATAAAAAAACACGGTTTTTTGAGAAGTCGCTCGTGCGTCACACAGCTTCTCTCAGTCCTTCATACCATCGGACAATGCCTCGATAAGAATATTCAAACCGATGTTGTGTACCTGGATCTCGCCAAAGCATTTGATTCTGTCGACCACCAAATTCTCCTCAGCAAACTAAAATGATATGGTGTATCGGTACAACTCTATGACTGGTTTGCTGACTACCTAAGAGGTCGTTCTCAAAGAGTAGTCGTGGATGGTGTGGCATCGCAATGGCCATCTGTTACATCTGGCGTACCGCAAGGAAGTATCCTAGGACCCGTGCTCTTTGTGGTCTTCATAAACGACCTCCCTGACTACATACCAGACGGAACTTTGGCAGCTTTGTACGCAGATGACACAAAGTTGTACAGAAACGTCATTTCAGTGGTTGACTGTGAAAACGTACAACTTGCCTTGACGAACCTTGACGGTTGGAGCAGTCCGAACAACCTTAAATTTAATGCGTCTAAATGCAAAGTGTTGACCGTGACAAGAAAGAAAAACCCGATGTCTTACGCTTATATCATCTTGGCTCAAAGGAACTGCTTCGTATCGAAAAAGAGAAAGATCTTGGTGTTTCCATGACCAACAACCTCACCTGGGACTCGCATATAAATATCATCGTTGCTAAAGCTAAGAAACTGCTAGGGCTACTGAAGAGAACTTGTTGCCTGTTGACGGACATCAAAGTTAGGCGGACGCTATACCTGACCCTTGTTAAGTCCCAATTAAGTTACTGTACGCCACAGAGATATGGTCTCCAGCCAACACCAAACTCAAGTCTAAGGTTGAGAAAATCCAGAGAAGAGCCACCGCTTGGATTCTCAAATCCAAACAAGGAGAAATATCTTATAAACAGAGACTGGTAGCTCTTAACTTGCTACCTTTAAGTTATGACAGAGAAATTAAGGACTTGATATTTTTCTTTAACTCTTTCCCGTCTTCTCCGAAAACCAGTCACAGCAGGTGGTCTTGGCAATTTGTGAATTAACATGGCATAATAACACAAAAATAATACCACAATATATCATTTGAATCGTTTTTACCTCTACTATTCAAATTTTGGGTTTTCGGGTCTTGTCAGACAACCCATTTTGCAAATTATGCTAATTTATGCTAATTACTATTATTAAAAATATTATTATAATCCGACAAAATGTTAAATATTTAACGAGAAATGACTTTACACCAAACTTTGGATCATGTAAAATGAAAAGCACCATTTCACAAATTCAAATTGAAAAAATTAAAGCAATACAATAAAAAGCAAATATTATATTGATTTTTTATGATTTTCCATTGAGACCCCCCATTGTGACCCCCCATGGTGCGCCCGCGCGCGATCATATAACTTATTTTGAAATTTACAAATTAAAACAGAATTATACAAGAACATACGACCATAATACATCATTAAGATCGCTTTTAAGTCAGCTATTCAGATTTCAGGTTATTTTGCGTGATATTTACTCCTGTTTGCGATTACAACGCCGACAACTCGCCGACAACTCGCCGACAACTCTCGGCAAATTTTGTTCCATAATTACCTGATCGACCGAGATGGTTTTCGTCAAATTTTACCAAATTATTGCTAATCTACGAAATAACTACAACAAACAAATGCTTATACTTACTTTCGGAGTTGTTAGAGCCTAAATTTCCGTTGGTTTCGCTTATATATTGACAAATAAAAGCCACTTTCTTCTTGTCGATACGGCATGATTCTCACGGGATTTTAACCTCGATTTTAACATCCGGGAATTCAGGTCAGCTCGGATAATACTTCATGGCATATCGTTATAAAGGTTTCATTTTGAAAAGGGATCATTCAGGATCATTTTAAGCCCATGGGGGGTAATTTTGGTCAAAACCTCGCAGGTTCACAACAAATCAAAATGATCCGTTACCAGTAGCGGAAATTCATACGCCCGGACGAGAAAGAGTTTTAAGGCTCTCTAAGTCTAAGGATATACAGACCTGTGTGTTCACAAATTTGTTTCTTTTGTTAACAATGGTCTCACTCGACTTGGTCAAAACACAACCCTTACTCTTAAAGTTCCTCTCTATAAATCCAGCACATTCCAAGCTTCTTACTTCAACCGCATAGTCAAACTATGGAATTCAACCTGTAAAATACTCCCTACCACTAGTTTTTCTAGTCTTTCCTCTTTTAAAAGTTCCCTCAAAGAAATGTACCATAATTTAGGTTACTCAATTTTTCATGTAGATCTGCCGTGCACATCGCCCCTCGTACGTGATTGCCCCTGTCATAGGTCGTAAACTCATTTTTTTAAAATTTTTACGTGCATGAGTGCCCTGCATGGGACTTTGTGTCCCGTTCGCACTCTTGCCGTTTGGGTTATTTTTAATTTTATTATTATTATTTTATTTTTTTTGTTAAATATTTTGTTGTCGTTTTTTTTTTGTTTGTTTTTGTTATATAACATTTGATCATTGTAATTTTGTTAGTAGATAACCCAATAAAAAAAATCTATCTAGATAAACTGTCTTTTAGTGATGGCATTTTGCTGAAAGGTTCCAGAATTATAATTCCATAAGTCTTACAGAAAGAAATATTATCCAAGCTACATGCAGCACATCAGGGAATGGAGAAAATGAAGTTGCGAGCCAGAGCTACCGTATTTTGGAGGAATCTTAACAAAGAAATTTAAGTTATTACCAAGGAAAGTCGAAGCTGTCAAGAACTCGCTCATAAGCTAGCAAACTAAGGAATCATTAATCCCAAGCAAATTCCACCACGAGCATGGCATACAGTTGGCACTGATTTATTTCACTTCGACAACAGTGACTATATTTACTCATTGCTGATTATTATTCAAAGTATCCGTTTATCAAAAAGGTACCCAAGGGTAACAATTCCAGTCAGATGATTGTGAAATTGACTAAAAAAACAAGGAATTGCCAAGGTCGTGAGATCAGACAACAGAGAGCTTAAGCAACCGACGTTTTACTGCCACGGACGGCGTTTTAATTCAATAGCGTTTTTCATTCAAAACAATGATAATGAGCAATTTAAAATTCCAAGAGCAAAGTGAACGCCGTCGTCGTTCTACACAAGACGTCATTGAGAGCATTTTCACGTTCTTGAGACGACGGGAACTTCTAGAACGTTGAGGCCTGTCATCGTTGTTTTACTACAATGTGACATACTCCTTTTAAAGTAGAAAACTTGTATTTTAAGGGGGATAATTTCATTACATTACAATATAAAATAAAGGATCTATATTTTTAAATAAAGATGAAATGTAAGCTTATGAGCTAACAGGTTAGATATGTGATTATTCATAGCCTTTGTTTTGGGTAAAAAAAGTATTTTCAAAGAATACGCGGTTCAGTAGTTCTGTATTGTATTCCTGTTCTTCCGGTCACCGTCCGTGTCTCAAAAACGCCTAATATGCTTAAGCTCTCTATTGGATCACAGTACGACGGACAAGCCTACAAGCAGTTTTAAAAGGAGTACGGTTTTCAACATCTTACGAGTTCACCTCATTATCCTCGTAGTAACGGGTTTAAAGAAAGTCAAGTTAAAGTAGTTAAAAGAACATTAGAAAAGGCTAAGAAAACCCACGAGGATCCAGAGATGCTTTAATGTGCCTTAGAGACACACCTATAGATAAGGAACTACCGTCACCCGCATCGCTTCTTTTTGGACGGGAAATTCAAGACAACATACCAAGGATATTGGATTCAGGTGTGCAAACGAGCGAATTGTCCAACGACTAAAAGCGAAACAAGACAAGCAAAAACGTTACCATGACCAGCATACGAGGAGCCTCCCCAACATATTCAAGGCTTTAAGTTTCCCAACAGCTAGTTCACAATAGCTTTTCAACAATTTTTCAAAATATATAATTGGTGGCACTTAGGGCCTGTTCACATGAGGCGAGTTATCTCGGGGGGTAGGGTTATCCCTATCCCCCGAGATAACTCGGTGTTAGTTTATTTCCATGTTAAAAAAGTAAACCGTTCACATAGGGATAACTCGGTAGGAGCGATAGGGTAACCCTAGCCCCCGAGTTATCCCTACCTCCATGTGAACGCTTTCACCCGAGTTATCTCGGGGGGTAGGGTCAACTTAGCCATGCGTATTTATGCTGTTGCTCGGGATAACTCGGGGTGAAGCGTTCACATGAAGCTAGGGTTATCTCGGGGGCCAGGGACAACTCGGTAATTGCGTTTTACATGGCCAGAAATCGAGGACAACATGGCGGCAAAGCATGCGCACTGAATCCCTTTTTAATTAATTCAATATGGCGTCCTTCAATAGATGTCTTAAGGAAATATAAAGAACAATCATTTTCGGTTATTTACTATTGTAAATTCCGACATGCGAACGTCCAAAACTTCACCAAATTGAACAATCGTTCAGCACTACAATTTCTATTAAGTTTGGAGCGTCCTAAATAGGTTCCCAAGCCCCTCACACGCATACCTCTTATTCGCTGTTTAAAGTCTATTAATCTGCTATATCACTTATTTTGGAGCTCCAATTTTGGCTGCTTCTGTGTTGTTTGTCCACGATGCGAACGTCTGAATTTGCTCGGGATGAACGTTACCCAGACTGCAAAGTTTGCGAGTTGCGCGGGCAAGTTGTGTCCTGAAAATTTCGTTTGCGCGGCGAACTATATTCGATAAGAAAATTTCCGCGGTTTAACTGTATTTATTGTAACATGAGTCATGCTGGTCAGCGGTACTAGAGGCTCGAGACAAGAGGTTTTGAAACAAGTTCTAGTCACGTACAACAAAATTAAACTAAATTTGCGTTAATACAATTATGTAGTATATACAAATGAAATGATAAAAGTTCATAAAGATCAAACGTTCTTTAGATTGCATATCTTCATTACTGTACATAGATATAGTCTCTGCATGACTGCATCAATTTTCGTTCAGTAAATAATTAAACGAGTTTAATAATAACAGCAACATTGTATGAAAACTTTATCACAATAATGTTTGGCTACGTTACGGTAAATTAAAGCATAAATGGAAGCCTTGGCGTAGATTTATGAATGCGGTCAACAACTTTTGAGATTTGCTGTGAATCCTTTTCAGATCTACGGTCTATATGTATGGGAATGGGATGGCTTTTGAGACCGTCCTCTTTGCTGCCGTTGATATATAGCTTAGCCATTTCTTCAAGGGCTGATTCGCACTGAATCACCGCAGGTAAACACCAGTCAACCTTTGAACGTGCAGCTAAGGTTTCAATGCTCTGACCTCCTGCCATCTCTTGGTTTTCTACAACTCGGTAGAAGGATTCGGCAACTGATTCAGTGCCACTTTTGGCGTACATAATGTCGAATACTAAGCAGAATTCGAGCCCAATCATATTGTAAAATTCTGGATCAGTGTACAAAGCTTTGATGACAGCATCCTCCTGTAGAATAACCTCCATCTTCTGGCCATCGTTCAGCTCCACCAGAAACGTATCCAACAGAGTGAACTCTTTCATGGGCGATGTTTCAAACTCGTTGACGTACATACCATTGGTAAGACGAATTTCGACAGATTTGGAGACTTTTGCACCTTTTCCCCCTTTTCCCACTCTTTCTCTTTCGACGTCGTTAACTTTCTTGAAAAAAGTTGGAAAATGCGTCGAAAAAAGTCCTCCCCAGACGACCTCGATGAGTGCAGATTTCAACTTCCAATATACACTGAAAGCGAATTCTGCACCAAGCTCCATATTCTTATCTCTAACGTGAGGTAAGGCGGATACAAACTTTACACACCTTGTGAATTCTTCAATACCGATGCCACCAAGACGAATTTTATTGACGGGATGTCGGCCATCTTCCCTCTTTCCGTGCAACTCCGTGAACAAAACACCAAAATCCAAGCACTTGCTGAGGGTCACGTCAAGAGGAGGTAGACAATTCTCAAAGCGATCATCCAGTTCCTGGATTATATTTCCTCCGAGATTCTTCAAATCACTAATACAGTCGGGAACTTCTCTGGCAGTCCAATTAACAGGTTTTCCAGTTTCATCTTGAACCACCAACCAGCCCTCGACCAACTCACTCTTTCCATACCTGAAATTTTTCACCTCTTGCAAGCGTGCTCCCAGTCTTGGACAGATTGTAGTTGAGGGCTTCACTTTCTCTATCTCTGAGATAATGTTCCTCAATTGCTTTCGAGCTTTTGGAACGTAGTGGGCGAACTTCCAACCTGGGCACCATTGAGACTGTCCTTCCAACATCAAAATGACCAAAGGCCACAACATGTCCAGAAGTCCCAACAAGTCAACGACAAAATCTTGACCATACAGTCGATATCCTACATCCATCCGGTTATCGTGATCCTTGAACGTTTCAATGTACGTCTCAAGGCTGTCGGCAAGGTTCTTCAATGAGAGGTAGCTTGAGCTCATAAATCGCTGTTGTGCGAAAGTGTTGGTCACTTTGAAGGGGAGAGACAACTCTTTTGCAGTTTCTTTGGCCACACTGTGCATTTTCCCATGCCCAAACAGCTGGTGGTACAAGGCAGTTCTCTTTAGTAGTCGATTCACGAAAGGCGTTTCTTTAGAACGACTGAACACCTTATCCAACCAATGGCCAGGGTCCCATTGTACTGGCCACCAAAATTTATCGCTGACTTGGCTGAGGTCAAGAAGATTATCTTCGCCGTACGTTTTAAGACAGGCCAATATTGGGGCATTCATCCCTGCAATGAAAGGTGCATTTATATATTGGCCATCCGTGACTCGGCCTTGCATCTGCATAAGCGAAACTCCCTCAATGCCAGTATGCTTTCGCAAGTCACGAATTATTGCTGTCGCTAAAGCATCTGCTTTGCCGCCATCGCCATCGGAATTAAAGTAAACCGGAGTCATGTCTAAAGGGATACCCTGCCGCGCTCCATCCACCACCGGACAAATCATGCTCACTTGATTGGTGACTCTGTGATTGGTTGATTTGTCTGCTGTCGCATAGAAATGAGGCGGCATGCCAGTATTTGCGAGTGGAGTAGCTAGGAATGACTTTACATGTCTGTCGATGTAGGAGCAGGCAACTTTAACCATGACAGGAAACATCATTCGCGAATGCCCAAAATCTCCGATTTCTGCTCCGGCAGCGTAGAGTTCTGCTATTCTGGATTCGTATTGTAACGCTGCACATTTTGACTTTACGACCCCAAGTGCCGTTCGTAGTTGGTTTTTTACTACAGTCACCTGCTTGATGAAAAGTTTTTCCGTATGTTTTCGTTGCTGTAGAGCCTGGATATGTGTGTCTGATGCCATATGTTGAATGAGCTTTGCTTTTTGGTCGTACCACTTTTGGCAATGGCCTGCAATTATGCGGTTGTAATTCTCGGCTGAAATTACGAGCCCTTTTGCAAGCGAACCGCTTGGACCTCCCGCCTTTGATATTGCCTTGGGGCACATTGGACCAGAAGTGTATTGGAAGCAACAGGTGCATCTCAAAACGTACGTGTCCGTGTCTTCATTTACCTCAAAGTCTTGGAACTTCTCCAGGAACTCAGTGAGGTTGGAAACATGACCCATCTGCAATTGCGCACTATCCCGATGTGCTGATAACGTGGTCGGTGGACGCACTTCACCTTTACGCAAAATATTGGCGACTTTTTCAGCAACTTTTTCAGCAATGGAATCGGCGAAATCCCCGATCGACTTTGCGGCTTGAGCATCAGAGGCAACTGGGACAGATGGATTTGTCAGCAGGGATGGAACGAAGGAATCTAATGTCTTCTGATGAATCCCGTTTTTGCTGCTCGGACTTGGAATATCGCTGGACGTTGTTGGTATTTGAACAGGATCTTCAACTGACTGACTTAAATCAGTGTTGACCTGATTTTCCTTTGGGGTATTCTGTACTGCCCTTATTTCTTCTTCGCTTCCTGAATTTTTCATCGGTATTTCATTGACCTGCTCTTCAATAGACGTAGAAGAATGAATTTTCGTATACTTTTTCATCGCTTCCTTTGCACGAAAATCATCACCTCGGACCACAATATCATCTTTCCAATCCAAGTCATGTTTGTGGCCATTGTGGGTTTTTTCGATGTGACATTTAATAGTGGATTTATTGTATCGACTCAACCAAAATTTCTTCTGATCGTCTTGGAAGCATTTCAAGCAAATAGCAATCGCCGTTTTTTCATGGCCTGATAACTTCCGGCGCTTTTCTATCGGGGCTGTATTTAGGCCTGATTGGCTCATAGATTGACTCGAAGGTCTCTTGAAAAAACTCATGAATGCTACAAAAGTAATTGTGCTTGAATTAAAGATTAGAAGATTTAAGAAGACAACTATATGCAGTTTTAAACAGTAAATTGATTTTAAAATTTAAATTAATTTACCTGTCATCGTCTGTCCTTTCTTTTTTGGTGCAAGTGGAGTTTTGCTAGTGGTAGGACCGGCATTGCTAATATCATTATTCCCAGAAGTTTCGCTGCAATTTCCACAGATAACAGATCCTCCGTAACGCTCCTCAAGTGGCTTACCACATGGCTCTATTGCATGACACGGTTGTTTGCATTTATGGCATTTATGCCCCCCACATTTTTTTTTTCAAAATACGCAAGTCACGATAATGGTCGAATCTAATGTAAAACAAGACAGTTTTTTCAGGATTGTCGTATCGAATTGAAGCCTGTTCGGCCCTGTTGTGTATTGTGATTCAATTAACTAAACTAAAGAGCGAGACGCATTATTTTAGACATATTTAACGCTGCGTTTTTGGTTGTGTAATTTGTATTTTGTAATTTGTACCAGACTAAAATCGGCGGACAGGGGGATATGAAGAATACGCCGGATCGAATAAAAGACGAATATCACGAAGTATTTCAAGTACGATCAAATACTGAATATTTTTAAATTAATTTTTTAGTCTCTTCACTCCTCACTCCAGTGAGTCCAGTCTCCAGACACTCCTGTCACGCTTCACAAATTTCATAAGTGGATAACCAGATATATTATTTATTCATATAAATATTAAGGTGGATAATGATATTACGGAAATATCGAAGTAAATGTTAATGTTGTTACCTTCTATTGCATCAATTCCATCAAACTCGTTAGTTGTTTTTGCTATACTCATTTCATTATCTTCCTAGTTCTTATCCAGGCAGTATCCACGAAGACGTCGAATAGGACACGGACAATCACAAAGCTATTTATATCTATGTAATCATAATCTGAATTGAATGTGTTATCCGTATACATACAGTGGCTGAGTGGCGTATATTGACTCGTATATTTTAATATTTATTTTCCAGCCCACGTTCCCTCCCAGTCCCACCCAGCGGTTTCTTTTGAATATTCGCGCAAGTCTTGGTGTGATCCGTACTGAAGTTTCGGATAGACTGGTCCTGCGTAAATTGCACGGGAAAGGTCGATTCAGATCGATTTGCACTCATTTGCGGGAAAATAAATCGATTTAGAGTCATTTAAGTAAATATAAGGATGTTAAAGTAATTGCACTGTTTCTTTCAACGGCCCAACCATTCGCTCTTGCGGCGAATGCGCGGGCAAATATAAAATTTGACGAAAATTGCGCGGGCAGACAGCCAATTACGGTTTCCAAGTGCGCGGGCTAGATATTGCCCGCGCAAAGCAAACTTTGCAGTCTGGAACGTTACTTTGTTTTGCGGAGTTGTTCGTTCCACTTTTTCGTTGTTTAATAGGTTCCCAAAGACCTTAAAATGTACGATTTATTGCAGCCGAGTCGTTGTAATTTAATCCATCAAGCGCCGAGATAAATACTGAACTCGGCGTGAAGAAGCAATGCATTCCTCGATAATTTCGGGTTCTTGTCCGCCATTTCTTATGGAGCTGTTGCTAGGTTGCCAGGGTCTTAACCGCTGTTATTATTATTAAATGTGACTGTGGATTCAGAAATAATAACCGAAATTTATGCGGCAATTTTTGTGGGTATGAGTCTACAGGCCTGTCTAGACGATTAAACCTTTTGTAATTTGATATTTGGGTAAGAAATGGGTCAATAAGACATTTTAGCGAATAACTCTACTTTAATTTATTGCTATAGACTTCTGTTTATAGCCGAAATGATCGATATTTAGCCATCAGAATTTTCAAATTAATATTTCCATCTAAATATGAGCCCACAGGCCACTGCCGTTGAGTGTCCTGGGTTTCTAGCCATGTCATGTGAAATAGGGTCAACTTTGACCCTAGCCCCCGATTTATCCCTACCCCCCGAGATAACCCGGTCTCGTGTGAACAGGCCCTAAGACACCAGATTATAGAATATTTTAGTACTTTCACAAGAGTCAGACTTCTGGTGTATCTACTATTCTGTGGTCAGACCACTGTAGCAGCTCTGGTATGCACAAACTTTGGTTTCTTAATTTCATTATACAAGCTATTGAACAACACCTAAAACAAGTAAACAAAGCACCAAGTCAAGGTTTTGTAATGTCTATGTGACAGCCAACATATTTTGTCCGCATAAATTTCTTATATACATGTGTATAGTGTAAATAGCGGGCACTGTGATATATAGTTCTCAAACTGAATAATACATAAACCAAACGCATAGGAAAATCATAAACGATATGTGATCAAACACTTGGATAGATTAATTAATAAGCCAACTCTTACCTCAAACTTACCTTACGGTACATAAAATACTGATTCATTTGAGAACTGATTCATTTCCTAATTTGTTTGATCTTGAAACACTTGAAAGTTGTGTTTGATATAAGAACTTAATATCAAAACACCTAGCTCGAAGTTGGTTAAAACACACTGATCACTCTAAGGCCTGCGCTAAACGTCGCACAATAGACAAATTTAATTCAGACGAATTTAATTGTTTGAATTTTATTCGACGAAACTGCAACGTATAACTTGATTAAATTCGACACACGAATTAAATTCGTCTCGGCAAATAAATTCGTCTGAATCAGACGGATAATGCGACGATAATGCGTGTTCGAGTTGCACGACGAATTATCGTCGCGTCGAATAAATGTTTCTCTTCTGTCTGTGACTATTCGGCGTCATGTTTTCAAGAAGTCGTTTTCAGGATCAACGAGTCCAAGTAAAAACAATTAAATTCAACTGAAATTCGACGTTTAACTCGACGTTGCATTACCGACGAAGTTAATTCGAATTATATTCGTCTATTGTACGACGTTTAGCTGCACTGGTGTATGATATATACATATACATGCAGTATAAACATGAGTCACTGACCAGTGAGGTCAACCAAAATTAAACTTAAATTATCATTATAAATCATTTATATCTAAGACTTTGGCGTATATTGACAATTTCTTCGATAAAAGAAGGTTGAAGGCCCAACTTTTTCTTAGTACTGCTACAGTGCTACGAGGTTGGCTTTGAGATAGAAGTATAATACAGATTTTGTAAACAACGTCTCAGTTTTGAAACTATTTCTTACCTTGTATAAACTGATGAATGACAGAAACCGTTCCAAGAAGAAAAGATTTGCAAAGTAATAATTAACACTTTTCAAAAACCAAAACAGTCATCGAGAGAGCAACAAAATGCGAAGATGAGTTTATTCCCCACGAAAACAACTCGAGTACTTCTCGAATACCTGGCGATCAATGGCGATCTTCTCGACTATATGGCGATCGTGCCGAATATTTGGCGATAGCTGTCGAGTATGACGTAGGCGAGGTCCAAGACAAGCACGCACTCAAGCAAGATCACGCCGACATTATGGCTACCGTTTACAAGTCAGCGGTAGTCACAAAAATTGTTCGAGATGGCAGGTAGTTCGGAAAAGCGAGGGAAGTTCAAAATAACATAGAAATAAATTCAGGATAGTATTAGTATCAAGTATTTTTTAGGGTTTAAAAGAAATGCTATTCAAGTTTGAGATCGGATTCTACTGTATATATTTTTGTAACATTGTTGGTCATTATTTTAGCGTTACTCACCGAATTGCTAGTATCCATCAACTCATTGCCACAGTGTTCTTTCGAAAATTGTGTGTGTACGTAAATTTTGGTTAAAACGGCTAATATGCAACCCAATCCCATTATCTGGATCTGCTTCATTGCTGCAGTCCTGCACGACACAGCGCGTTGATGGCATAATAAATATTGTAAACTTTTAACCTGCGGCCTTCTACATGTATATATTCTAAGGTGGTTTTTAAGAATATGACATCACAGACCTTCTCAGGTTACACTTCCCTTGCGCTTCAGAAATTTTAATGGCGGCCGTCAAATTTGAGATTTCAATTTGTAATAACATCGCCGCTTTTTCGAATTTTGACATGAAATTTCGCCCAGTAAGTCGTGGGAAGGTAAACTTTACAATAATGAAATAAAAATGAGTGGTGAAAATTTCGTCTTAGTGACACTTTAAATTAAACTTTAATTATGATTTGACGTTGTATTTGAACAGAGTTTACTGCGTATATGTTTAAAACCCCTACTATTTTACACATTTTCCTGTATTCCAAAATGTTATGTTTTCCAAACGCAAATTACCAACACTTGAATGCATGGCCACTTTTTTTATCTCCCTGTATATATATATATACTTACCCATATGGGTGTTCTGTTATTGACAAATGTATTTTTTTGCCATCTAGTAAACATTAAAGAATATAATATCAGTTACCCAAATGTAAAATTAAAGCTGATTAACCTATTAAAAGATCTCTATAATTACTGTAAAAGATAGATAAGGTGTATGTGAAACGTTGACACCACAAAAAAAACCCTACTAATTTCTAAAAGAAACTCAATGTATTTCAGTATTTTACAAGTCCAAAATTTCGTACAATGTTTCCTATCACTAAAATCTCCTCTAGATATTAACCAAAAATAAAAATAAATTCTGTAATGCTATTAAAACTGGGAGAAAATGTTACAATCAATTAAATAATTTTTTTTTTATTTTGAACAAAATTGGCATAACAGATTTTTTTTTATAATTATAATCTTTCTATTGATATGCTTGAAGAAAAAGTACACAGGAAAAAAGATTGGGGTCACATGTATAATTATGCTTATTTTTCAAATACATGTACACAAGGTAATTCAAAAAATATTTTGAAGATAATTTTTTTACATCTGTGTTGCCATAGCAACTGACTCATTGTTACTAAAAATTAAAACAACGCAAGCAACAATACGTATTCTCTCTGCAGTAAAGTTTGATGTTAATTTTGGAAACTAGTGTGTTGAAAACACTGTGTGATATCTACTGTACTGACATGATTTTAGTGCTTCATATTAGAACTGTAAATCAGGTGCTATTTAAAGATCAGAAATGGTATTTCCATCACTATATCAGTGGCTAAGTTACATTAGCAACTTACAAACCAAAGCAACATGAAGTATTGAATTGAATCAGTTTCACTGACTTTTTACTACTATCCATGAAATGAATGCATGAATTAGTGGAAACAAGAAAGAAGACAGCGAAGGGCAGATGAGGCAGCAGAAGAAAGGGAAGTAAGGTTAGCAAAGCGAAGGCAAATATACCAAGCACATGCAGCTGTGAGATGAAGACTCAGTTTTAATATTGTTGAACACTGTCAGACAATTTGAATCAGATAGCCTGCGAGCAGGTTCCCTCAATGCGGTGCTGTGAAATGAGAGCCTGCAACAAAACTAGGGGTAAATCAATCAATGCCCACTTAAGCAATATGCAAATGTTGCAACTAATCACATTTTCCGGAAGTCTGCATGAAAACCCTCATTCAAAGCACAATCCAAAGATGTAAATTTCACACTATCAACTATACATGTTACTGAAAACTCAAAAAAACAGAAACAATGTTGAATGTAACGTATCTAACGATTGTTGGGTATGTAGTTAGGAGTTCAAAATATTCAACTTTAGACTATTAAAAACCTGTAATGAAACAGTTTAGCAATGCATGCAATGTCTCAGTTTGAATGTACCACGATTGGATCATGACAACCTCAGATCTTAAATTTATAAGTTTGCTATGTCTAATTTGTGGAAGACAAACATAACCTTGGTTTTACAATGAAACATTGACAAATAATCACTATTTGAGATTAGCGCTACTTTTAAAAATAATTTATTCTGCATTAATTCTGTTCAAATTCGACAATAGAAATACGAGTAATGAAAAAAAATCCATGCTTTGTTACAGGAGGGCTAGACTTGCTCCAAGTCTGCCTCTTGTTGTTTTGAGATAGGCGGCCATGGGAAGAAAAGCGGGTGAGTGAAAACCCGCGGGCGAAAACCCGCGGGCGGAGGAAAAAGGAGAGAGGGAGAGGCAGACTTGTTTCCCTTGAAGAAATTCAAATCCTATTATATATTCGGCGCGAAAATTGATTGACAAGTGTGCGGCAGAGATCAGTGATGTACGGTGTCGATTTCACTGTGTTTTCATGCGCTTGCATGGAGGATAAAGAAAGTATACCCCAACGAAAGTTCATTGTCACCTAGATATTTCGCCAAGTTCCAAGAATAAGGTTTGCGTTCAGTGTTGTGCATCAGTAGTGAAAGCCGAAGTTCGAAGGAAGCTGTTTGGTCCATCAAAAACTAAAGCTTGTTTAAGTTTAGAGATTCTAATCGGAGTAGAACTTGACAGAACATTGCTTTTGACAGAAATTATCTGTCGCAACTGCTTTGACCGAAATGAAACTTTGGTTAAGAAGATAGTTCAGGTCAGAGAAAGATTTGAGTCTTCGAAGACAAAGTTGAGCAGTGAAAGATCTAGAGCTACCGCGTACACGAAACGCATGGGGAAAAATTTGTATGACAATGAGCAAATATGCGAGATCGCCGAGAAAGAAGATCTCGAACCAGTGGCCAGAAAATCATTGTTTGAAACCGACTGCGACGATGAAAAACCTCGCCGTGCGAAAACCTTAAAGACACGTTCGAGCTCAACGGAAACGGCATCAACCTGTACAATGGAGAAGGATTCAGAGTCACTGTCATCTGTTGAGGTAAGAAATATTCTTTTGTGTTTGTGCTATTTTTAAAACTCTGTTCAAGGTGCCAACGCACACGAATAAATTTAAGTTTTACGTTGCCTTCTGAAATATCTCGTAGCTAATCTGGGCTGCATTCACTTCCAATTCACAGCCGATAGTCCTCGTGAAGTTAGGGAAGCCACTTGATCATTCATCAACGCGATAAGTGGAACTATCACAAGACAGACCGATCGGGCTTCTTCCACAACTGTGTTTAATTCGCTTGACATGAAATCGAAGGCGTAAGGGGCAATTTCAAAGGTAAAGCTTTTACCAGATCCCGTAGGGGCAGACATAAATACATCGCGTCCGGAAAGATATGCCTCGGCAACTTGCCTTTGCTGCCCAGGTTGGCGATCTTGGCGAGATCCTGTAAGATCTTACAAGATCTTACAAGATCTTGCAAAGATCTTAAATACGATTTTCTTCTTGTAAGATCTTACTAGATATTCCAAGATCTTGCAAAGATGTTAAATAAGAATTTCTTCTTGTAAGGTCTTACAAGATATTCCAAGATATTCCAAGATCTTGCAAAGATCTTAAATAAGATTTTCTTCTTGTAAGACCTTACAAGATATTCCAAGATATTCCAAGATCTTCTAAAGATCTTAAATAAGAATTTCTTCTTGTAAGATCTTGCAATATCTTGTAAGATATTACTGGTGTTACTTGGTAATTCTTTAAAATACGTTCATTTTCATCATCAGTTTCTAAAGTCGCATGTAAATTTTGTTGGTCTTGCAGTAGCCTGCGTAGCCGGCGTTTTTGAAACGCAGATTTCATCAATGTCACTGTTGCTAAGCCGCCGAACTGTGACAATAAGTTCATTTTCAAACTCACTATCACTGCCGTTTTTACTAGTCGATCTTGAGTACTTGGGTGAATACTCTAGTGTTGTTTGTTTTGGTACATTTTTATTCTTGCTGTCACTACTCATCGACCCTAAATATTCTAGGTTTGGAAGAAGTCGTTTCATTTTACATTGTTAGCCCATATCGAGTTATAGTAATTTCATCAGTGAGAGTTTAATACTTTCTAGCGTTCTGGATTTGTTTGGAGACATGCCATGTTCACGTGCCTGAGAAATCACGTACAGTATAACCAATCAAATAAGAGTTTTCAAAATATCACGTGCATCAATCATGCTTTTTTTGACACTGGACTTCTGGACTTAGTATTAAACGTGTCGCCTGTGGAGTGTAGACTGTTGGTCTTTTCAGTCTTTTTGGTAGCCATTCTTGTTCTTCTAAGAAGCAGTTTATCGTTGCTGGTTTTTTTCTACTGGTGCTGCGGTGGAGACAGCAATGACTACAAGAACGACTACAGTATATCAAAGACTTTAGTAGAAGGTGAGGTCACTTTAAACACCATTATTATTTCAACTGCAATCGTTTCTCATGACATATCACAACCGAGCTCTCATCTCGAGGCGCGAAAGTTTACAAAAACAACCCGCAAAAATTTATTTTCGACTAAAATTTGTTATGTCCAGTTCCAAATGACCCATTTCAGGTAGATTTCTCTGGAAAAACGAGTCACTACAGTACTGAAAATGATTCGCTCGTGTCACACGACTCGAGTCACTGTCTCGCTAGGTTGGACCGTATTCAATATTTCGTCAGAAGTACACAAATCAAATTTGTACTAATATTTCTACATGTACTTCTATACACTGCCAATACGTAGTTCTTTTATTGGTTGAACCAATAGTCGGCGGATATACTGTTATTACTCAAAGTTTTAGTTTATATAAGTGCCTTTGGTTTTGATAGCTTGTCACATTTTCGTTGTTGAATCTTGCACCACGAGGCGCGCATGTGCAAGGTTCATGCAACCATGGATAACAAAATGTCTTTTTATTATCTATGATTCAACAACGAAAACGTGACAAACTATCAAAGCCAAAGGCACTTATAACGAAAACTTTCAGTAATAACAGTATATCCGCGACTATTGGTCCAACCAATAAAAGGGCTACGTATATATAGGCAGTGTAGAAGTACATATCGAATTATCGAAATACAAATTTGGTTGGTGCACTACCGAAATATTGAATACGATCCAACCTTGCGAGACAGAGATGAAATTCGACAGTACACCAACCTAATTTTGTTTAAGTTTAAGTTTAAGTGCTCTTTTGACAGACTTTCTTGCAGTACTGTAGTTTGACCAAATTTAATCATATTAAATTGTGCAATAGCTAGCTTGACAAAATTATTCAACGTACAGTCTGCACACGGGAAACATGAGTTGTTTTTTCAGAACACATGGGTGCCCAAAGAGGGGGGGGGACCGCTTCCCCAGGGCTATTTGTGATTGGCTGGGCCAAGATGTCAGCCAAAAACAAAATGGTGGGAACAAATGACCCCGATGGAGGCTGGGCTAAAACCCGCACGTAATATATTGCAAACTTTTTAACTCAGAACCAGACCTTTACACAATAATTACCTTAATTATTCAAATTAAGACCGGACAATTCCAGTGCCCTTCACTGGACCAAAATACAAAATGTCGCTCATGTTAAAAATTTTCTTTCACTGCGTTTGGTATTCACTTTTTAATGCAATATGCTCTAGAATGCTCTCGACCAATCAGGGACTGATATACCCCAGCCTGGACCATTTCTTCCAGTCATTTTTTAGCCAGCAGCTCCTCCAGGGCTCGAAATAGAGAAAAAATATGGCCTGACAGTCTAATTTTTTTTTGGCAGGTCCAATAAATGTTTGCCTGCCATTTTTATTCTTGAACTGCCAAAATGGTGAGGTCGCATCTACTAATGAAGAAATGAATGTTTTCTTGACAGTTGACATGCATTTTTATCTATTAATGGCGGTGTTGTCTGATAGCCTGGTATATATACCTAGTATACCGTTGGACGTTAGTACGCGCCTGCAATCGAGATCGTAACGGATCGTAAATTATCGTAAACACAAATACGAATCGAAGAGAACTATCGTTTAAAATATCTTTCACTTACTTGACTTTGTATTTTAAAATATCTCCACTAGTGATCATTCATCATTGTTTCACACTTTCACATAATCAAGAATAGGAGTTGTCAGTTGTGGTAAGCAAATGAAATGAAACATATCTATAGAATTTCGCCTGCCATTTTATTTTTGACTTGGCAGTTCAACATTTTTTTCGCCTGCCATCTCTCAAATATGGCCTGCTTTTGGCCATTGGCAGGCCGCTATTTCGAGCCCTGTCCTCACAAATGGCCCTGGGGATGAGGATGGGGGAGTGGCTATTTTGGTAACCGCAACCATATCCTCTTGCATGAATAATATACTGATAAGGAGATTATGTGCTGAAATACTAGAATTCATTGGCTAATTTTTTGTTAACCTCGTACCCAGGGTCTTTTCAACCCGCCGCGTGAAGAAAAGACCTGTGTATATGATCACGTGACTACCAAAATCTGGTTGTGACAAATTTTGTTTGGACAGGGGTGGTGTAGAGAGGATTTGAAACTTCTTGTCTGAAAGAGTTTATACCGTTTGAGAAAATACCTTGATCTGGGTTTCAAGAGTTCTGCGCCAAATGGGTGCGATATGGATATGATTTTCGAATATATTCACAAGTAACGGCTAACGTAGATTAGAGACTGACGTAACCTGGGTGCCAGAGGGTTTTTGACGCTCGTGGGGGATAACGGGGACACGCGAGGAAGCCAGGTGGTAAAGTGGGAGGGGCCAGCCCAGAAGGCAAGCGCGAAAAACCTCTGAAACACCGAGCCATTTTTTACTGTTTTGATTTGAAATTTGAAACCGCCGTACCCACGGGCCGTGCTGGTAATGATATTTTAACAATCCAGAGTCAACTCGATTTTGTATTTCTCAAACAAGTAATAATGCTATCGTCTCAACAGTCTTCTATACATTAGACCACTAAAAATTGCTCAAATTTAATAAAACTGGTTTGATTTTAGTTTGGGCGACGTGGCCGATATTCACTATAAACTGCATAAGCTGTCAATTTCAAATCCACCGTCTGTTACTTGTCATGCAGACACTCGGACAGTTATAACTTCCAAACTATGCATGTTGAACGATATCTAGATCTTGTACGTATGTTGTTATAAATTTCATGCGCGACCATGATATACAAGGGACTTTTCTTCATGTGGTGGGTTGAAAAGATTCTGGGTTCGAGGTTGATTTTTTGTAAGTTCTCTGTGTTTATTGATGGATGAATGGTTGACTGGAACATACTAAGATTAAATGTTTCGTATAAACCCGGATGAAAACGTCCCTGCAACCAGATGTCCTGGTATACCAGGATCAAGTAAGATAAGACCCTTAGTGGGTAACTACTGGTGACAGTAACGGTCGTACGTCGCCGGAAAGCCACTCGCGTTCTCTAGTGTATAACTTGATATCCTGTTGATAAATCGCACCCCCTATTAGTGTAGTTTTGATGGTGAATGTTCTTGTTGGATAGGACCATAGAAATAGTAGACAAAATGGTGGATTTATAAGGGCAAATAAACTCGCCCCAGGACTTTCTGTTGGAAAAGCATAAGAAGTAAATCCAATATGATGGATATTTACAAGGCAGGGCAAAATATATGTAAAATTGGACGCCTGTCACGTGATAGCCTCCTTCGCAGACGTCTTGTGGGCTTTTGTTCCCGCCTACAAACGTCTGCTCTACGGAACACGAAATTCCTTTCCTGAAACGGACCAATCACAGTTAACTACCCAAATATTGGGAAGCTGACCTATTGACCTTTAAGGTCTAATCGAGGCGTGAAACTCGGAGTGGCAAACTAAATATATCAAGCCCTACTTTTGGTCTTATGGATTTGCTGGTCATATACTATAGTCGTGGTTGTCTCACCGCTTGTTCCCGAGCCCGGGCGTAGGGCCGAAGGCCCGGAGCCCGGTGAGGGTGCTAATCTCGACATGCGTGGAGTCCACTTTACACGCGAGATGAAAAGCTGAAAGTAATTCTGAAACCTGTTTATATATATATATATATATATGTTATCAAATCCACAACTTGCGCAGTTTGGATAGCAGGGTACTGGTACCTGTTAAATTATTCAAGCTCTACTTAAAACTTAAAAGAGAACAACGAAGAAAAGGATAGTGAAAGAGTCAATTGAGATGGGCTAAGAAACAAACAGCCGATTTAATATATCTTGAAGCGAAACCAGAGAACCTGAAGAAACCAAACGCCGTATGGTAAACAAAATCTCGTCACTCAGTGTTCTCAAAATCATTTTAAAGTTAACGGTAGGGGATTTGCATTTATTTAGTATTATAAATAATTATATTTATTTAGTATTTATATATTGTGTAAACGCCAAGAACGGTATACAGTTTCAGTATACCTTGACCTTGTCCTTATGTTGTTTTGAAGTTTTCGCTTATTAACGTAAAACAATATACAGCTTCACCTTTTCGTGCTTTCCCTTTGCTCGTTCAGACCATAAGTCAGCTTAACTAAAGCTAACTTAAAACACTACCTTAGGCTTATGTAGACGTGATGTTTTTCATTGACTTTGCATGCACTTTTTATTATTAAAAATACTCATGGGCTTTGTCGATTTTCTTGGCTATATTTCCAAATTTTCGACTAAAACGTGGTCTGTTTAATACTTCTTTCAGGAATCCGATTCTACTGAATTGTTTTATCTCATACTCTATTATAAATGTAATTTTTTAATTCTGCCTTTGCAAAACATGTATGCATAGGGAAGCCATATAAATGCCTGCTAAAAATAATCCCTTTTGAAAGCTCCTAAAAACAATATATTTTTTACAACCAGAATTTAATAATGAATTGGTATGTTCAACTTCATTAAATCAGTTTTGTTAGTCATCTTATCCATAAATTATATAATTAACTTGAGGATTATCATTTGTTTTTATATCTGTTTGTTTTTATATTGGCTGGATATAATTAGGAGTGCTTATTTTAATGAGGGGGGGGGGGGGGGGGTGGGGGTGTTTCAAAAAAGCATGTAAAAGCGGGCGAGGGGTTGTTGCGTTTATGTATTTCTAGTTAGCCTAATGAAAGACCAGGTCAACAAACTGCGAAAAATCGGGATTTCTTCTGTATTCTGCAGCGGTTCTGTAGCCCACAAGGCGTCTCCGAAGGAGGATAGACATCCCCGTAAAATTTATTATTCGCTAGATACATTTCGCCGAAACTTGTAGCCTTTTCAAAAACGTTTGCGCAGATCTATTTACACGAGCATCAAGAACACATTCATAATACCATTCTTCGTAAATTTCGTAAAGTTCAAAGCTATACTACGCAAAATATAAGCTTTCAAAGAAACTAGTTCGCTTCAGACAATCCCTGTACACCTTGGGGCTTTTGTTTAAAACCATTAACTTCTCTCACGCTCTTACGCTTTACATTGATTTTCACGCATATTTATTTGTATGAGCAGAAAGAAGTCAAAACAGTATTCTTCGTAAATTTCGTAAAGTTCTGAGCTATACTACGCGAAATATTAGCTTTGAAGTAAACTAGTCCCGGCAGGTCGTACAAGACAATCCAGCTGTACACGTTTCAGTTTGAGCTTTTGTTTACAATCTCTCTCTTACGCTCTGTATACGCTTTACACTGACTTTCACGCATAATTATTTGCATGGGCAGAAAGAACATAATCAAAGCATTATTCTTCGTAAATTTCGCGAAGTTCTAAGCTAAACTTTTCAAAATATTTGCTTTCGACTAAACACATTTCACATATTAACAACACTCGCCCGGCCGGTTTTATTAATATATTTAGCACAACAATGGTTTAATTTGATTGGTTCCTGTACACAAAGAGAAAGGAATTTCGTGCTCCCTAGAGCAGACGTTGGTGGGCGGGAACAAAAGCCCACAAGACGTCTGCGAAGGAGGCTAGTCACGTGACAGAGCACTCATTCTAGTAATTATATGGATAGGACTTACAGTATACAGTATCCACTGGATAATAGCTATCCAGGCAACATACATACAACTGGCCCATATTCCACATGTATACCGATAATATTACAGTAATGTACATAATAGTATTACTGTTTCTTTTTTAGATGTCCTTAATGTAAAGTATGGTACTGAACGCATCAAGAGAAATCACTAACAAATAGTGGATGCATGCAATCAAAACTGCCGTGACATGAAGAGGATGAGGCAAAAAATGGATAATTCTACAGAGAACCTAGTGCCATTACCTGGAGATGATACTGTATATAATTTCTAATGAGAAAACTTGTTATTCCAACAGTATGAATTTTGTCGAATCGACATTTGAACCCAGTATTAGTACTGTAGTTACAGTTTTTTATACAATTAAATAAGTAGATGTTGTTTAAAGTTTTTATACATGTATGAACCCCAATCATGCATGGGTACATGGCATTTATACAGTATGGATACAGTATTATATTATGTCAGTACTATACAGCATATTGTGGTAACGTTATTATTTAGAGAATGTTGGGTTTAACTGTATACAGTTGAATTATACTTTGTAATGACAGAAGAATTAGAAAAATTTAAACTGAATTTTATGTTCAATCAAATCCAATTCAGGATTCAGGTGCATTGTTTTTTAAACATTTCTTTACAATCGTATTTGCTCATGCATGCATTAAAGCTAATGAAGTTCATAATTGGGAAGTTTCTAGCTACAATAATTTAATTTTCATGTTTACTTCTTGGCAAGATCATGACAGTTATTTTCATGATTATTTTCATGATCTTGGCCAATTAAATCTTGCAAGATCATACCAAGATATTGCATGCATGTTTGCATGCCGGCAGTAATTGTCTTGCACTCTTGCCCCAGTTGCCATGAGAACATCTTGGCAGTTTTTGGCAATTAATATTTTGAAAGTTTATGGTAAGATCTTGGCAAGATCCTGAAGTTGCTTACACATTCCTACAAGAACATATGGCAAGTTTTTACAGGATCATGGTAAGATCTGATGGGATCATGGCACGATCTTACAGGATTATGGCCAGATCTTACAGGATCTTGGCCAGATCTTACATGATCATAGCAAGATCTTACAGGATCATGGTAAGATCTTACAGGACCTTGTCAAGATCTTACAGGATCATGGCAAGTTCTTACAGGATCTTGGCAAGTTCTTGCAGGATCATGGCAAATTCTTGCAAAGATCTTGGGAAGTTCTTGCATGATCTTGCGCCAAAGTTATAACGGAGTGGGCAAATGACAGAAGAAATTGAACATTTAGCTAGGCGAAGCAATAAGTTCTACAGAAAACAAAAACGGCTGCAAAATGGTTAGAATGGAAATTATTAATGGTAATAACGTTAAATTGTTTATCTGTGTTCGTTTAAAATGAAATAATTGCAAACAAAACACATTTCAAAATTACGCTTGCTGTTGACAAGATTTCGTGATGTAAACTACGTGCTAAATTGAATGTTTCTTTTAACTTTTTGTCACTTTTACAAACCAAATGAGTGGATATATATTGTTTCAATATTGTACATGAAAACCCATGCTAAATTACTGTACAGGACCAAGGAGATGTCCAAATAAATGAATGTTGAACGTTTGTTGTTGGCAGTTAAAAAATGTATTAAACGAGCTTCAAAGAATACGTTATGTTATGGTCGAGAATTAATTTAACTTTTGTTTGTAAATTTATACTAAAACAATTAGACAACTCGCCCTCGTTTTCTATGAGCGATAGTCAACTCGGCTTCGCCTCGTTGATTATTCGCTCATAGAAAACTCGGGCTCGTTGTCTAATTGTTAAATAGAAACACGGAAAATGTTTTCTATTTCTAAAATATACAATATATTAAAAATACTATACGTTTTGGAAATATATCTGCCTAAGACCGCTAAAAAGGTATTACCTGTCTCCTTTTCAAATGCAACAGATATTCTATTTACTTTTTGAATTAAATGTACATTCTCATTAGGAAAATAGGAATTAGAGAAAAACATTTAAGCGAAAGAAACTGCCTGTGTCCCTTAAAGCACAGGGCAACAGATGTATATACGTCTCGTAGAGCGTAACACTACGAAAGCAATTAATTCTTATAGTTGGAGGAGCTCAACTTCTCACTCCAAAGACCCGCCCTTCTACAGTTAAAAACATTTGTTGTAGTCTGTTATAGCTGTTGTTACTGATTGATGCCAGATGCATATTTATGACTTATATGTGCGTCACATTTGTATTAATAAAAATATTAGATAAAAAAATACTAGATTTTTCATATTTTTCGTAAAGTTCCATCCAACACTTCCTTGCTTGCTTGAAGCAGATTAACTTCTTCCAGATATTTTGCAAGGTCATTTCGGCTAAACTTTTCATGCTTGTCGTTGTACAAATTTAAACATTTCGCTGCTTTTTGCCTTGGTTGCGGATACAATTGACTTTGAAGTACATCATCAACTTCTTTCTCAAAAAGGTTTAGTAAACCAGCCAATCGTTGCCATGAGGAGACAATGTACGAAGACAATCTTTCTATTTCCCTTGGAGATAGCTGCGTTTTGTCCGAAACTTGTTCTTTGATGTCTGAGGTAAAAAATTGCAAACGTCATTGTCGTTATATATATATATATATATATATATATATATATACACAAAATGGTGATTGAGGTTCAACACAAGTAAAGGTTATATAAAAAAAGTTGTTGTGTGACAACAAAACTAAAATAACTAATAAAAAACCACGTCTTTAAAACATTTTTCGCACAGACGTTTTCACTTTAATAAGCTCTTCAGGTGCTAATACAATAATGATTAAAGCGTGGTATGTTATTTATATACTAGTAATATTATATTACAAAGTCCTACGTCAATGGATTCTAATGCTAATTAGTGCTATTTCTAAATATTACTCTAGTATTGTTTACGCCCACTATTTACAAAAAAATATTTATATATCGGCGGTAAAAACATGTTAACTAGAGTTCAAGTCAGGATTCAGTAGTTTTGTTATTTCTGCTTCTTTCGATTCTCGTTGAAGTCGGTTTTGGGCATTACATTGGTAAATCGGCATTATTTTGAATTGTCTGTTGTTGCATGTCGCCAAGTGTTTGCTAACTGTTAAATGTCGGTATTCATCGTGACGGATCTGTTCTTTGTGTAAGGTGACTCTCTTCCTTAGATTTTCGGTTTGGCCAATATAAAATCGTTCACATTTAGTACATAAAATTAAATATATTATATTTCTTGCCTTGCAGTTCATAGAGATCTTGATATCCCAAACTTTCCCGTTTTTTAGTTTGATTGAATTTCCGGTGATCATCAGATTACAAGTGCCGCATCTAGCTTCACCGCACTTGCTTATGGTTGGGATAGGTGCTTCTGATTTGAATTCCGCTCGCGTTAATTCCTGTTTTAGGTTTTTTGGCTGGCGACGGCTTACTATTAAGTTTGTTTTGCCCATTATACCTTTCATTGGTACTGAGTTATTTAAGAATTTTATGTCTTGTTTTATCCTTCCGATAATTTGTGGGTTGTTCGGGTTGTGAGTTACAACGAGTGGAAGAACTTTCGTGTCTCCCAATTTCTCTTTTGTTGATCTTAGATCTTTCAGCGGTATTGATGTTGCCTTTTTTATTCCTTCCGATATAATAGTTTGCGGGTAATTTTGTTTTTGTAGAAATTGTTCCAATTCATACAGTCGTTTTTCGCGCGTTTCTGGTTTTGAAACAATGCTACAAATTCTTCGCGCAAGTGAATACGGGATATTTTATTTTATATGTTTTGGATGACATGATTTGAAATGCAAGTATTGGTGCGCGTCGGTTTCCTTATAAAATATGTCGGTTTGAATGTCTTTTCCTTCCTTGTATAAAAGGACGTCCAAAAATGGTAGCTTTTCTTTGCTTTTTTCCATCGTGAATTTTATTTTCTCGTAAAGACTATTTAATAAACTGTGGAATTGATCTAATTCTTCTTCAGTTTTGTTCCAGAGAATGAGACAGTCGTCCAAAAACCTTTTGAAATGTTCTATTAGATATTCCTTGTTTTCGCTGCCATGAATATCTAATAGAACATTTCAAAAGGTTTTTGGACGACTGTTTCATTCTCTGGAACAAAACTGAAGAAGAATTAGATCAATTCCACAGTTTATTAAATAGTCTTCACGAGAAAATAAAATTCACGATGGAAAAAAGCAAAGAAAAGCTACCATTTTTGGACGTCCTTTTATACAAGGAAGGAAAAGACATTCAAACCGACATATTTTATAAGGAAACCGACGCGCACCAATACTTGCATTTCAAATCATGTCATCCAAAACATATAAAACAAAATATCCCGTATTCACTTGCGCGAAGGATTTGTAGCATTGTTTCAAAACCAGAAACGCGCGAAAAACGACTGTATGAATTGGAACAATTTCTACAAAAACAAAATTACCCGCAAACTATTATATCGGAAGGAATAAAAAAGGCAACATCAATACCGCTGAAAGATCTAAGATCAACAAAAGAGAAATTGGGAGACACGAAAGTTCTTCCACTCGTTGTAACTCACAACCCCAACAACCCACAAATTATCGGAAGGATAAAACAAGACATAAAATTCTTAAATAACTCAGCACCAATGAAAGGTATAATGGACAAAACAAACTTAAAGTAAGCCGTCGCCAGCCAAAAAAACTAAAACAGGAATTAACGCGAGCGGAATTCAAATCAGAAGCACCTATCCCAACCATAAGCAAGTGCGGTGAAGCTAGATGCGGCACTTGTAATCTGATGATCACCGGAAATTCAATCAAACCAAAAAACGGGAAAGTTTGGGATATCAAGATCTCTATGAACTGCAAGGCAAGAAATATAATATATTTAATTTTATGTACTAAATGTGAACGCTTTTATTTTGGCCAAACCGAAAATCTAAGGAAGAGAGTCACCTTACACAAAGAACAGATCCGTCACGATGAATATCGACATTTAACAGTTAGCAAACACTTGGCGACATGCAACAACGGACAATTCAAAATAATGCCGATTTACCAAAGTAATGCCCAAAACCGACTTCAACGAGAATCGAAAGAAGCAGAAATAATAAAACTACTGAATCCTGACTTGAACTCTAGTTAAGATGTTTTTACCGCCGATATATATATATTTTTTTGTAAATAGTGGGCGTAAACAATACTATAGTAATATTTAGAAATAGCACTAATTAGCATTAGAATCCATTGACGTAGGACTTTGTAATATAATATTACTAGTATATAAATAACATACCACTCTTTAATCATTATTGTATTAGCACCTGAAGAGCTTATTAAAGTGGAAACATTTGTGCGAAAAATGTTTTAAAGACGTGGTTTTTTATTAGTTATTTTCTTTTTGTTGTCACACAACAACTTTTTATATATATATACATATATATATATATATGTAATATTTATAAACCGCGCAGGAGGGCTTTATCGGATATAAAACACGAGGCGATAGCCGAGTGTTTTAGAGCCGATAAAGCCCGTACTGCAAGGTTTTTAAATGGCTTCTAAAAAGAATCACTTCATACGTTCATTGGCGTAGTAATTTTGAAAATTAAGCTTATCTCAGCCGTTAAAAACCAGCGAGAAACTTAGAGCGAGTCTATATCACATATATAGATCCGATACGCTCATGATTTTTCTTTGTGTTTTCCTCATGAATTATTAATGAATTTTAGAAATATATATATAATAAACACATAACTGTTATGTTTGTAACAACGTGAAACTCCGAGTAGCAACAAACTCCTTCATTTAACGTATATATATATATATACACATTACATAACGATATATATATATATATATATATATATATATGTAATATTTATAAACCGCGCAGGAGGGCTTTATCGGATATAAAACACGAGGCGATAGCCGAGTGTTTTAGAGCCGATAAAGCCCGTACTGCAAGGTTTTTAAATGGCTTCTAAAAAGAATCACTTCATACGTTCATTGGCGTAGTAATTTTGAAAATTAAGCTTATCTCAGCCGTTAAAAACCAGCGAGAAACTTAGAGCGAGTCTATATCACATATATAGATCCGATACGCTCATGATTTTTCTTTGTGTTTTCCTCATGAATTATTAATGAATTTTAGAAATATATATAACTATATACATTACATAACGATATATATATATATATTTAACAAATAGATGACATTTTCCGTGCGTGTGTCCTGTAATAACGCACAGATGACGTCACAGCGTGTAAAGAACAAAAACGTACGCCACGAGACGAAGTCAAGTGGCGTGACTGTTGTTCTTTACACGCTGTGACGTCTTCTGTGCGTTATTACAGTACACACGCATGGAAAAATGTCATCTATTTGTTTTATACATCAAATTTTATTATTTTAATACGAAATGTTTGATATTTTTGAATCGTCGAACCGGCAGGGCTATTGAAAAGGAGGTAAAATTTTCAATTCAGGTGTAATTACGTCATAAGTGATCTATACAAATAAAGCAATCTGATTGGGCGACAGAAGAAATAAGGCTGTCCTGATTGGCTCATTTTTCAGCTTCCGGTTACGTCACGTATAATTTATGCAAATCATGATCATGACAAATCGATTGTGATTTACAAAATTGAAAGTTTATTCCAACTTCGTGTCTTCGTCGGCATTTCTAGTCAAAATATTTATCGTTGAACAAACAGATTTGTTCTTCTGGACGGGATCTTGCTGTCCCATGTATATTTGGACGCTTCTTATGCTGCAAATTCAGCTGGGAAAGCATTTATCGTTGGAGAAGGCCGAGAAGCACGCGTACTAACAAGCGAAATAATATGTTCTGTGTTTGGAAATCTTGTTGACATTATGGCTGATATCTCCTGGATTTGTATGGCTGAACAGTATTTTCATGAAGAGGAATGGAAATTGTATCAGAAAATTTCTGAAGCTGTGGAGTAGATAGTGTTGTGCGCCGGAGACGAAGGTATTAAATTACCGTATTTATGTCGATAATTTTAATATGTCTGTGTCGTCGGACAACGACTTGATGGCCGTGTCTCTCATCACTGAGTGATATGTGTAATCCTCAGACAGTTGAAATGCACTTTATTTTGTAGAAAGTTGCATCTTCAAACGTGTAATTTGATCAAATGTTTATAAAACAAAATTTTTTTGCGACTTCGCTACGTCAGCTGTGCATATGTACTTTAATAACGCATAGTTCTTAGCCAATCAGATTGTCTTAGGGTGTTGTATAAATATATATAACAGTAACGTGTTTAACAACATTATACCAGAAGGTCAGTTCCTTACCTGGCAGTACCTGAAGAAAACAATCTGCTAATGCATCATCAACATATGGACGGTCTTTAATCTCATGGCTAATTAACCAAGATACGAAACGTTTGGCATTTGGATCGGTCAACTTGTCCAAGTTAACAGGCGAATCATTCATAATGTTCTGCATGCGGTAATGACGTACACCAAACGGATGCTCCCCTTTGGTCAGAACATAAAAACAAATCATACCCGCGACTTGAATATCTGATTTACGTTTAAACCTTACGTCGTCATCCTCATTCTTTGGAATGGATTCTGCTGCCATCCAGTCTTCCGTTCCGTGAGGACAAGTGACTACTGACGTTTCGTCGTTCTTTAACACTCTGCTGACCCCAAAGTCTGTCAAACGCATGTGACCTTCGACGTCGACTAGGATATTCCGTGGTTTTAAGTCCATATGCAGGACTTTCTTTTCTCCGCGATGAAGAGCCTGCAATCCAGTTAAAATTTCTCTAATTATAACAGGACCATGTCTCTTCAAAAACTCTTTGTCGTGCTTCTTAATGTACTCTGCTAAGTTCTCCTCGCAAAGGTCAAGGATAATATAATTAAAATCATCTGATTCATCTGAGATAAAGTCCCTGTAGTTGACAGTATGATTTGATTTCTTCAAGTTAACCAAGTCTAAAATTCCGACCTCTTTTTCAAATGAGCTTTTATCAGATAGAATCCGCTTAACAGCAACTTCACTGCCATCTTGGTGTAAACCAATATACACACTGTTGCGCCCTTTGCAGATTAAGAACTCTGTATCAAAACACACATGAACTGGACCGATGCGTTGAATCTTGCACGAATCTAAGGTTAGGAGCTTTTCAAATTTATCTTTGTACCGTGTGGATTTATTTGAATGCTTGGTCTTCATTCCTTAAAAAAACGGCAACACTTAAAAGGTTGTATATATATACTCATCACAGTCAAAGACGTGAAGTGGGATATACCACACTGCATAAATTATAAACCATCAAGAATGATATAGTCTAAATCAACTCAGTCTGCATTGCGCAGTTTTACAGGCTGAAAAGACAAAACATAATTGCAATGTTTCGCTCTCTTGGAGCTCTTCAGCACAGTGTAGCTGATGGTAAGCCGGCACATCAAAAATCGGTTAATAAGTTAAAGCTAGTAAGTTAAAATCGGTTAAAACTCGGTTAATAAGTCTTTAATATATATATATATATATATGGTGCACTGCAAAACCTCCAATTCTTGTCAAGATAATTTTTCTTGTTTTGAGATTTTATTTCTTGTTTTAAGATATTTAATCTTGTTTAAAGACAAAATATCTTGTCAAGAAACCGCAGTAAGATTATTATCTTTCAAACGGGACAAGAAAATCTTAAAACAAGTATTTTTTTCTTAAAACAAGTTTTTGGGAATTTGCAGTGTGAACAATCGCTCACAAAACACCAGATTGTAATTACTCTGCTTCAAATTTGGTGTAGATATACTCCACAGACATAAGCGAATTCATTTTCTTATTCTAAAATGTGAAACTGAATAAATTTCCATTACTTTCAACCCAATGTTTTCTTCACTCGTACAAAAATTTTAGCAGACGCCATGTTTCATTTTTCACCCTAGTTTCCAAGTTTCGCTTGCGGCGTGAATATGTCGTGGCTGATTGGTCAGAATTGGAGTATTCCAGTTATAAGAAGCTAAGGTTTATCATTGGATAACGCTACTAGTGGTCTATCACTAATAGACCAAAAGTAGCTCGGCCAATCAGAAAACCGCATTTGTAATAGTCCACTAGTTGGTTGATACTAAATATATATATATATATATATATATATGGTAGATTGTGGTAGATTGGGTGAAGTCGGGTGGCATGGGCCAATTTGCGTGGAGTGGCAAACTCATGATCAGGTGGAGTGGACAAACTCGGGTGGAGTGGGCAAACACTCGAGTGGAGTGGGCAAACTAGGGTGGAGTGGGCATACTAGGGTGAAGTGGGCAAACTCAGATGTAGTGGACATTTGGGGGGGGGGGGTGTCACATGGGCCACAAATTGCACAGAGTTGCTTGCAGAGTATGTTAAAGGTTTTTGTCCCATTTGAGGCAGCACTTCACTTGCGATAGTAACTTCTAGTTATATGGCTAATGGTTCATTTTATTTTTAAGTTTCGAGCGTTGTTTTCGTCTTCGGAGTACTGTATGCTGTTCACCTTATCTGTTAACTTTTTTGTGTCGCCTCTTGGCTTCGTGTTTACACCAGTTCGGCTTTTATTTGTCGTGTTTTTAGATAAACAGCTTTAAAGAAAACCAGCAGTAATGTTCCAACACATTTTATTGTTCAGAACATTTGAATAAAGATACCAAGTTCTCTTTTATTTGTGTTCGAATCAACTCAGAAATTTTATCGCCAAAACTTACAGGACCGAGAAAAAAGGGCGGTCAATATCGTATAAATCCCGACCTCTCGGGAACCAATCAGCGTGCGTCGTTTTGCGTACGGACCGGAAATCAAACCCAGTCATACATATATATATAATTATCCCCGAGCCCGGGCGGAGGGCTGAAGGCCCGGAGCCCGGTGAGGGTGCTAATCTCGACGTGCGTGGAGTCCACTTTACACGCGAGATGAAAAGCTGAAAGTAATTCTGAAACATGTTTATATATATGTTATCAAATCCACAACTTGCGCAGTTGGAATAGCAGGGTACTGATAACTAACCTGTTAAATTATTCAATTTATAATATATAATAACAATATATAATTTATAAGTTCGGTTGGATTACGAAATAGTTTTTCAACGATCATGACGAAACAAATCTTTGCCAGAAATATGGTTTCAGCTGAAATGTACATTAATATTACTATGGAAAAAGACCAAAGAAAGAAGGCTAAGAAGAGATATGGCAGCGAGAAAAAGACAACAATAAATACGACTTAAAACAGTCACTAAAAAAAGCCTAAAAATTAATACGATAAAGACCGAAAACGATGCCGACCGAAATCAACTGAAAGAAGGAGGATGTGTCCTCAAAGCCGGTAAAGAATTTTGCTCTGGTGTATTCTACATAACTCGAGAGGGAACGATTAAGAATTTTGAAACAAACGGCTTTTCAGATCATGAAGAGAACTGAATGATGCCTTGTCATATTTATGTGTCAACAACGAAAAAAGTAAGAAACCGCGAACGAGAAAAACAATCCGAAAAGAGTAGACTGAATTATTGGCAGTGTTTGTGGTGACAAAAGCAGAAGAAGTTTAACGGTAGGAGATTCGTATTTACCAGTTTAGCTACGTTAAAACGGAAGAAATCCTGAAAATGAAAATTGATATAAATAATATATTGTTTAGAGTTGTCAGTTGAACGCTATAGGACGTTGACTTGTGTCTTTTCTTGGCCACTGTTTATATCTATATTTGAATGAAAATTTGTCATTTGGTTCATCTCGTTGTGTTTTTGTTTTTTTAATATTGATTTGCATGTTCTTTCGGTGTGTCAATACATGACTACCGGTGAACCTTGCTAACTAATTCTCTGGGATGTTTTCTGATCTGTGTGTCATTAATACAACAAAAAAACAGAAATTAGGGGAGGGAGGGGGGGGTGGTGGGGAGGGGAGTGGCGTTATAAAATGCAGATAAAGCGGGCGAGGGGTTGTTGCGTTCATGTATTTCTAGTATATATATATATATATATATATATATATATATATATATATATATATATATATATATATATATATATATATATATATATATATATTGGTTCTGCATGTCTACACTTGATTGATCTTGGTTCTGCGAATCCTTTCTCAACCCACCTGACTCAAATCCTGTCCAATTTCAGTTCTAACCCATGCACTCCAATTGCTGTCTCACTGACTTCTCGCAATTCCTAATAGTTTCTAAACCTATAGTCCTAAAAGCGTATGATTCATAAAGTGCAATGTATTGCAAAAAAAATAGAAACTAGTTCATTGCTCATGCCTAGAAGTGGATAAACGATGGAAAAAAGAAAAAAGTTTCAAAGATTATGGTGGCCGAATGGTTAGAGCGTCCGAATGGCATTCGGAAGATTCTGGATTTGGTCTATCACACCATGGTTCCAGTCCCGTCTGAAGCTCAATGTTTTCTCTGAGTTTAACGTACGACAGCTTCTACAGCAAAACTTTAAAAAATAATTATTTGTCAAAAAAAAGAAAGAATACCTTGCCAACTTGATTTCGCTTTTAACTCGTCTGGAACTTTTATATCAAGATATTTCAGCCAATGAACAAGTTTAGTCACGTCAAATTTTGAATCCTCCTTGTACTTTTCAACCACTTTTTCTGCTTTGGAATGAGCATCTGGATACAATGCGTAGTTGCAACGAATGTCGTCAACAAAAGCGTCTTCCATGTTCAGCAACCTAGCTAGGCGCTCCCATTTTGTTGTAGTGTTACTTCCGATGAGCCCAACCAACCTTGGTGTAAGCAGTTGTCCAGAAACTGAAAATAAGTCAATAAACATATATACATAATATTATAAAATCTTTATTTGAACAAAGTAATATAGAGAGTAACTATAACAACAAAATCTGTTGTCATTAGAAGCTCTGATATCATAAAGAACAAAAAACCTTTAAAATGATACTAATAAAATTAAATAATTACAAATTATATTAAATTGTTTATATAAGAATAAGAAAAACATCACAGTTGGAATAATTATTGTGGGACAGCGAACTCAGGACAGTTAAAGGTAAGTTCTTTCGTTGTAATTAATAATTGCTAAAAATGTAAACATACTCTAAGTAAACTAAACCTACACTGCTATCCTAAGTGTATTCTAGAAAACGTTTTCGCCAGATCTTTTTCTTTTTTGCAATAGATAACTTACTGAATCCATCACTAAGTGCAACAACACACAGCGCATGTGAGGTTGTGACGTTACATATGTCGGACTTATTTCCGGATGCAAATTATGTTATTAAAATAATTTATTTAATGTGAATTTTAATAAAGTTGATATTGTTATTGGTAAACGGCCTGAAAATTTTTACTAAAACAATTAGTCGCCTCAGGCTCGGTGATTACAAGCCTATATTCACTTCGCCGTAGCGGCTCAGTGAATATATAATCACCTCGCCTTCGGCGACTAATTGTTAAATATATATATATATATATATATATATATATATATACAAATGGAGGTAGAACGACTCAACAAATTTGATTAGGCATATTTATTACTATTTAGTTTCGTACCACAAGATGTGGCACTCTTAAGATAAAACGGCCTAAGGCCGTGGCACATCTCGTGGTACGAAACTAAATAGTAATAAATATGCCTAATCAAATTTGTTGAGTCGTTCTACCTCCATTTGTTTAATATGCTCTGGGTATCCATTGAGCACTCTGCCAAATGTTATTATAACCTACTTAACCTATCTATCTATCTATCTATCTATCTATCTATCTATCTATCTATCTATCTATCTATCTATCTATCTATCTATCTATCTATCTATCTATCTATCTATCTATCCATCCATCCATCCATCCATCCATCCATCCATCCATCCATCCATCCATCCATCCATCCATCCATCCATCCATCCATCCATCCATCCATCCATCCATCCATCCATCCATCCATCCATCCATCCATCCATCCATCCATCCATCCATCCATCCATCCATCCATCCATCCATCCATCCATCCATCCATCCATCCATCCATCCATCCATCCATCCATCCATCCATCCATCCATCCATCCATCCATCCATCCATCCATCCATCCATCCATCCATCCATCCATCCATCCATCCATCCATCCATCCATCCATCCATCCATCCATCCATCCATCCATCCATCCATCCATCCATCCATCCATCCATCCATCCATCCATCCATCCATCCATCCATCCATCCATCCATCCATCCATCCATCCATCCATCCATCCATCCATCCATCCATCCATCTATCTATCTATCTATCTATCTATCTATCTATCTATCTATCTATCTATCTATCTATCTATCTATCTATCTATCTATCTATCTATCTATCTATCTATCTATCTATCTATCTATCTATCTATCTATCTATCTATCTATCTATCTATCTATCTATCTATATATATATATATATTCCGGATGCAAATTATGTTATTAAAATAATTTATTTAATGTGAACTTTAATAAAGTTGATATTGTTATTGGTAAACGGCCTGAAAGTTTTTACTAAAACAATTAGTCGCCTCAGGATCGGTGATTACAAGCCTATATTCACTTCGCCGTAGCGGCTCAGTGAATATATAATCACCTCGCCTTCGGCGACTAATTGTTAAATATATATATATATATATATATATATATATATATATATATATATATATATATATATATATATATATATATATATATATATATATATATATATATATATACATATATACAAATAGAGGTAGAACGACTCAACAAATTTGATTAGGCATATTTATTACTATTTAGTTTCGTACCACGAGATGTGGCACTCTTAAGATAAAACGGCCCAAGGCCGTGGCACATCTCGTGGTACGAAACTAAATAGTAATAAATATGCCTAATCAAATTTGTTGAGTCGTTCTACCTCCATTTGTTTAATATGCTCTGGGTATCCATTGAGCACTCTGCCAAATGTTATTATAACCTACTCAACCTATCTATCTATATATATAAGTGAGTTTTGGTTCACGAAATGTTAGAGAGTGCTCAATACCATATATAGATAGAGATGTTTGGACGAAAAACATTTCATCTGAAGGCAGACAAACAACTCTTACAAAACAAAAGATCAGAAATAGTTTCGACCTGTCGGCACAAAAATAGATTTCGGATCAACCACCTAAATAATCAAAGGAATGCGCGCAACGTTTCAACGCCCACACCCACGCTCCAAATGAATACGCCGGACGTTTCGACGCCCACACCCACGCCCCAACTAACGCATTTAAGCAGCCCACCAACCGATATTTTTCAGTCGCCTGATGATCCCGTTTAGGGTGAAACCTCTGGTAGCGAAGACTTTAAGGTAAAACTATACTTCATACTTTGTATATATATATATATATTTGGCGTATTTCTCATATGTAACGCTCGCGAGTGACATATCGACAAGTCAAAATTTACGCCTTTTTCCGTAAGTTTCGAATCAAGTAAATTTGAGCCAGTAACTTCTCTTAATTCAATTTTTCACGTAAAATGACGTGTTCGAAGAAGCTGTTGCATTTTTATTTGAATTTTCTAAAATTTTGAAGTCAAGCATTTGTAGTTTTTGCATTAAACCCAGTTTGTTAACATCACTTCCACGTATAATTTCATTGTCCATATAATAAATAGAACATTACACAGTTGCTCAAAGATATGGATTTTATGTTCGAGTGGCAAAACATAAAATCCATATCTTCTCGCCACCGTGTAATATCCCCTTTATATATATATATATATTAATGACTTATTAACCGAGTGCGAGGTTTGTACGGGAAAGGATTTGCCTGAGGTTTTCGTCCGTACCCAGCGACGAAGGAGCGAGGTTTTTGCGATAAAACCGAGGGAAATACTTTCCCGTACAGATCGAGCAAACGAGGTTAATAAGGAATTTATTATATGGCTAATGGTTCATTTTATTTTTAAGTTTCGAGCGTTGTTTTCGTCTTCGGAGTACTGTATGCTGTTCACCTTACCTGTTAACTTTTTTGTGTCGCCTCTTGGCTTCGTGTTTACACCAGTTCGGCTTTTATTTGTCGTGTTTTTAGATAAACAGCTTTAAAGAAAACCAGCAGTAATGTTCCAACACATTTTATTGTTCAGAACATTTGAATAAAGATACCTAGTTCTCTTTTATTTGTGTTCGAATCAACTCAGAAATTTTATCGCCAAAACTTACAGGACCGAGAAAAAAGGTCGGTCAATATCGTATAAATCCCGACCTCTCGGGAACCAATCAGCGTGCGTCGTTTTGCGTACGGACCGGAAATCAAACCCAGTCATACATATATATAATTATCCCCGAGCCCGGGCGGAGGGCCGAAGGCCCGGAGCCTGGTGAGGGTGCTAATCTCGACGTGCGTGGAGTCCACTTTACACGCGAGATGAAAAGCTGAAAGTAATTCTGAAACATGTTTATATATATGTTATCCAATCCACAACTTGCGCAGTTCGAATAGCAGGGTACTGGTAACTAACCTGTTAAATTATTCAAATTTACGTCAGCAAATTATAATTTATAAGTTCAGTTGGATTAAGAAATAGTTTTCCAACGATCATGACGAAAGAAATCTTTGCCAGAAAAATGGTTTCAGCTGAAATGTACATTAATATTACTATGGAAAAAGACCAAAGAAAGAAGGCTAAGAAGAGATGTGGCAGCGAGAAAGAGACAACAATAAATACGACTTAAAACAGTCACTAAAAAAAGCCTAAAAATTAATACGATAAAGACCGAAAACGATGCCGACCGAAATGAACTGAAAGAAGAAGGATGTGTCCTAAAACTGTTCAAAGCCGGTAGAAAATTTTGCTCCGGTGTATTCTACATAACTCGAGAGGGAACGATTAAGAAATTTTGAAACAAACGGCTTTTCAGATCATGAAGAGAACTGAATGATGCCTTGTCATATTTATGTGTCAACAACGAAAAAAGTAAGAAACCGCGAACGAGAAAAACAATCCGAAAAGAGTAGACTGAATTATTGGCAGTGTTTGTGGTGACAAAAGCAGAAGAAGTTTAACGGTAGGAGATTCGTATTTACCAGTTTAGCTACGTTAAAACGGAAGAAATCCTGAAAATGAAAATTGATATAAATAATATATTGTTTAGAGTTGTCAGTTGAACGCTATAGGACGTTGACTTGTGTCTTTTCTTGGCCACTGTTTATATCTATATTTGAATGAAAATTTGTCATTTGGTTCATCTCGTTGTGTTTTTGTTTTTTTAATATTGATTTCCATGTTCTTTCGGTGTGTCAATACATGACTACAGGTGAACCTAGCTAACTAATTCTCTGGGATGTTTTCTGATCTGTGTGTCATTAATACAACAAAAAACAGAAATTAGGGGGGGGGGGGGGGGGGGGAGTGGCGTTAAAAAATGCATATAAAGCGGGTTTCTCAACCCACCTGACTCAAATCCTGTCCAATTTCAGTGCTAACCCATGCACTCCAATTGCTGTCTCACTGACTTCTCGCAATTCCTAGTAGTTTCTAAACCTATAGTCCTAAAAGCGTATGATTCATAAAGTGCAATGTATTGCAAAAAAAATAGAAACTAGTTCATTGCTCATGCCTAGAAGTGGATAAACGATGGAAAAAAGAAAAGAGTTTCAAAGATTATGGTGGCCTTTCAAAGATTATGGTAGTTTCTAAACCTATTGTCCTAAAAGCGTATGATTCATAAAGTGCAATGTATTGCAAAAAAAATAGAAACTAGTTCATTGCTCATGCCTAGAAGTGGATAAACGATGGAAAAAAGAAAAGAGTTTCAAAGATTATGGTGGCCGAATGGTTAGACCGCCCGAATGGCATTCGGAAGATTCTGGATTTGGTCTATCACACCATGGTTCCAGTCCCGTCTGAAGCTCAATGTTTTCTCTGAGTTTAACGTACGACAGCTTCTACAGCAAAAACAATTGAAACTTTAAAAAATAATTATTTGTCAAAAAAAAAGAAAGAATACCTTGCCAACTTGATTTCGATTTTAACTCGTCTGGAACTTTTATATCAAGATATTTCAGCCAATGAACAAGTTCAGTCACGTCAAATTTTGAATCCTCCTTGTACATTTCAAGCACTTTTACTGCTTTGGAACGAGCATCTGGATAGAATGCGTAGTTGCAACGAATGTCGTCAACAAAAGCGTCTTCCATGTTCAGCAACCTAGCTAGGCGCTCCCATTTTGTTGTAGTGTTACTTCCGATGAGGCCAACCAACCTTGGTGTTAGCAGTTGTCCAGAAGCTGAAAATAAGTCAATAAACATATATACATAATATTATAAAATCTTTATTTGAACAAGGTAATATAGAGAGTAACTATAACAACAAAATCTGTTGTCATTAGAAGCTCTGATATCATAAAGAACAAAAAACCTTTAAAATGATACTAATAAAATTAAATAATTACAAATTATATTAAATTGTTTATATAAGAATAAGAAAAACATCACAGTTGGAATAATTATTGTGGGACAGCGAACTCAGGTGAAGAATATGATATTAAGTGCTACTCGATCCGAGTGACAAACCATACCGGTTGAGTACTCACCCGGTTGAGTACTCACCCGGTATGGTTTGTTACTCGGAGTAGCACCTACAATATCATCACAGTTTTTTATAAGTTGATTGTCATTACATGACAAAAAAAAATAAGGGGGAGGAATCTACATTAAAATGACATGCTGGTGTTATTTTTTGTAAATTAAAGTTTAAAATATATGTATGGTACAGAAAAACATAAATTACATGTAGGCTTAACATCATTACATCCGTACTGAAATGTAAGTCTTTTTTTATCAGTACTTTAGGTTTCTATCCAAATTAACTAAAGAATAAAACAACTAGAATTAAGAATGTTATAAACGCAACTAAGTAATTCTTATGTTCCCCCAAAATCATGTTCTTCTAGTAAAGACATTCTTAATTCAAAACAGGTTTCTTAAAATATGAAAAATTGATTTTCTTTAAAAAAAAACAAAAAACACACACAACAACAAAAAAATAAGGGAAATATATTTCTTCTCCGTCTTTTGTATCTTTTGTCTGTTATATTTATTCCTACTTAACGTACCGTCCATTTATCTATTTTACAGTAAACACCGACTAAATGAAGAATCTACATTTTATCAATTATATATGATCTATAATTATATATGACGGTTAAAGGTAAGTTCTTTCGTTGTAATTAATAATTGCTAAAAATGTAAACATACTCTAAGCCTTAGAGTAAACTAAACCTACACTGCTATCCTAAGTTTTCGCCAGAACGTTTTCTTTTTTGCAATAGATAACTTACTGAATCCATCACTAAGTGCACTAGCACCAGACAAACAGACAGAGAGACAGACAGAGAGACAGACAGAGAGACAGACAGAGAGACAGACAGAGAGACAGACAGAGAGACAGACAGACAGAGAGAGACAGACAGACAGACAGACAGACAGACAGACAGACAGACAGACAGACAGACAGACAGACAGACAGACAGAAAGAGGTGAAAACATAACCTCCTGGCGGAAGTAAAAAGTCAGCGGTATATTTAACAATTAGACGAGACCGAGTTTTCTAGGAGCTGATCGTTGAGGTCGAGTTGACTATCTGCTCGTAGAAAACGGGGGCGAGTTGTCTAATTGTTTTAGTATCAACCATAAACAACTTTTCTTTAACATAAATAAGTCTTATCACACATTGTTCCAAATGTTCAGATTTTCGTTTGCAGAAGTTTCCCTATTCAAAATGTAGAGTGGTTCGATGGCACATGATAAACAATCGCTCACAAAAAACGAGACTATTTTGCTTCAAATTTGGTGCAGATATACTCCATAGGGATAAGCGAATTCATTTTCGTATTCGAAAATGTCAAACTGAACAATTTCCATTACTTTTGGGCCAATGTTTTCGTGATTTCATCACTCGTATACAAATTATAGCGGACGCCATGCTTGGCGTAGTTTCCAGGTTTTTCTCGCAGCGTTAATATGTCGTGGCTTCTGATTGGTCAGAATAGGAGTATTCCAGCTATAAGAAGGTTTGTCATTGGATAACCTACTAGTGGTCTATCACCAATAGACCACTAGTAGCTTAGCCAATCAGAATGCCGAATTTGTAATAGACCACTAGTTGGTTGATAATAGTAATGTGATATACATGAGTATAGGAAAAATGACCAATATTTCGGTTATCATTAAAGCCTGGTCTCCATATAGTTGTAATTGTTGTAATTCAGTCGGCGACTATCGCGGATTAAGTCTTACAACAATTACAACTTAATGGAAACGCTTGTTGTAATTCAATCGGCGACAGTCGGCGACTGTTGTAGAAATTGAATCAGGTTCAACTTATACAATTACATGCAACAGTAGCCGGTGCGACAACAATTCATGGAAACATCAATCGCCGACGGTCGGCGAATTTTTAGCTAGATGTTCGCAACGTAAAACACAAAATTATTTACAAAAACCGACCGGTCAAATCCTTTCAAAACAACCTCGTTTTGTTAAAGAAGTCTACTAAATGACTAGTTCGAAGACTTGAATGCCTATAAATTGTGAGAATGATCACAAACAAAGTTTTAGTCATTCAATTTGTTTTGAATATCAAACTCAGCTCATCTGAACTTTATCAAAACCGCGAGAAGTCCTCAGTTTGAGCGAATCGGCGATTTGAATTACAACAATTACAACTATATGGAATTTGACCACTCTCTGTTAGTCATTGGAATAGGAGCCCCGCAGTCCAGCTATATATACATACAGTATGAATTAGTGTGAATAAAACAGACGCTCCCCTAGACATTAAATTGATTATACATAACGTACCGTCTTCCGGCATCACCTGAAATAAAGAGAGAGTTGTTATTATCAATAAAGACGTATTTTTAACTGACATTTATTTATGCATGAACACAACTCAAAGAGACTATTTGCTCATAGCAATTTTTTTTTAATCTGTCAATCAGCTCGTTACTTTTCTTAGTTAAAAACCTGTCTTAGCGACCAAAATACAATATATATTTTATTTACCATTTCTTGATCATCCTTAAACGGAAATGTTGTACCAATGAGCTTTCTCTTTCCCAATAAATCTATTATTGCCTAGAAATAGAAACCGCCAATCACTTCTATGAATATAGAAACATGAATGATAAAGATAGGGATATATAATGGGTATGCGGTATTCGCTAATATAACAATAGAATTGATGTTCGCGGGCATAAATATGTTTTTGGTCAGACTCATTTTAGCCAGAGCCGAAGGTTAAAATTAGCTCTGAGAAGGGCCAAAAACATATTTATGCCCAAGAACATCAACTGTACTACGATTATAATAATTTTAGTGGGAATTTAAAAGAAAATCAAAGACAGTAAACGGTAAACCGCATGCAGTATCTTGAACAGTGCCACCTTCACGCCAGCGAGTAATTTATTGCAACAAATATTTACATGTAAAACTTGGCAGAAAAAACGCAACATTTGTCATCAAAACATCTTTGCTCCAAAGTGTTGACAGAAAAGTATACAATCCGCGTAAACAACAAACCAATAGTGATTTAGAACTGTTAAAACTGATAGGCTCAGATCAGCAGGCTAAATCCTGATCGGGTCGAGAGGAATGTAATTTAATGTTATACAGTGCAGAAATTAAAATGAAATATAGTGCAAATTTCAATGAGTATTAAGCATTCTGATTGGCTAATAAACAACCGGAAACTACCGGAAAGCCAATGAAATGTCTATGCGGATTTTGAAGGATGGTCTTTCCTTCACGAGAAAATCCAATATGGCGACAAAAACATAGAGTTGTCGAAGAACATTTCGATGAAATACAGAATGAAATTTGTTTTAATACTGCCATTAAAGTTGCTGCAGGAAGACTGGAAGAGGTTAGATGCTATGAGAAAAACGTTTGACGTTTAAGTGAACGAAGCGAAGCAGTTTTAAACCATTGAACCTTCGAGAAGTGGAGCAATGAGTGGTATGTATAAACTTCGTAGCTGGAAGAACATTGGACTAACATTTTCATGTATATTATGTAATATTTCATAAACGAGTGGGAGTGTGTTACCAGGGGTTACAAACAGAAGAGGACAATGAAAATCACGAGGCCGTTAACCAAGTAATTTTCATTGTTCTCGAGTTTTTGTAAAACATGAGAAAAATGAAAAAGCCGAGTGATTTTCATTGTTTTCGAATGTTTTACAAACACGAGAGAACATTGAAAATTACGAGGTAATAGGCCGAGTGATTGTTGTTGTTTTCAAGTGTTTGCAACCACCGGTAAAACACGATACACGAGTTTATGAAATAGCTAGCTTCTCAATCGTCAGTTATAGTAGAGGGAATTGGTGATATTAGATTAGACAACAGTTTCACGTTGAATTTATAATTAAGAAATATGTTAATAAACGGTTCTTTGTTTGTGCCGTTTATTATATGATTTCTTAATTAATTATGAATTCAGTTTGCGCGACCTTTACCGGGTTTCAAAACTCATGCACACGACCAAACATTTTCTTCTGATTCGCTAATTAGCTCATGAATTATTAATGAGTTTGAGAATAATAAGTAAATAATAGCATGGTTTCGAGTGCAATTTTGAAAAAACACGCACTTGTGAGTTTTTCAAATACCTCAAATAGTACTCGCCCTTCGGACTTCCGGAATTTTGAGTCTCTGGAAAACTTTCCAAATTGCACTCGAAACCGTGCTATTACCTATATACTTATTTATTGCACGGTTATGCATTAGATACATGTATCAGTAACGCTTTACAGACTACATGTACGTGATTAGATTAAAGTCCGTTTAGTAATCCCTGGTCAAACCACCTGCGTCCTGGCTAAAGATACCTAACTCTAGTCTTCGTTTAAGTGGAGTAGACCTCCCTCGTTGAGCAACAGTAATGTATGCGACAATAGATATAAGGATATTTCTGACTGTTCTATCCGTGAGTCCCAATATAGTTCCAATATAGTTAAGCCACAGACTTTGGGTCCGATTCCCGGTTGGGGCAGTCAGATAACTTTTCTCTACAGCAGTATTTCAACCTCATTTGAACTTAATCTTCTTCATTCGTTGACTCTTTTTGTTAACGTCAAGCCCTATATGGGACTGTCTGCGTCACCCAGTGAACTGTCTAATCTCTATATATTAACTTTAGAGATATATTAATTTGGCTTATCAATTGAAGTCAAACATAGCGGAGATGTACAATAGGCTTGAAGTGCTCTGCGCAGTCTCGTCCAGTTTGATCTAAAGACTGCGTTTGGTCAGAAAACCGCGTAGTTGAAACTATACGTAGTTCAAGCCTACATGTCGCCATCATGTTTGGCTTCAACCTTTGCTCGGTCGATGAAGGATAGCTGATATCACTCCAGGTATACATGTATACATGCATAGAGCTCAGATCACTGGTGTCACCTAACCTAAAACAAACTCCAAACATACTGTACAACAGCTGAGGAAATTGTCCTTAAGGAACATAATAATATGCCGATCGACGTTCTGCAATTTTCCAAACTTCTCAGCATGTACGCTCAAGTAGGCTGAGCCCGTATTTCTAAATTTATGCTACATCAATTAGGTCCGCACTTAGTAATTTGATGCAGCATTTACTTCCAGTTCTATTGTAAAACTTGTAAACAGTTTGATTAATGCATGCATATTTCTATTCAAAGAACGACAGAAACATGTTCAACGTAATGCAACTATAAACAAGCAACAGTTGCTTTTAAAGGAATAATAAAATTATTTATTTTTTTATCAACCGTGAGCGGGCGGAATGAGCGGGCAGTTTTTTTAGGATATCTGACCACGGTCAATACGCCACGGTCCGAAAGTGATATTTTTTTACAATTAAGAATTTACTGTTGATCGATTTTCATAACTATTTCAATTGATACTGGAGAAAATATATTTAGAGGAAAGGTGATTACGATATGAATGAGTCATTTTATTATCCAAATGCTTCTGACAATTGTGAAAGCAACAAGTGGAAGAAAAGCCAGAAAAACTGTTTATACAAACAAAAATCAACGAGCGAAGACATGTCGACTTGACATTCAAGTTATAAATTGCTTAACAACAACTTCCAGAAAACACTTTAAATATCCATTGGAGACTTTATTTCGAATTACTGGTTGGAAATAATTATACAAATATAGATGACATACCACCACAGGACGTTTGAGAAAACTTTATCTGTTTTCCATATGCCAGACACGACAAAACAACGTTGAAAAAGCAACGAAATAAAATGCTCCAAACTCAGACAAATCTCGTCCACATGCTCGTCGTGTCGTGCCTTTGGAAAAAACTTACAGATGGCTTATCACAAGCATTTTTGTCAAAAACTTTGGAAAAAACTTACAGATGGCTTATCACAAGCATTTTTGTCCTGATACTCGAACAATATAATGCACTTTCAGTATCCATGTTGATGCAGTAGTAGCGAGGTTCAGATCACGCTACCGCTACTGCTACCGTAAATGTGGTTAAGCTGACGTAATGTTCGTTTTTTCGTCTTGTGGTCGTAGTTGGTTTTAATCCTGGTATCGTAAAACGCTTTCTTTTTGCACTAGGTTTGAGACCTGCGACCATTACTGAACGTAAAAACAATATTTGACATGCTTAATTATATTTACGGTAGCGGTAGCGGTAGTGGAATTGTGATCTGAACCTCGCTACTGTTTTCAAAGCGACCTTCCATTTCCAAACGAACAGGCGGCGAACAGCCATTTAAAACCAACAAGCGACGAAAAACGATGAAGAATCTTAGTTAACTAAACATTGGCAACACTCGTATAGCGTTTTAGCTTTTCTTCGTAACTGGATGTTAAGTTTTGACTGTTTCGCCGTCCACAAAAAAGATTACAAGCTTCGTGTCAACTCAGGCAGCTTGTTGACTTAACTGAACTTTAGACTTTTGAATATCACGTGAATATAATTATTTCAATTACGCAACTTCCTATACTACGCAACAGAATTATGATAAAAAAATAAATATGTTATTTACCGTTTTTGGTCGGTCCGTATAGAAAGATATTTCCCCTTAGTCCTATAAACGGACCTCAGCCCATTTTTTGGACCTCGGGAAAATATCTTTCTATACAGACCTCCCAGCCGGTAAATAACATATATGTATTTGATAAACGCACTCCTTACCTTCCAGTCTTTTGAACGTCCTTTATACAAAGTGGCATTACCAAAAAAGTATAATGCACACTGAGCCCTAGACACTGCAACGCATATGCGAGTTTGTTCAGCGAAAAAACCAATCCGTTCTTTCTTGTTACTGCGAACTAACGAAAGTAAGATTACTTTGTTTTCTTCACCCTACATGTAAGAAATGACAAATATTTGAATGCTAGCTAAAATCGACTGTATCTACGACGGGACATGGACGTCGCTCTTTTTAGCTGAGATTCGAAACAAAAACGGCAAAAAAAATGTTCTCCACAGCTTTTCAGGTGAATATTTTTTCATTCAAAAGCAAGGGTGGCTGAACTCAGTTCAAGCAAGGGAGCACGCCTTCTTCTTTCTTCGGAGTTCCTTCATTTATATTCAGCCATTTTGAATAATGCGGTATATATTATTAGCGTATCGCAAGCGCGGGTTACGATATTCCTCAATTCCTGTCTAGTATAAAACACTATTAAAACATAATCGCTAGCCAACAGCGAACCACTTGCAAAGATAGAGTCAGAGAAAGAAAATACTGTTCGAATGCTGTATTTAAATTACATCGTCCAAGTAAAGTTCGAAATTCAAAGAACTTAAGAAACACGTCGTAAAATTGTAATATTATTTAATTTACTCGCATATCAACTGAAATCCGCCTTCGATCTACTGATAGTGCTAGTTTGTTTATGTACTGCCGAAACATAGAACGTAGATGTCTCACGTTTCGAGCGATTGGAGCCAAGGCCCTTTAATATAAAGTCAAAATGTTAGACATTACGTTTCATGTTTCGGCAGTACACCAACCTTGCTATATTTCGACTTGTATTTCAACACTGCCCTCGCAGCATGCTGCTTTTATTTCATTATTTGGATAGTGACATCATACATGTATATCGACCATAATTATAAATGTTCCTAGCAACGGAAATGTTCCTAGCAACGGTCAACCAGAATCATCTTACAAAATCTCTGGCGTTTCATTCCCCTTCTATTTATCTTCCTTCCGACCGTAATTTAATTTTCGGAACGCGCTCGGGTTTCTTTGGGCCACGTAGCCCGCGCCAGCGATACCCTAATGATATATGCCGCATTATTAAAAATGGCTGAATATAAATGAAGGAACTCCGAACAAAGAAGAAGAAACACAGGTCAGTCTGGCGTGCTCCCTTGGGTCGGGTGCTGTCTGGTTCTCTTACAAAAACTCTTTAAAGTGTTTATGAAACGAAAAAATCGTTCCTCGGAAACTGCACCTATTTTTGCACTACGATTTTAGAAAATGCTTTTTTTTTAGTTTGAAAGTGCTTATTTTGGACTTGTTTTTGTCCAGGGCCTGGACCCGAAGACGACTTGTGACGTCACTGGTTGTACACATGTCTTGATCTTAGCATAGTTACTAGAACTTATTTATATAGCATGCTATCGGATATGAGCTTTTGTGTAATCTGATTGGTTCCCTACTACCTGGCTATCAGCTCATATCCTGCTAGTAGAGGGAAAACAAGATGGCGGCATGTTTTTTTAAACTGCTGAAAAGAGTTGAAATTGACGGATTTTTATACAGAAAAACATCAACACCCTCAAACCAATGTATAGAAAAACAACATTGTGTAAAAATACATTAACAAATACACAATTTAGCATGTTAAATGGTAAAATTCGCATAAAAGTTACGTCTTTTTACTTCAAAAACCCGACTAAATTAACGGGTTGATATTAATTTGTTGCCAAACAAAGAAACTCACGGTTAAAATCAAGCTTACAACACACATTTCGTAGGAGATCACCAGTAAAGAGACGTTTTTTTATTTAGATAAGCATTTGGAGTAGTAAAAAGCATGTTCTTTTTCAAAAACAACCAACTAAGTAATTTAGTTTCACTGCCGAAGGTGTTTCAGTTTCATTTTTGCATGAAATCAAAACCTTTTTCACGACAGCAACGCCAATATAAACAACTGACCCACCTTTTGACTTCATAAATGTACCTTTTAATCTTTTTTGTTGACCTGCTTAAGACATTTTTTGCCTCTCGAGCAATATTTATACAACATTTCGAAGCTGTTTACCGAACAGCTCAGCGAGAAACTCTATGTGAATGCATCATTACGCATGGCGAAAGTATCAGTTGCTTATGCCGGAAGTTTGTTGTTTCAAACATTTCGCTGTAATTTTGTCTCTTGTACATTTTGTCTCTTGTACAGTGCTTGGCTATATAATAAAACAGTTATACCATTCGCTCTCGTTTTCTACGAACTAATAGCCAACTCGGCGAAGCGCCTCGTTGGCTATGAGCTCATATAAAACTCGAGCCCATGGTATAACTGTTAAATATACATGGTTTGGAAGCTCTGTCTTTCAACATGAAGCATGGTCATGTTGAACTGAAAATGGAGTTCCTTATATGGAAGTAAATTCTATGGACACGTGGCGATGAAGCACCACAACACATGACGATGAAGCAACTCACTAATTAAACCCGAGCGTTGCTATTGGATGACTGCTTCATTATACAGAAAATACAATAACACGAAATTGCACAAATCTCCATAAACTTGAACAAAAAAAACATAGAACAATCACTTTGGACGAGTTTCCAAACCATGTCAGTATGTTCTATTAACTTATGATCTTAGCTGTTTTATTATAGTTTTATCTGCATGTTCTACGTTTAGTTTACGGTGATTCGTGCTGTTTTACCACGCGGAAAACTTATCATTCGATAAGTTACTCAAACCAGGAGAGTGAGAACATTTTACAGAGTGAATTTGAGGAAATTCAAGGAAGTTTAAGCGTTATAAAAGCTGCCATAAACCTCTTACGAAGGTGAACTATTTTATTGTCAGTTGCCATCAGCGTGCCATTTGAAGACGGTAATAATGTGTTAGACCTTTTCATTCTTTGTATTCTTTTGCCTTGTTTTATTTCACATTTCTTATAAAAATACCCTGCTTTAAAAAAAACGCACTCGATGTAAACATAGGATCAAGTTATCAACTGCATGTATTTATAAAATGAGTCAAAATAATGAATAATATCAAATAGCAGAAGAAACCGTAAATTAGTATTCCTGTTTCTTTGATACTTGTTCCATGTGTTGTTAATATATAATAATGCAATGAGATCGAGTATCAAACATGAAAAGTCCAAATACAGCCTGTCTACCTTCGAGGGTTGAGATTTCCTGTCTTTGCGACTGTAGCCTAAACGCAGTCTAAATAAACCGGGGTTTCATTACTCCCTTCTTTAACAAAATCCTTGTTGTAATTTCCCTGGTTCTTTCAATTTAGAGTCAAGTCGTCGTTTACAAACAGTATAATTCAGAAACGCGACGTGGAGCAAAGTACCGAACGTTTTGACGGCTTTCATTAGGAAACGGTGGTTACACAAAGCCATTCAATTTTTGTCCATTTTGGCAAATAAAATTGTCACTAGGAAAACAGTTTAAGGACAATCCTTGAATCTTAAAGTTGTTCTTTCAACTCATCTCGTTTGGGCCACTAATTTAGTAGTAGCCCAATCTCGTTCCCAGAGCCCATGTTTCCCACCCGTGAAGACGTTGCCGCGATCGATATCTTCGCCGTATGTGTGTAGATGCTGTAATTCGAGCTTCGCCAGCAACCCCATTGACTTGTTTGGGGAAAAGTCAAACAAGGAGAACATACTATCCAGATTCCGCTCGGATATTTACGCATGCATACCTCAACCGGAATAACAAGAATCCTGTGATTTGAAACAGATTATCCCAAAGTCTCTCGTTTCCCGGGTGGGGAACGTGGGCTCTGGGAACGAGATTGGTAGTAGCCCAAACGAGATGAGTTGAAAGAACAACTTTAAGATTCCATTTTTACCAGTCCTTCTGAGTCTGGTCTACATATTTCTCTTTTGAAAACAAGCGTGTGTACAACCAGTGACGTCACAAAACCAATTTGGCGACGCGGCGCGGCGGACAAAAATTAGTCCAAATGGTCAACTTGGAAGGCTTGTAGATCAACTTTTTAAAATCGTGATGTAAAAATAATATACCTGAACTACAAAATGGGAATGTTAGTTGAGACACGATTTTTTCGTTTCATAAACACTTTAATAACCTGTAAATTTAATTGTTAAACATTATTTCACTCTGACATTATTTAGTTTGCACTCTTTAATAAACTTTAAATTCTTTATAATATATGCATGACAAAAATATGCATTCTGATTGGTTGAGAGGAGTGCAAATTAAATCGTTAATTGTACTCTGGAGAATGCAATTTAATGTTACCGTGGTAACAGTGGTAAAATTCAAAACGGCGGGCTATTTTGGAGTGGATAGATAGAAGGTACTATTTCCACGTTTCCAACGACTTGTGATTCACTTTAAATTAAGAATACCATTTATTTTTTAAACACAGTTTACCTTAGGCTCAGATTCCAGCCGTTGGGTTTCGGTGCGCCCGCGATCCCTCGCCCTACCAACGGCTGGGCGCATCGGCATTATTCCTTGTCCGTGACGTAATGGGTTAAATTTAAATAATTTATAATTATACAAATAACACTAAGGCCCCGTTCATACTATACCGGATAGCTTTTTTGCCGGCACGAAAACCATACCGGATAGGCCTTTTGTTCACACAAAACGCCTGTTCTGGCACAATTTCTGTGCCGAAGCGCCGTTGCGCCGCTCCGAACAGGTACATCTTCTTTCGGATAGCTTTTTGTGCCGTTCCAGCTCCAGTGTGAACGGAGATCGAAATCGTTTCGAAGTAAATTAGTAGAGTAGAGCGTGGTAATTGGTTGTATCGTCGGCATAATTATTCGCCGGAAGTGAAAAAAACCCAGCAGCAATTTTCAAAATGGCTGCACAAATGTACAAGGCTGTTCTCTTTCTTACGACTTTATTAAACGCTGTGTTGCAGCTACAGTTTTGTTTGGCGGCCCACACGATGTTACTTCGCTCGTTACAAGAAGAAAAATAATACGTATTTTACTGATGTGGAAAAATAGTAGAAGGTTGAACAAAATACGACTTTTACGAAAGAAGTCATTTTGGATCAGACCTGGTCAAAGCAGTTTGTGGTGGGAAAACTTTATCACCAACTAGGTAACAGAAGAAGAATAGAAAACAATTTTTCGCTTGAATCGCGATACATTCAACAAGTTATGTGGAGAGCTACGACCTTTCATTCAAAGACAAATTACTAGAATGCATGCCGTTGCCTTTATCCGTGGAAAAACAAGTAGCTATTACTCTATATTATCTTGCAGACGAAGGGCGAATGCGAAAAGTAGCCAATGCATTTGGAGTGGGATAATCTAATGTTGTAAAACGTACGAGTCACAATTTCAATTTCTATACTGCTTGGTCCTCAGTACATTAAGCATCCAAGCACAGCAAGTGAGGTACAAGAAATGGAAAAAAACTTTTTTGAATGTCATGGATTTCCCAAATGTATAGGGGCTATTGATGGCACTCACATGGGAATTAAAAAGCCAGATTGTAAATACTACAGATTACATCAACAGAAAGGAAACTTATACCATGAAGTATTCAAGCCTGTGCAGATTATGAATATTGTTTTTTTGATCTGGTAATCAAATAAATGGCCAGGCAGTGTTCATGATGCACGTATGTTTTCCAATTCTATGCTTAACAAAAAATCAAGAGATGGATCTATTCCCTTATGCCGAAAGAAAATTCTAGATGGCGAGGCCGAGGTTCCAATATGTATCTTGGGTGATCCAGCATATTAACCATTGCTACCCTTCCTTATGAAAGAGTTTGCCAATGGAGGAAAAGATCAACGAGAACAGTTCTTTCGATATAAGCTCTCCTCAGCACGAATGGTGATAGAGTGTGCCTTTGGGCGATTTAAAGCTCGTTTTGGCTGTCTCAAGAGGGATATGGACATAAATCTTAATAATTTACCAGACGTTATTAATGCTTGCTTTATCTTACATAATTACTGTGAGATGTACAATGATCCAAGTACAACTACAGGGTAGGATTAGCACAAATAAACTACAACTAGCCAACTACAGGGTTGGATTAGCACAAATAAATGATGCTCAACTTCAGCAAACCACCTCAACAACTAGTGTTGCTAACAATGAAGCAGGTGGATGGGAGAAAGATTCGTAATATTTTTGTAAAATACTTTGATTAGTATAGTAGTTGTCACTATTACTTTTACATATCTGTTGTGAGGATTTTGATTTTGATTTAAGTGTTTTGCCCCAGATCAAATTTTTTGAACCAGTTCAGCTGTCAAGATTCTAAAAAGGGATTAGTAAAAGGGATTAATTTTTGGGTTTTTACAGTATAATACTGTTAAAGCTCTATTAACTACTCTTCTCTATTAAGCCCCCCCCCCCCCCCCCCCCCCCCCGCCCATTTGGAAGTCAAATTTAGTAATAAACTTCCCCTCCCTATTAAGTCCCCCCCATTTATTATGAAACTGTAGACAGATGTCAAAATACCAAAATCCTTTATTTTTATTGCTGAAGTATACAGAAAACCAACTGTTGAAAGCCCCACCTTTGATCTGCCACCCCAATCTCTTTCTTCCTTTTCCTTTCCTTTCCCTCTTTCTTTTCCTTTCTCCCAGTATCATACTACAACATTTACTCTTGGTCACCCATCCAATTTCTAACCTTGTTCAAACTTGCATAAACCCATTGTAACATTCCATTATCCACTGTGACTGAATTTCAGATCTTTTTTATTCAATAAATTATTTCCTTGACTTCCAAAGCCTTTTTGTTGACCTGATTTGCAAAGCTGGATTATCTGGGTCATCTAACCCAAACAAAAACTCAACCCCAGTCAGTTTACCAAATTTACTTCCTACCTTATACACTTACCTGATCCCCTAGCAGGTTTTCTACTTAGCTAACTCTTATCCTGATGATTTTATTTTCTAATAGTATACTCAGTTGTTCTTTATTTTATGCGATTAGTCTTATACCTGCCGCATGGTAATAGTCTTGCGTCCCATTAGTCTTTATTCCATGCGTTTAGTAGTGTTAAAATTCCTCGTATAGTATTCGTCTTACGCCTTATACTGAGGCATTGGCTACCTACCTGTGACTATAGAGGGAAGAATTATCCTTTGCCCCGACTTCATAGCGTCATTTACGCGTTTAGGACCCCATGCATTTGCCGTTAATACGAAGTTTTACATACAGCAAGTTAACCCGTTACGCATGCATTGCTACCCACAAATGTCGTAAAATCATATTAATCACTCTTCTTTACACAAGTTACTGCCAAAGCACCTCTGTTGCTCTAATTAAACTTACACAATTCCCATTTTTGTATTGCAGTCGGATTAGGTGTTTAACAATCAGTCGCCTGTTTGTGAAGCAAGTTTAGCCACTGTGTGAGGCAAGTTTAGCCACTGTTTGAGGCAGGTTTAGACACTACGTGAAGCAAGTATAGACACTATGTGAAGCAAGTCTAGCCACTGTGTGAGGCGAATCTAGCCACTGTGAGCCGTGAGGCAAGTTTAGCCACTATGTGAGGCAAGTATAGACACTATATGAAGCAAGTCTATCAAGTCTACCCACTCTCTGAGGCAAATCTAGCCACTGTGTGAGGCACGTCGACGTCTAGTGGCGAGGCACGTCTAGCCACTGTGTGAGGCAAGTCTGACTGTGCATATATTTTTGATTTGGCGACTGTAGCCTGTGTGGCCACTTTGTCAGGCAGGATTATTCTATATTCGACCACTTGCGTAAAAGACATGCTTTCTTGCACTTTGTCTTTGGGATGCAAAGCATCAGATATGTGTGAGGCGAATCTAACTTTCTAAGAGGCGTACATGCCGGTTCAAATATAAATTTTAGGCCAACTTCTAAGAAGGATTGATCCCACTTTTGCATTCCAGTGTCTCCAGACACAATTATTCAAATACGTAGCGCATATCTTCGATTATTCCCTATATCTGCTTTGCATAGATCTTGTGATAGCTAATTTCGTATGTATCTCGCTCATTTCCAGGGGTTTTACTCATCTTGTATCTCGATTCGAGAGGGGCAATATCTAAATACACTCTGTCGACGACGGAGTTCTCGATCAGGCACTTGATGGTAAAATTACCTATGCATGTACACAAAAAAATTATAATAATAATGAAAGGAAAACGAAACAACGACAAAACCCAATTCGCTCCTTTTTGTTGCAGCCAGTAACGCTGGACGGTCTCCACGCAGAGTAGAACTCTTGTTGAGAAAGACCAACACCAACACCGTTGCGATGGCCTTGGCTCAACTTAGGCACGAGCTCATAAAACCCACCGGCATTTTTTATTCCTTCGCTGCCCTTGCAGCGCTCGAGAACCTGGTCGACATGGCCCGGGACAATAGTGATAGCAACGCCACCGTTATAATACTATCTACTAGAAATACAGGAACGCAACAACCCCTCGCCCGCTTTTACATGCTTTTTTAAAACACCCACCCACCCCCTGATTAAAATAAGCACTCCTAATATACAGCCAATACAAAAACAAACAGATATAAAAACAAATGATATTAAATCCTTGGGATATTAAATTATACAATTTATGGATAGGTCGATAGGACGACAAAACTGATTTGAATCATTTAATGAAAGTTGAACATATTTAGATTTCATTATTAAATTCTGGTTGTAAAAAATATATTGTTTTTAGGAGGTTTCAAAGCCTTTAAATGGCTTCTCTATGCATGTACATTTTGCAAAGGCAGAATTAAAAGTAATTAACAGCTCAAAAATTACATTTATAATAGAGTCTGAGATAAAAACAATTCAGTAGAATCGGATTCCAGAAAGAAGAATTCAAAAGACAACGTTTCAGTCGAAACACAGCCAAGAAAACCGACAAAGCCCATGAGTATTTTTAATAATAAAAAGTGCATGCACGTCCACCACGGTTAATATAAGCCTTAAAGGTAGTGTTTTAAGTTAGCTTTAGTTGAGCTGACTTATGGTTTGGACGAGCAAAGGGAAAGCACGAAAACGTGAAGCTGAATATTGTTTAGGTTAAGCGAAAACTTGAAAACAACAAGAATCCTACCGTTAACCACTTTAAAATGATTTGACCATGGACCCACGGAGTGACTACAAACCAGGGCTACAAACACTGCAGATCGAGTTTTTGTTTACCATACGGCGTTTGGTTTCTTCAAGTTCTCTGGTTTCTCTTCAAGATATATTAAACGGGTTGTTTGTATCCTTTTCTCCGTGCTCCATTTCATTTCATTTCGTTTCGTTTAAATAAACGAAAGCAAAACACTATTTGTTTGAGAGTTTATAGTTTTCTTCGTCGCTAGTCACCAGTGTCCAACTATTCTTACCGCGTGACACCGTGCCATACATATATATATATATATATATATATAAACTATTTCCCAGATTTCGTCTCCCTCGCTTTTTCTCCACGCGTGAAAGTGGACTACACGCATGTCGAGATTAGCACCCTCACCGGGCTCGGGAATAAGCAAACTCGCCCTCTACAGCTCCACGACCAATACCAGCTGCCTCTCCTATTAAAGTTGGTCGGCGACAAACAAGAAATCGAGATTATTGAAAAGTCACTCAAAGCTCCGTGCACTTCTTTGGCTCCACCCCTTGCTTGGAATGCTGGCTTGGCCCCTATAAGACCATATCGCCGCACTTCTCCGCCCGCTCTGTCACGCTTTGGTTTTCGCCCACGACCGTACAACCGACCACCTCCTCGTTGCTACAACTGTCGAAGTACAGGCCATTTTGCGAGAGTTTTCCCAATGCCCAGAAGATAAAACGCCAAATGTAATCCTCCGATGAATTTATGGACAAGCCACATGGACAAACATACTCATCAATAATAGTTAAATACATGAGGAAAAAGTAAATGGAAAAAAATAAATAAAACAATACTCTATCCCTACCATGTGTGCTTAATAAAAAGTTGTATACGACTGTCGCGTTGTCCTTTATTTATTCGTTTTTCAGGGGGAGGAATACCACAATTTCGATGCCGACTTACAGCAGGCTTTAGACACCGTACGAGACATTGCGTGGTGTTCCTCGACAACTGACAAAAGTGTTCCCCTGGGTCCCCTCCCTCCACTGGAATGGGTAATTTTAATAAAAAGCACTATGATTCTTCTCAACCCCCAGCCGCCATATTTCCCAACAATAATTCTTGTAGGGGTTTCGAAAATTTTATCACGAAAACTGTTATTGAACGAGTCGCTAATGGCTCCTTAAAGGTATAGTAGGACAAGTTGGGAAAGTGGACCCACCACATCTAGTCTTACCGTTAACAATTGAACCTTCGAAACCACGGCTATGCCACGACGAGCGCTTCCTCAACCTGTGGATCAGAGACTTACCTTTTACCTTAGATACACTGACAGACTTACCTCGCTATGTTGAACCAGGTCACTACCAGACAGTCTTGGATGACAAAAGTGGGTACGGCCACATCCTTCTCACGAGTTGCAGCACCACGTATTTCGGTTCAGTGGGCGGGCTGGTATTTCTGTTTTCGCACGATTCCATTTGACTGGAAAGCCAGGGCCTATATTTACCATACGACTGGGCTCGCGGCTACAAGTTATATTCGCTCCATGAGTGTCCCCTGCTCCCAATATATCGATGATCAGCATGTAGGCCAGCTTCGTCTTTTACGCGCCTCCGAAACTCGTCTCACCCCACCGAATCTTGCTCTCGCCGAAGCCACCGCTTATATAGTGTGTTATGTACTTATTGAGCTCGGATACTTTATAGGCCTCAAGAAGTCCATCCTTATTCCCCAACTTGTTGTTCCTTTTCTCGGATTCCTTTCCGACGCCGTACAACAAGCATTTATCCTTCCACAAGAAAAGTTACAAAGCTTTATTACTTTGCGCGAGTCTGTCATAGCAAAGAAATCGGTGTCGCTAAAGACTCTGCAAAAGCTTGCCGGCAAGATGATTTCATTTGGATTAGCGGTCCCTGCGGCTCGTTTATATGCATCGGCCATTTTTACAGCCATCTCAACCGCCATTTCGACCGGGCGTGCTGTGCCATTCAAGGGGATCTCTTTGCTGAAATCTCTTCTTGGCGCTTTTTGGAATCATGGTCGCGTTTTCTCCCTTGGCGACAGGAGAGATATCTTCGGCTGCACCTTTGCTCTGATGCGTCCAATTCAGGATGGGGTGGTATTATTTATTTTTCTAATGAGGCTCCAACCACCGTCCAGGGTCCCTGGTGCGATCACGAGCGTTCAGCACCTATCGCTGTTCGGGAAACCCTGGCCCTTGTCAACACCCTCAATGTTGTTGCTGGCAGGTTAATGGACAATTTGCATTATAGCAATGCATCATGGGGAAAATGGTAGCGCTTCACTTGCAAGCGAAATGGCCGCCGCGAAGCGAGCATTTTGCTTGTGAGAAGAATTGATTCTTTTAAGTACATTTTTTGTAGCGCAGGAGAATTTCGAAAAGAGAAATGTATTTGGGGAACTATAAAGAACGTTGTGTGCCAAAGACAGCGAAATCAGAGCAGAAATGGACGAGAAAATTGCTATAGAGCTATTGAAAGAGTGAAGAATATGCGAGTAAATACGTTCCCGAAGGGAGGTTGTTCTCGACGTTTTCAGGTGAGTAAGTTTAGTGAACATAGGACAGCTCATCGTTTTGCCTCACAGACATGTGTGTGTTGTTGTTCTATCGCGATCTCGTATTTTCTGAATTACCAAGTGTTCTGTAATGATTTTTTCGTTTGTTGAAATTGACAACCTTTGGCGATGATGTCTGTCATTCGTTCGATTAAGCATGTCCTCTGAAGACAATGTTTTTAAAGGCTCTTTAAATTTTTTGGCGCGAAAACAAACCGGTTTTATCGGCAACGGCACTGGCACTTTGTAAAAACACCAAGAAGAAAGCACTTTTGCCTGGGTTTCTACTGTTGTTTTTCTATTCTGTTTCCTTTGTTGTGATCGGTTCATATCCTGTCAAATAAACCAGTAGGTTCTAGAACTATTGTAGGCTGTAAATACATATTCATAACTATAAATTCGCTTAAAACGTTGAAAATTTACCGAGTTTTATTGCTGTGTTGTAGGCAACAAGCTTTGTACAACAGTGACTTGGAAATTTTAATTTTAGGCTAAACACTGTACGACATTCTTTAACTTATTAATTTCGAATTTTTCTCAGTGTTCTATTCATAGATAATATAGTAGATAGTATATTGTTTAAAATTTAGGTAGTTGATATAATCTTAACTTTTGCAAGTTTTAGTAGTAGTTTTATAAATCTTGATAGTTAATACTAAAATTTTTAGGTAGGCACTGCACATAAATCTGTAAATAGTAAATTCTAAAATATATACTTAATAACTCATATATAATTGTAAATAGGAAATAGGTTTTAATATTAATTTATAAAATGGATAATGAACTGTGTACTTCAATGGAGTCAGATAAAGAATTGACAACTTTAGGAGATGGGTGGACAAAGAGCTTAAAAGATATTCCAGGATTTTCATACAAAAAATTAGAAGAACATTTAGTCCTTCAGTCTGAAAAAAACACCTGATTGCAAGCCTGCTGAAGCATTTAAACACAAGAAAAGTGGATATCAACTTTTTAAAGCAGGCTATACAACACATATTAAAGTCAAACCAAATGTGAAGAAAGGGAGTGAAGTAGTTCACTTTCTTGTACGCTGCCAAGTAACTGCTCAAATGCGAAAAAAACAATACCTGGTTTATGTTGACCTGGACCAAACTTCTGGAGATATTGTTTTTGCAAAATTCTACTGTCAAACATGTAGCAGCTAGTTTGTTTCAGCTTCTGGACTTCATAGAACTAGGGCTGTGTGAGATACCTGATGACAAGACATGCACTCAGGACTTCAGCAGTGGCATGTCCCAAAAAAGTCCCACACACAGGATGCTGTACTATTTGAAGATCTCATTTTCCCCCAGGACACTAACGAAAAGGACAAAAAAGGGCAGAAACGTTCTGTGCTAGAGGGTAAAAGGGATGCCTACAGTTCAGCATGTGAAAAGGTTTGCAAAAGTGACCTGCAACGTCTTACCCTGGGTGGCAGAGGTTCTTCCACGCTCGTAGGGACAATGGGGATACGGGAGGACACCAGGCGGTAAATTTGCAAGGCCAGCGGGAAGAACCTCTGGAACACCGAGCCGTTTCTCTGATCGCGCCGAGCCAATGAAAAGGTTGTCTGGGTCAGTAGGTTCCAAAATCTGGACGTAAGACGGTGATTGGTCAAGTGAAGGATCTTTTTTTAATAATAAGTTTCATTGGCTATCGTACACCTCTATTAATAACATGAGTGTAATCTTCAATACCGTCTATAAGGTGCAGTCATCAGCAGTGATTTCCTTGTATATATATATTCTCTCTCTGTTTTGGAGCCTATACTTTCGCTTCACGTTGATATACAACTCACTTTTTTTGGAATGCCTTTGCTCTCTAGTGAGGATTTTTTTGATTGCCTGGGAAAAGTCTTGACTCGTTACGAACTCAACGAGCATCAAAGCGTTCAGCGACGAGACGTCTTCGTCATTGAAAATATATATAACAACCAACAAGATAGCATCGTTGAAATATATCCTGTACGTATGTTGTTAGAAATCTATAAGCTTTTATTTGAAGTGTAGTTCAACTCGTTCAAGTTCCTGCGTCTATAACCGACTTCATGTGAGACGTTAAGTAAATAAATATTTATTTATTATTGAGTGAACATTTTGGACATTTGAAAAAGTTCCATATAACCCAGAAACATAAGCCATACATCAAAGGGAAGCTTATGAAATTTATAACAACATACGTACAAGTTATCGTTCAACAATGCATAGTTTGGAAGTTATAACTGTCTGAGTGTCTGCATGACAAGTAACAGACGGCGAATTTCAAAGTTTATAGTGAATATCGGGCAGCGTCACTTCGCCCGAACTAAAATCAAACCAGTTTTATTAAATTTGAGCAATTTTTAGCGGTCTAATGTATAGAAGACTGTCGAGACGATAGCATTATTACTTATTTGAGAAATACAAAATAGAGTTGACTCTGGATTATTAAAATATCATTACCCCGTACGGCCCTCGGGAACGGCGGTTTCAAATTTCAAATCAAAACAGTAAAACACGGCTCGGTGTTCCAGAGGTTTTTCGCGCTCGCCTTCCGGGTTGGCCCCTCCCACTTTACCGCCTGGCTTCCTCGTATGTCTCCGTTATCCCCCACGAGCGTCGAAAAACCTCTGGCACCCAGGGTAGCAACGTCTTAAAGCAGGGTTAGAAAGAGCAGGAAGTAAATGTCATTTAATTGATATACTAACCATCAAGGCAGAGAATTGTAAAGGCAGATGGAGTGGGTACTAAAATAGATTATTATATGGCAAGCATTTGTTTTGGTGAATCGCGCAATTTGATTGGCTACTGACGTGGCAGAAGTTTCCCGTATCGCCCGTGGGCAATACGGAATTTTTATTGCCCTGCGAGGAAAACAATAGCAAAAACTTTAAAATTCAATAAATTGAATTTACAAGAAGTAGAAAATTATTAAAAAGAGCGACGAGGTGCATTCTGAGAGCGAGTTTTATTATCCAGAAGTTGAAAATGAAGAATACGAAAGTAATTTTTATCAGTTTCACGAAGTACAGAGCGACGACGTCTACGAGCAGCGAAACAGCCAGGAAGAAATTGACAGTTTTATAAGAGAGCAGAAAAGCGTAAACACGGTGGAAAAAAACAGCAAGCGACATGAATGCATTCAACCGGTACCTAGCTGAAATAAACAAACAATATCTAAACATTTTGCACTTACCAGCACAGGAGCTTGACCACAAGTTTGTTGTCCAAATTTTTCAAAGATATCCGTAAAATAAATGGCGAAGAGTACGAACCGGACACGATTTCAAGTTTCCAAAGGAGTATTCAGGGAGGGGTTTCTTTCCGACAACAAAACCCAGTTTAACATCCTGATAGAAAAAGAGTTTAAGATGTCCCGCGAAGTCCTTGCAGCGAAACGAAAAAGTTTGGTAAACAAAGCCGGCAAGGGAAACAAGCCAAATGCTACTCTCGTTCTCACACAAGAAGAAGAGGACAAACTGTTTGAATGCGGACAGTTTGGTATGTCTGGACCAGAAGTCCTCCAGAGAACCATGTGGTGGTTTGTGGCACGAAAGCCGTAAGTTGCGTTGGGGCGATATTCAACTCCAAACCAATATTGATGGTCGCGAAATGCTCGTCTGGCTATGTGAGCGTAGCACGAAAACACGTAGAGGTCAAGAAAACGGTCACCAAAGATCATTTCAACTGAAGATTTATGCCACCGGTTCAGAAAGATGCCCTGTTGAATACTATAAAACCTTCAAGAGCCATCGTCCAGTCGAAATGAATACAGCAGTCGCGCCGTTTTCCCTTGCTGTCAGACATGGGAACCGCCATCAAAACAACAACATTTGGTATATGAAATCTCCTCTGGGCAAGAATGAAATTGGCAAGTTCGTCAGCAAAGCAGCAGAAAATGCTGGTCTTCAGCGAGCCGGGGGGAAATTAAGTAACCATTCTGTTAGGAAAACCAGTATCTCGAGGTCAACACTGCCGAAATCTTTGTTGCCCAGCTGAGTGGACACAAGAACCTGCAAAGTCTACAGTCGTATAAATCGGCAAGCGAACAACATCAGCTTCAGATGTCCAGTATACCCAGCGGAACTCAACCATCAGCACAAAACCAACCAAGAAGAGAACTTAATCCTCTTGAAAATTTACAACCAGCGATACGTGAGCCAGTTGATACGTCCCAGTCGGAAACCCAGCTCGGCCAGCTGCAGCCTTTCGAAGCAACACATTCATACCAGGAAGATTCAAACAGCCAAGCAGTTTTCGCTGGTGCAAGTATAAGCAGCATCTCAGGGTGTCTTTTTTTCAGAAGAGAAAAAGCGACGAAGACTTGTGATTGAAAGCGATGAAGAAGGCTAAGTTTTGTTGACACTTTGATCGAACAGCCGTAATATATTTTTCAAATAACTTTGAGTTTTATACGAATGTTTTAAGCCAGTTACGACAATAAGTTTTCTTGATTTGTTAATCTTTTCTTTCATCGTTATTTAAATTTAATCTTGCGATTATATTTCCCAGATAAAGATATTTAAAACAAACTTGACTTGTTTGCTTGTTTCCGTGTGTGTTTTGTTGAATTCGCCACGCCGCCTCAAGCACAAATTGTCGCATTACTCGCATATTCAGTCGCGTGACCATGGCGCGTGACCGGATGTAATGGATAAACTAATTATCCATCGATATTAATTTTTGCACTGATTTATGCCATATAATAAACAACTTACTAACCTCGTCTGTTCGGTCTGTACGGTAAAATATCAAACCTCGGTTTTGCTGTATTGACCTCGCTATCGCTCGGTCAATACAGAAAAACCTCGGTTTGATATTTTACCGTACAGACCTCACTCTCAGTTAGTAAGTAGTTATTCAATAACTGTAAGGTGTCACATCCTTTCAAGATTAAATAGAAAATTAGATTGTGCTCCAGTTCCTGAGGAAGCAAAATGCAAAGAGTTTATCAAAAATAAATTATTTGTAGATAATGAGGCTTGCAAAGAAATTGAAAAAAAACACACGTAAACAGAGTGAATGTAAAGAATGGTACGACCAGAGATCAGAAAATGTCGGCTGACTTCATCGATGTATGGCTTTGTAATGAAGAGAAGAAAGTCAATCTATCCAAAAAGTATAGTAAACAGAGTCACCAAACCATGCCAAACAAATAATGCAAGTTGTAAGTGGGGAACTGAAAATGAACATGTTGCCTTACTGAGATACTATGATTATAAAGAAGAGATCAATCAACAAGTAGATGTTTGTTCTGCCTGTGGTTTAGTTGTTAATCCAAAGTGGCCATGGCTTGGATCAAGCCCTGATGCTTTAATTTCTGATGAAAGGGAACCATCAGTCTATGGAGCGGTGGAGATAAAATGTCCAGCATCTAAAGCAGGAATTAGCATCATGGAAGCCTGCAGTGATAAATCCTTTTGTTTAGAGCTCATAAATGGCAAGCCTTCTCTTAAAAAGAAACATGTTTATTTTTATCAATCACAAGGTGTTATGGCAATTTGCCAGTTGAGTTTCTTAGATTTTGTTGTTTACACAATAAGTGATGTTCATGTGGAGAGGGTGTATTTTAATGAACTTGAATGGAAAGAGAGTACCTTGCCACAACTAGCTGCTTTTTATTTTGATTATTTAATGGATCTTGTTTAATTACAGTGCTGTAAAAATATTAACAAATAACAACTTGACTGTTAAAGAATCAAACTCTAATCCTAAATAATAGGAAACAAAATTGTTAAGTAAATAAACTTAATTACTATTACTATGCAGTATTGATAAAATATGTTGTACCATATTAAAAATTCTTAACTGAAACAATGAATACAGTACATATACTGTGTATTGTACTGCATGCAGTACTGCTTTAAGTACACAAATAATATTATTGCTGGTAACCTTTCATTTACACCAATTGTGATGTGTATAATATAATATATCATAATGATAAAGAATTGTTCCACAACTACTTATTTGTCTGCGACATTCACTCTTCTGGTTCTTGGATCAATGGTCTGCAGAACAAAGTAAGATAAGAGCAGATAACCCAAATCTTGTTCAGGTCTGCAGCCATAGGTAAGTTATGTTGAAGAATGCGAAAGTTCTTTATTCTCTGAATGGCTCGTTCAACATGGATTCGATGTTTGGCAATCCTCCTTGTTTTTACTTCATCCTGTTCAGAAAATTGTTTCTGTTCACCAAATGTTCAAGTTCTGAAATCTTATGATGCATGTCTTCCAACGGTGTGGTTTCTTCTTTCATCTGACTGTGGGTGGTGTCCTGCTTTGTGTTAGCTCTATCTCTACATTTGGATGTTCGTCTAGGTTTGGTTGGTGTAGGCAATATAAGTTTGCTTACAATAGTTGGAATGTTATGAAGGCAAGTCTTCTTCCCACCTTCGAAATGTCTAGAACAAACTTTGTGATATTTACTTGGAGCAAAGTTGGCTCTACCGACCCAATGCAACCACATCTTTCTCAGCTTTCGGTCAGTTGGAAATTGGTAAAATGAAAGTTCTGGATTTCGTGTTGTGTTGCTATCACATGTAGGAATACAGCAAGATGTTCCACCTCCTCTTCTCTTCCTTTCTGAAGACGTAGTTTCTTTGACTCCTAAAGTTGTCAATTCTTTATCTGACTCTATTGAAGTACACGGTTCATTATCCATTTCATAAATTAATATTAAAACCTATTTCCTATTTACAATTATATATGAGTTATTAATATGCTTTTTTATAATTATATATTTTAGAATTTACTATTTACAGATTTATGTCCATTGCCTACCTAAAAATTTTAATATTAACTATCAAGATTTATAAAACTACTACTAAAATTTGCAAAAGTTAAGATTACATGTATATCAACTATTAACTACCTAAATTTTAAACAATATACTATCTACTATATTATCTATGAATAGAACACTGAGAAAAATTCGAAATTAATAAGTTAAAGAATGTCGTACAGTGTTTAGCCTAAAATTAAAATTTCCAAGTCACTGTTTTACAAAGCTTGTTGCCTACAACACAGCAACAAAACTCGGTAAATTTTCAACGTTTTAAGCGAATTTATAGTTATGAATATGTATTTACAGCCTACAATAGTTCTAGAACCTACTGGTTTCTTTGACAGGATATGAACCGACCACAACAAAGGAAACAGAATAGAAAAACAACAGTAGAAACCCAGGCAAAAGTGCTTTCTTCTTGGTGTTTTTACAAAGCGCCAGTGCCGTTGCCGATGAAACTGGTTTGTTTTCGCGCCAAAAAATTTAAAGAGCCTTTAAAAACATTGTCTTCAGAGAACATGCTTAATCGAACGAATGACAGACATCATCGCCAAAGGTTGTCAATTTCAACAAACGAAAAAATCATTACAGAACACTTGGTGATTCAGAAAATATGAGATCGCGATAGAACAACAACACACACATGTCTGTGAGGCAAAACGATGAGCTGTCCTATGTTCACTAAGCTTACTCACCTGAAAACGTCGAGAACAACCTCCCTTCTTGAACGTATTTACTCGCATATTCTTCACTCTTTCAATAGCTCTATAGCAATTTTCTTGTCCATTTCTGCTCTGATTTCGCTGTCTTTGGCACACAACGTTCTTTATAGTTCCCCAAATACATTGGCCTTTTCGAAATTCTCTTGCGCTACAAAAAATGTGCTTAAAAGAATCCATTCTTCTCACAAGCAAAATGCTCGCTTCGTGGCGGCCATTTCGCCTGCAAGTGAAACGCTACCATTTTCCCCATGATGCATTGCTATAATGCAAATTGTCGATTTACGCCCGATTAGATTGTTACGTCGACAGTATGACACTGGTTCATGCTTGGCAACGCCAAGGCTCGCGCAGTCCGGCCTTGACAATAGCCCTAAAAGAACTCTTTACAGTTGCTTTACGTCATAACTTCGTCATTACTCTCCATCACATTCCTAGTGCAGACAATCCGGCCGACCACGCATTCCACCTACTTTCTGAACTCGATTGCACCCTGGCGTTACCAGCTTTACCAGCTTGGCGGCAAATTCAACGCGCGTTTCGCCCGCACACGGTGGATCTTATGGCACTTCCGGCCAATGTCTTCCCGGATAGCTCAGGCCGCCCATTAAAATTTTTCGCACCATTTCCCGTGAAGGAAGCGGCTGGCGTTAACGTTTTGGCGCAATATCTTTTACCTCCCGAGAATGCCTATGTTTTCCCTCTATTTGTCATGATTGGCTCACTTCTTAAGTTCCTCCATCAGCAACAGGTCACTTATTCCAACGTAGTGCCCGACTTCCACCCACGACGTTATTGGTGGCCCCTTCTTCGCGCACCCTATGGTCAAACGTTATCTCACATCCGTGCGAGAGGAACAGGCAAAAGCCAGCGTTACCCCAAGACAAGCAGTACCTTTCTTTTTTCATAAGTTTAAGTCACTTTGCTCCTACTTACGACGGCAGTATTTATCTAGTGAACTCACTCCTTCATCTCGCTATTTATAGGCACGCAATCTCACCTTTTTCTCTCTAGATTTTTATTTTGGAGATCGGGTTTCGGATCTTGGCCATGTCAAGACCAAACAGGTGCTTTCCTTGCCCGGTAAACAAGGACTCTTATTCAGACATACGTTTGGGAAAACACTCCGGGGTAACGATGTCCATACTTTCGCGGTGCGCGCATGTTCCGATCCTGCGGCCCGCCCGGTTACTAACCTCTTCTTGTACGTTCACCTCTCAGACGCCATGGGCATGAATTTGCGCGACGGTTATTTGTTTCGCTCTTCCAACAACAAAGGACAAATCACTCGTTTCGAGTGACGGTTTCCCACCTTGGAACCTTGGAAGGCGTTTCGCCTTGCGCCTTCCAAGGTTCCGCGGTGGGAAACCGTCTTCAACGACACCTGACCGCCTTACGGATTCATGGCGGCGAAACGATGCAGTTTTCGATCCGGCTGTTCCACAACTTTGTCTCTTTTAGGCGCTTCCGACGACGATGTTGCACACCACGTGGGTTGGAAGAGCCTAACAACTGCACAATACTACACTCGCCAAGTCATGCACACGACAAAAACAGCTACTCTCCTTAGTGAAGCTACATCGCCTGCTACATCATCGTTTTCATCACCTGCCTCTCGCGTCGGTTCCCAATTCCGCAATCGCAACAATTTGGAAAATTTCTCGCTGGCGTTCCCATGACTCTATAGCATGTTCCGTATTATGTGTTGTGTTGTATTATATATTATATATATTCTGAGTATTGGAGAGAGAGAGCAACTAATTCCTGTTTGAGCTAGGGGGAAATAGTTGAATAAAGCCCTCTATCGGTACACGTATGAAATAATTTTAGTCCCCAATCTGAATTCTCCTTCAGCTTGGCCATTGTGTGGCGGAATTAGCAGTGGGAATATAACACTATTCTCACTGGGAATTTCGCTGCATTGTGTCGAAAAGGAGATCATTTTAGAGACCCTATTAGCTGCTAGAAGGGGAAACCCCTAGGGACCAGGGAAATAGTTAAAAGGGGACCCTGAAAGCAATTTTACGCGTTCTACGTTGGAAAGCAGAAGATGTACAAAGTCATTTAGGAAAATTCGCACCACTCTGCCCGAGCTGAAATTATTTTTGTCCCCAATCTGAATTCTCTTTCAGCTTGGCCATTGTGTGGCGGAAGGAGCAGTGGGAATATAACACTATACTTATCGGCGTGTTCTTTTTTTGGGCAGCTCATTAATTTTGGTTACCAGCGTATATTAGCAGCTCACCTGAAAACTGTCCACTGTCGTAATTTTAATATCTCCTAGTTTGGTAAACGATTCTTCTGTTGGGTCTGAGGACGTTTTCTTAAACTCGTCTTCCATTCGAACCACCTACATAATTATAGTATATGCATTTATCGAAAAAGAGATAATATGGCCGTTTATACAAAAGCTGATAAGATGCGGCTAACACAGGACGCGCCTTACATAAGAAGCGAACGTCAGTTCTATTTATACGGCGTTTTTAAACGAGCCTCGGCGTGTGTAAGACGCAAACATACGTTTTTGTACTTTTAAACGAGTGTTTTGCGCCTTGTGTAAGGCGCGTCCTGTGTTAGCCGCGTCTTATCAGTTTTCTTAAAAACGGTCCTAATATGTTAAAAAATCCTTAATTATTACAATACTAGACATACATGAGCGCAACAACCCATCGCCCGCTTTATATGCATTTTTGTTATATATCATGTGTCAAAGTCCATTTTTCTAGCTTTCTTATTGGGCCAGCGGTTCTGGCGTGGTGGTCCGAAAATCGTGATGTTTCCCGCGTAACCCATGGCAGCGGGTAACATTACATTTATTTTTCCCTGGGGAAAAATATGAATACCGGAAGTAGATGGTCAGGTTCAGTTTGTCTTTGTTTTCTCCAGTTTTCCTTCATTCAAAACAATGTCTGAAGGTTTTGCTCAACATTTTTGTTGTCATTTAACACTTATAACAAAATATATATAATTATAATTATAACAAAACACTTATTTACTGGTACCTCGGGAAAACAGTGTGTTTTGTGGCCCCTCGACCGCTCGTTGTTGCTCTCGGCTTCGCCTCGAGAAAGAAGGGAAGTCTTGGGGCCACAAATCATACTGTTTCCCTCGGCGCCAGTAAATAAGTGTTAATTGTAACCCCCCCCTACCACACCTCCCACCCCAATCCCCTGTTTTTTGTTGTATCAGCAACACACAGAAAACATCCAAGAAAATTAATTAGCAAAGTTCATCTGTACCCATGTATTGACACACCGAAAGAACATACAAAGTCAATATTAAAAAATAGGTACGCAATGCGTACACGCGTCTATGTTTAGGGCTACAGTACAGTGTACATCGTTTGCAACCACGTGACATTGGACGCCATCTTGGTTGATTTCCCTTAATTTCTAATACCCTTGTTGAAACAAACATAATGGTGAGCGGTGTGTCAACAGTGTTTGCAAGCAACAAATCAACCAATATGATGGTGACATCATGTGCAACAATCTATTCACATAATCTGATTTTCCTCGTGATACATATCATTTAATAAAAAGAACTACATGTATAGTAATTGCGATAAGACGTAACTGACTACTACCTGTATAGTAAGTAAAGCCACATTACATGTGCCAGGAGGAAAATTGAGTCCAGTTAATCAGATCAGGTGAATGGGCCTTTGGTTGAAATAATCATCAAAGACACTGGCAGGCAGTGTAAATGTGTAATTAATATAACGTAGGACATAGCAATATACCAAATCAGGAAATAGACAATTAATATTTAATTTGCTAAAATACATGTTAAGAACTTTTCAGAATGTTTGTTGATATTTCACTAGTTTAGCATGAGAATTTTCTACCATGTGTATACACATGCAGAAATAATACTGTCATAATAAGTTACATACTGGCTATATCTTGTCTGCATATCATTGCCATCAACAACAGCTAAAACTGACACAGATTGTTTGCTCTCACTAAAACTGGCAGATTTTTGACCTCGGTCAATTATTGAATTGAATTGAATTGAATTTATTAAACAATCAACTGGTAGATTGCGAAACAACGCAATCTAAAAAACTTGATTTTACATGAGTTATTAAAAAAAAAGCAAAGTTCTCCATGTTCAAATAAGTACATTGGTAAAAACAATAACACGATATTAAGAACTATGATATTAAAAAATATAACTAATAAGAAGCACAATTGTCCCATGTGCTTATCGATTTTGGTATAAAACTTTTGGAGAAGCGTTCGGTTCTACATTTAAAAAGTGGAAATGTTCGATTGTTTCTTAAGGAATAATTATTTACCTTCGGTTTTGGCAGAAGACCATTCAACTTGTTACTAGGATCGAGGGCAGATTTGTACATTTGGTAGCATAAGCGTCTCCTTCTTTCATAAAGGGTATCCATATTCAGTGCATCGAGGCATTCATTATAAGAAAGCATTGGAAGGCCGGGATTATCCTGAGAGCCCTTCTCTGTATTTGTTCCACCTGGTCGATTAATTTCTGCGTGAGTGAAAAATGCCAGACTTGGCAGGCGTATTCAAGGATGGGACGAACGAAAGAACTGTAAATAGTGACCAGTTTTTTAGTTGGTACTCCAGAGCGTTTAAGTAATCGCAGAGAAAAGAGACGTTTACTCGCCTTAGTACAAATATAATCAATATGTAGATTCCAGGTAAGGTTAGATGAAATAATAACTCCAAGTAGTTTAAAATGAGTTACGTTCTCAATTTTGGAGCCAGGTCATTAATCATGACTAGGAAAAATAGTGGGCCAAGTTTAGTTCCCTGCGTTACTCCAGTATGTATGGCATTCCAAGACGACTTGAATGGACCACGTTTTACGCGTAGATAGCGCTGTTGGAGAAAATCTGCACACCAGTTGATCAATAAAAGAGCTACACCAAGATGTTGGAGTCTGTTAAGTAGGATGTTGTGGTCAATTCTGTCAAATACCTTCGAGAAGTCAATCATACAAGAACGAATGACGGTACGAGGTTTGTCGGTAGCAGCGAGCCAGTGGTGGATCAGGTGGACGAGTGCGTGTGTCGTGGAGCATCCCTTAACGTTGCCGTATTGATTCGGATCCACATGTGGAAGAATTAATTCTGAAATCCATTTGAAAATGAAACTTTCCAAAATCTTACTTAGAACCGGAGTTAAAGAAATAGGTCTGAGGTCTTTATCTGCGATTTGAAGATTTGCACTTTTAGGTAACGGCAGAGCATCAGCACATTTCCAGAGAGATGGTACACTGCCCTGGGCAAGCGATGCGTTAAATAGCCAATTCGGAATTTCATCAGAGCCGACTGCTTTTTGCACTTTTATTTTGGATAGGGCTGCTTCGACCTGTTCAGGAGAACTTATGAAGGAGAACTTGATGTACTTATCTGGAATGGAGGAAACTGGAAGTTGATTAAAATTTAACGGAGGAATGTCGTTTGCTGCGTTACAGAAACACTCACAAATATGGTTGACGAGTTCCTGACCTCTCAAGACTTGACCGTTATGGGATAGTTTGGTAAGCGATTTTGATTTTGGGAGACCAGCAAGGAGTTTGACATTCTTCCAACACTTTCTAGGGTTGGAGGCTTGAGTGTAGTCTACCATCGAGTTATAAAACTATTGTCGGGCGTGTCTGCACACCTTTATGACTTTGTTGCGATAAATGTTATATTTAGGTGTTTGACCATTAGTCCAGGCCAATTGACGTATAGCAATAGCATCTTTGATGTTGGCATTCATCCAGGGTTTATCCATTGGGTGTGATTTGACGCTTCGTAACGGCAGATAGCTGTAGAAGTTTTCAGAAATGGTGGCAGAGAACAAATCAAATTTGTCATGGATTGAAGTCGCACGATAGAGGGGGGTCCAATTGTTACTATAGACAAACTGGAGGACAGTGACAACTTGTTTGAAGGCCTGCTTAGACGTTTAAACACGCGCGCGGTTAGATAGCTTTTAGGTGTGTAGTTGCATGGGGATATAAGGACGCAGGAATGATCCGACATGCCATTTGGAGGTAAAATCTGTGCGTTTAGGTAATATTGATATACAGTAGGGTAGAATATATATAGACTTGATCAAGAATATTATTTCCACGCATTGGTAAAGTAACAAGTTTTTTTAGTTTAAAGGACGAACATAAATTTGCTGTATTGTATTGATTGAAATCGCCCATAATAATAATGGCCGAATTAGGAAATTTGGAGAGAATAAGATCTAGATTCTGAAAAAAATGGGCACGTAACGACGAATCGTTGCTGCTTGGTGGGTGGTAAATAGTTGCCTAAATAAGTGCGTTGATGCCTCTTGGGAGCCGTTTCAATTTAATTAAGAACCATTGGGATTCAAAATTTGGGTCTTCATACTCTTCTAAATGTAGAAAGTCAATGTTGTTTCTGAAATAAGTACATATTCCACCGCCAGTTTGACCATTTTGACGGTCTTTGCGAATAGATGTATAACGTAAATAAGTCTTATCAAACATTGTTCCAAATTTTCAGATAGTTTTACCTTTTTGTTTACAGAAGTCTCCCCATTCAAAATGTAGAGTAGTTCGATGGCACACGATAAACAGTCGCTCACAAAAAAACGAGATTGTAATTATTTTGCTTCAAATTTGGGGCAGATATACTCCATAGGGATAAGCGAATTCATTTTCCTATTCCAAAATGTCAGACTGATCAATTTTCCATTACTTCCGGAGTTTCGGGCCAATGTTTTCATGATTTCATCACTCGTATATAAATTTTAGCGGACGCCATGTTTGGACTAGTTTACAGGTTTTGCTCGCAGCGTGAATATGCCGTGGCTTCTGATTGGTCTGAATAGGAGTATTCCAGGTATAAGAAGGTTTATCATTGGATAACGCTACTTGTGGTCTATCACCAATAGACCGTTAGTAGCTCACCCAATCAGAAAGCCGGATTTCTAATAGACCACTATAGTTGGTTGATACTATATATATATATATATATATATATATATATATATATATTTATGTCATCCACCGTGTCTCTCTGACTACTATTAGCACTGCCTTAACTGAGCTCTGTTTACTGGGCAACCCACAACGGAAATTGACATACACCAATTGGGATAAATAGGCTATGGTCCCCTTGGACCACAGCCGCGTTTATTAAAAAGTCAAATAAATTATATAATTATTTTCCATACTTCAAACTGATGATTGAGCCCGGTAAAGGTGAGGGCAATAAAACGCCAGATAGGCAAAGAATAATGCGGAATCTAATACACAACAAAGCAGAAAGGTGGTCAGCTAAAGGGGAGGCGGGTGGGCGAATAGAAATAGATTCGTCTTCATGACTTGACGAAGAGCAAGCGCTTACTGAGACTGCACTCTTGAATATGGTACTGTGAGCGTGACATTATTGACATTAGATAAGGGGAGGGGCGAGACAATTATGGTATACAAACAACATGTGTGGTGTGTCTGGCGTTGAGTTTTGTTGAATAAAGTACCAATAAAGTACTATGTATTGCCAAACTTCCAGACGCAGATCAAGACGACCCAACGAAAGTTAAAGCAGTTCTCAGGAAGGAGTTTGACAAAGAAGCGATCGATCACGAGAAAGCGGTGGACGAATTAAGAGGTTTGAAGCGCAAGAGAGGCGAAACACCACCACAGTTGGCCTGGCGAATAGAAAAGCGGATGAGGAAGGCGTATATCCAGAGTTATGTACGTCAGAAGATGAGTTCGCCCAACCCATCGTCAAATGCTACAAGACGCGTTCTTGGTAGCTATCGACGACGTAATGAGCCAAAGACTAAAGTGAGTAAAGAGCGACACCAAACACAGGGAGTTTGATCTAACAAAGCTGGCGGAAGAACTAGACCGCCTCGAGCTAGTATATAAATCGTCATCATCACAAGTAAACAATGTTCGCAGGTCAGACTCGCCAGAGCGACGACATGAGAGATCTTTCAGGAAGATGATCAGAGAGGAGGTAGCGGCGGCGTTAGCAAAAAAAAAGCGACGAAATTGACGCAGACCAAGCGGATAGCGATAGCAGCAAACGCGTGAGCTTCGTTGGCAAAAGAAAGTTCCCGCCGAGAAATCCAACACGGAGAGAAAGAAGCGCGAAAGGCGGGGATGTTTTCATTGTGAATCGAGTGAACATTTCAAGAAAGACTGCTCATATAAAAATCTGTGTCAACGTTGCTGGCAAAAGGGACATACAGCACCTTTATGCAACGCTCCATGTCCTCGTCCATCGCCGTCTTTAAACTTCGAAGCGGCTGGGATCGACAAACCGTAAAATTAAACTCGTTCTCAGCCGCTGAAAAGCAATTTCTAACATTAACCGGAAGTGTTCGTCAATTTCAAACCACACCGTTTACGCACGAATTTATCTGTGATTCAGGAGCAGAGGTTTCAGTTCTTACCACAGTGGTGGAAACGCGCCCAACACTGAAACGAGTGGAAATGGCCAATGGAACAGACGTAAAGTGTCAAGGAGTCGTTCAAGCTACGGTTAAGGTAGGGACAACCATTTGTTTATTGAATTTCTTTGCTGGTAATGGCGTTCAAAACGCAATTCTCGATCTAGATGCGTTGTGAAAATTAGGAGTAACGCTGAGTACACGGGGAAAATACGCCACCATAAGCGAGACCCAGTCACCTTTACAATCAGAGTCATCAACCCCCAAAATTTCGCCAAAGTGTTATCACATACGGCTTGCCCAGAGCTATGAAATCCAGCCCTTTGAAGAACGGTTTATAAACTAGAGGACAAAGACACGAACATTACAACAGACGCATATATTGAAGGTACTGAACGTTTCCATCAAAGAACTGGTGTCCTGACAGCCCCAATACGAATTTCTTCGGAAATGATGGAAGATGAAAAGAAGATCCCAATCTGTGTACTTAACCTCACAGATAAACCGATCAGGGTCTTTTGAGAACAAACTGCAGCAGCTATCGAAGAACTTCCTGACACACATAGAGTAGCACACGTTGTAGAAGCAAACGACACAGAGAGGGCAAAGAATCCCACACAATATAATCTGATTCCAGAAATTTCCAGGAGTAAACAATTGACAGACCACCAGAAAACACAGTTAGAAGAACTAATTCACAGGAACACCTTTGATGAACAACCTTGGTTAACCTCCAGGAAGTGTTTGATGCACTACAACGCCATGGCCTGCGAATCAAAGCAAAGAAATGTGCTCTAGCGATGCATGAGGTAACATTTCTGGGACATAAAGTCAACAACAGGGGTGTGCAACCAGCGGAACAGAAAGTGAAAGCAATTCGTGCCTGACCAGCTCCGAAATGCCTCAAGGAAGTGCAAGTGTTTCTTGGTGCTGTTGGATGGTATCGAAAGTTTATCAAGGATTTTAGTACCGTTGCCCGACCTTTGACAAGACTGTTGGGAAAAGATGTTAGGTTCACATGGGGTACCACAGAAGAAGAGGCATTCAACACCTTACGAAACGCATTAATGAGGGCTCCAGTACTGGATCACCCTGATCCAAGTCGACCATTTATCGTTTCTACTGATGCTAGTAAAGTTGGCCTGGGTGGAGAGCTGTCCCAAGAAGATTCACAAGGACATGTACATGTACATCCTGTCGCATACTTCAGTAGAGCATACTGACCAAACGAGAGCGCTCTTATCCAACCTACGATAGAGAAGTGATGGCCATGCGAGACACCATCAAGCATTTTCGGTATTACCTGTTAGGAGCCAAAATCTTGTTGAAAACAGACCATAAGCCACTTCTAGAGATACTAGAGGAGAAAGATCCATTTGGTCGACGAGCAACAATGATGAGGGACATAGCAGCGTTCGAACCACGCATAGAGTACATTTGAGGACATGATAATTACATGAGGATGGAAACCTGCGGACATTGGCCACTATTAGTGTTTCTCAGGAGGAAAGTGGGAAAGCATACAAGGATTTGATGGTAGACATCAAAGATTTCCAAGCTCAGCAAGAGAGAGATGCAGCTCTAAAGCCACATATCTCTACACATAGAAACGAACTTGGGTTGCTTACAAGAGAGAACCAGAAGCAAGTGTTGGTCCCTGCATCATTTGTCCCAACCTTATTATCCTTAGCCCACAATGAAACAGCACTCCAAGGACCATCCAAGATGCTCGCACGAATTGGAGCCCATTACTGGTGGCCAAAAATGAAAGCAGAAGTAGAGACCTACGCCAAAACCTGCAGACGTTGTGCAGCAACCCTTGCACAAGGTCACCGAAATGCTCCATTACACCAACGCCCAAAAGAAACGAAACCATTTGCATTGATAAAAGTCGACTTGAAAGGACCATTACCGAGGACAAGAGAGGGATTCGACAACATCGTGGTTATAACTGACCCATCTATACAAAGTATTCGGAGATGCATCCCATTCGAGGGCAAACCAGTGAGGCAGTTTGCAGAACACTCAGAGGTTGGATATCGAGATACGGCCTACCAAATAAAGTACATTCCGATAATGGACCTTGTTTCATAAGTGCAACCTTCGAGCAGTTTTGTACAACCCAGAACATTAAGCACACCTTCAGTCACCCGTACAGACCACAAGGAAATGCTGGAGTGGAGCGGATTAATCGTACCATGGGGGAAGCGCTGACCAAGCCAGTAGATAAACACTCAAAGCAATGGCCTGAACGTCTGCCAGATGTCCAAATGGCGTACAATACAGCAACACATACAAGCACTGGTGCAGCACCTTATGAACTGGTTTTCAAAGAATATCCACGCTCTATGTTCGAAATGGTAGCGGAAAGGATGTCACCATCAACGGTTCGGGAAAGGACAGAGCAATTACGAGAAAAAGCCAGCGAGTTGTTGCGAAAAGCCCAATAATCTGATGCCAAGTTTGCCAAGAAATGCAGGGAGCGGATCAACCGTAAAAGCTCGTTCAAACCATTACGCGAAGGGCAGCAGGTTTGGAAACGAAATAAACGGGCAAAAACCTTTGCGGATTGTTGGATGGGGCCGTACGTGATCCTAAGGTCCACATCGAAACCCAAACAGCTTATGTGGTCAGAAGAACTGGTGGAACGAAAGAGGAAATCGTGCATTACAACTACCTTAAACCATATAACGTACGACCCAAAGAGAAATCGAAGCCAAAGAAGATACCGCAAAATAAAATCTTGGATGAATTACCACTAGGAACCAGTGACGACAGTGAGGACAGTGACTGTGAAACACGAGTGGTTGGAAACCAACGAAGATATCCAGAAAGGGTCCGAAGACCACCGAACAGATAATCTTGTAAATAGGGAGGGAGTGGTGTGAGCGTGACATTATTGACATTAGACAAAAGGGGAGGGGCGAGACAATTAGGGTAGACAAACAACATGTGTGGTGTGTCTGGCGTTGAGTTTTGTTGAATAAAGTACCGATTATTACAGTACCTATAACCGCTATATGCCCTATAGGGGTAGCTGTTCTTAGATCTTTCCCATATGCAAAGACAGACCACCTCTTTGCCTTAGGTTCTGTTAGTTTTCATTAATTATAAGGTATTGCATTATTTACATTCTCAGTTACTTTATAAACCGGACAGATGGAAGACATAAAAATCCTATTCGCTTGCAAATATTTCATATATATATATATAAAAAGGGTACTGGTAACTAACTTGTTAAATTATTCAAATTATTTAAATTTACGTCAGCAAATTATAATTCATAAGTTCGATTGGATTACGAAATAATTTTTCAACGATCAGGACGAAAGAAATCTTTGCCAGGAAAAATGGTTTTAGCTAAAATGTACATTAATATGGAACAATGGAAAAAGACCAAAGAAAGAAGGTTAAAAAGAGATATGACAGCAAGAAGAGGCAACAATATTAAAATACGACTTAAAACCACTGAAAAAAGCCTAAAAATTACGATAAAGACCGAAATGATGCCGACCGGAATGTAACTGAAAGAACAAGGATGTGTCCTGAAACTGTTCAAAGACGGTAAAGAATTCTGCTCTGGTGTATTCTGCTTATCTCGAGAGAGAACGATGAAGAATTTTTGAAACAAACGGCTTTTTAGATCATAAAGAGAACTGAATGATGCCTAATTGTCATTTTTATTTATCAACAACGAAAAAAAATAGGAAACCGGGAACGAGAAAAACAATCCGAAAAGAGTACACTGGATTAGCAGTATTTGTGGTGAGAAAAGCAGAAGAAAATTTAACGGTAGCAGATTCGTATTTACCAGTTTAGCTGAGTTAAAACGGAAGAAATCTTGAAAATGAAAATGAATATAAATAGTATCTTGTCTAGATTTGTCTTTCGACGCTAGGGCGTTGGCCATGTATCTTTTCTTGGCCACTATTATCTAATTTTGAATGAAAATTTGTCATTTGGTTCATTTCGGTTTTTTTGCGTCTACGTTGCTATAGCAACAGTAGACGTTATGTACCCGTACAGAGATATCTGGCAGTCGACTATATATTGTCACTTTTGTGACGTAATAGGTTTTCCTCTATCAGATTCATCGGCGCGCGAAACATTCAATAGCCAATATAAGCGAAGGTGTGCCGATGTTTTGCGATGTAGCCACGAAGTATGTGACTTAGTGAATATGGCGTCGACCGCTTTCTGCTTCATTGCTTCGTCCATCTTGTCTACGAACGATTGAGTCATTGAAAACGAGTTGTTTCTTTTGATTTCGGGGAGATTTTATCAAGGTAAGGAAGTAATTATAACTTATACTGTGTCACAACAACGTTAATCTCTATGGAACTTGTGGAAACATGTCGTAATGCCTGTCGTACTGGGCTATCTTAATTTAGGGTTGTATATTATCATTATTCATAAACTCATGAAATAGTTGTTTGAAAGGAAATATATATAATTTGCAGTTGCTTTACTTTTAACTCGAAGCATTTTGTCCTCAACGTTACTGTAAGCCCGACAGTTACAGACAAAACAGTTTATCGCTTCAAAAATAAATATAGAAAGGATACCCTGATTCATTTTACGGGATTTTAATACTCTAAAAGCCATTGTCGCATTAATATGCGTCAAAATAGTATACACTGGGACTGTAAGCTTATATTATGGAATAAAAAAATTAAACTCTTGCTCCTACCACGATTATTATTAATAACACTTTTTTGCTTCATATTTGCTTCATAGATATTTATATTCTTCCCTAAATGACCTAATGTTTTGTTTTCTGTTTTTAGAAATATTGACTGACATGTTTTCATAGCTTGTGACAGTCATTGCACAGGGACCAATGTGTTAGTGGTGACATCCTGATCAGACGTTATCTGTGTAGTGAATTATCACATAACTCAAACTAAACAAACTTAACAAATTTTTAAGTGAAGTGTGTGTAGTATGCTATATATTGTGTATGATAAGTTGTGCATATACATGTAGTATAGTATCAGATCACTTTAACTACATCTCATATGCAAATGCTACCACTGCATGACTATGAATTTGCAACCTTAGCTTTCCGTCTGAGCCTCAGTGGTTCAATGGTTAGAGCATCTAACCAGTCATGAGAAGGTTGCAGGTTCAAACCCTGTCTGGGGCTCAGAAATCTTTTCTGAGTAGTTGAGTTTGACGAACGTCCACCAAATGTCTGTTATATAATGTGTAAGTATGTTGCATTATTACTCAGGAAAGTAAATAATATTCAGGAAAATCCTGGACCCATTGTTTATATAATCGACAACGAATTTACCAGCATTATGTTCAATTATTCAAGGAAAGTGTTGTTATCTCTTCGATTTTGGTGGAAACCTTCAGTTCATTTCGCTCAGACCGGAGTTTCCCAGCCCACTTTGATCAAACCGGTAGCACATCGTATTTGGACAACTCTCGATCAGCTGAATATCCTTAGGCCAAGAAGGGGGAGTCGTGCTGGTCTTCGTCGTCCTAACTATCCAAGTAATTTCTTCAAGATCTACGATTTTTCATCGAAATTATCGCCAATTTCGAAATCATCGCCAATTGATCATTAAATATTCAAAAATCCTTTGCGAATCTGTCAACGACAACAATACAAACCTACGAACCGTTTCACCCAACAATGAATATTAAAGACCAAATATATTCTATTCCAACCATAGTTCGATCTAGACGGACTAACTTGAAACTATCATCGTCTTGTTCCTCCTGCGTCAACCATCAGGCGTTGATTCCGATACCTAAAAACCCAATTTCAAGATTCTCCTTTCCAAAAATTTTCATGAGCAACACGAGATCAATGGTGAATAAACTAGACGAAGTCCATAGAAATATATCCGTAAATAACCCCGATATCGCTGTTATTACCGAAATCTGGCTTACTTCTAATGCTCCTGACGGCTTAATTACGATACCAGGTTAAAGAAAAGTTGTTTATATGGTTGATACTAAATCAATTAGACAACTCGCCCTCGTTTTCTACGAGCAGTTCATAGAAAACTTGGTCTCGTTGTCTAATTGTTAAATATACACGATTCAGAATTGCTCTCAGGTTTTCATCTCGCGTGTAATTTCGCGTGTAAATGGTGTCCACGCATGCCGACATTAGCACCCTCCCCGGGCTCCTGGCCTTCGGCCCTACACCAGGGCTCAGGGGAATAATATTCACGTTTCTGAGTCAAGATACCGAGGGTACAACATTTTTACACATGGCAAACATATAGTTATAATATCTCTAAGTTTCTTGAACAAAATCACTTGCATGGCAAAATCACTGCGCACATTAAAACTTCTTGTGACACTGAATATTTCATGTTAAGCAATCATCTATGATTGCTTTTATAGTTTTAACTTTTATAGTTATCCCTTTAGGGATAAGTGATTTTGCCATGCATGAAAATGAGGTACCTTGGTTATGACATCTCAATTACATATCAAGCAAACTAAAATTCCAAAAGGTCTTTCATTACAATTTCACAAAAATTCTTTCAAATTAGACAAATTTAATTTATATCGCCAATTCTTTTAAACATTAAATGCATGTTAAATAAATATTGTTAAATGTAGATATAACTGAATGTTAAATATAAAATGTTATAAAATAGGTTGCGTCTTACGCACACACACTATATGATTGGTCAGTTGCCGTATTTATATCAGGCTATGCAAACACGGTTGTAACGTCACGGCACATTTCTTAGTCTTATTTCAAAAAAGAAATGGACTCCCTGACTCACATAAAAACCTTTGAATTCTGTCAACTCACTCTCGTGTTTGCATCAAGCTATATAAATATACAGGCGGTCATTTTCCATATTTCTTAAATATTAAATGTAAGCATACACGGATATAATAAGTGTTTTATACCTGGCCACGGTAAGCACAAAGTACAGTAATATCTTCAGGACGATAGTCATTCTTTACCAAGTACTTGGCAACCTTAAGAATCTCTTTAACTTCGGTTTGGTTAATTTTGCTGCTTGACCCAGGCAAATCCTCTTCTGGAGAAGTGTGTTCCAGAAAAAACATACTCTCTTCGATACATCCAGGTGGATGATTGCTACCAGTTTTCTGTTTACAAAGAGATATAATTTGGATAAGTGTGCATGCAATGTAAAAGGTATACCGCTTATATAGGATTATCCAATATATAAAAATAGATATCTTACCTTTCTATATCTTGTTAAAAATATGATAGCCCAGCAAATAGCTTTAAGTAAAGGCATGATGAACACATAATATATAAAATCTTTAATACTAACGTTTCGTTACCTAATCAGTAACATCTTCAGAGTGAATTTTTACAACGATGAATCGGCTTAAAGGCCCTGTTACACGGTGCAATTTTTCATGCAACTTGTCTCGCAATGATGACTCATGCAGCATTGCAGTTGCAAGACAGGGGGTGTTACAAGCTGCAACGCGTTTATGCAATTTTCAAATGATTTGGATTTCGATAAAAGCGGGTAGACTGGGGAGACGCTTGATTGAAAAAAATCATAACAAATTATTGCGAGACAAGTTGCTGAAGGGGTGTTACACGGTGCAACACTGAAACAAATTGCTGCAATCGTTGCAGAAAGTAGAACCTGATTCTACTTTGTGCAATGATTGTTGCAACTTGTCTCGCAACGATTTTGACCATTGCACAGCATGTTACACCGTGCAATGGTTCATGCAACTTGTTTCGCAACGGCGTTGCGAGACAAGTTGGATGAAAAATTGCACCGTGTAACAGGGCCTAAAATAGCTAAACAGTTACAAATATAGAGAATGATGAGTGTGACTAAACTGTGGAAACACAGAGGTAATTAACAGATATGTGATACAGAAAAGGTAAAAAATAATAATTACATATATATATATGTTATTTACCGGCTGGGAGGTCCGTATAGAGAAATATTTCCCGAGGTCTCAAAAACTGCCCGAGGCCGGAGGCCGAGGGTCGTTTTTGAGACCGAGGGAAATATTTCTCAATACGGACCGACCAAAACGGTAAATAACATTTTATTTTTTTTTTAATTATAATTTACATAATTAGGTAAATTAATATAATTGAATTGCGTAATCGAGATGACATACACGTGATATTCAAAAGTCCAAAGTTTATCGTTCGACAGTAATTAAACAACTGCCGACATGTAGTCTGACAGGGAAGCTTGGAACATCTTTTGTGATAAAAAACAGTCAAAACCTGAAGATCTAGTTACGAAGGGAAGTCAGAATGCAGTCCTAGTGTTTTTAAAGTTTAGTTGATAAAGATTATTCGTCGTTCTTCTTCGTCGCTTGCTCGTTTTTGGCGGTTCGCTTGGGAAATCCGAAATCGCTTTCAATACTCGGCTGACTGCATGGAAATTGAAAGTGGGTCGTTCGAGTTTGAAGACGAAAATGCTTGTAGTAAGCCATTTGTAACTTTTTTCAAAGACATGACACGATGAGGTTGGCATGTGGAAAATATTTGGCTGAAGGGTAAAGACTTGTAGCAGTTTTATTGAGTATAGTTGGAATTAGACAACAGAAGAATGGCAGTTTAGTAAAAGGTTTCAGCTTTTCTGTCTTCTCGTGGTATGTTTTTTTTTATATATATACTTCTATATAGTTTCATTTAGTGATTCAAAATACTGTGCTCACAAGTTTATGTATATTTTGCCGACCGTTTTAAACTGTTTTCATACGTCGTTGAGCAATAATACTTTAAAACTTTATAAATGTCGGTCGTAAATTTTGCTTTGTCATAGTTTTCCCAGCGTTTCTTTTAAAATTCGCTGTTTTCACATGCAGTTGTCAAAACCCATTCGGATAACAAAACTCGTCATTTGCATCGCCGTAGCTCTCTGCTAAATATATTTGTTCTGTGGCAAGCGAAATAGTTATAAAAATCGATCAATTTTAAATGACAGTGTGTAAAACTTTTTTGTTTATGTTTTTAAATCCACAGCGGTCCGTATCGGGGTCCGTATCGTAGGATACGGACCGCTCGCTAGCCAATCAGAGCGCGCGAATCAGATGGATACCGGACCGCAAAAAAATAAAATAAGATATTTTTTCATTCTCTGTATCACATCTGTTAATTACCTCTGTGTTTCTACCGTCTCGCTTCTTTAATTTCTGTCACATTATTTTGTCACGCTTATCAATCATTCTCTATTTTTGTAACAGTTTAGCTATTTAAGCCCATTCTAAATATTCACTCTGAAGATGTTACTGATTAGTAACGAAACGTTAGTATTACATATTTTATCATATTATGTGTTCATTATGCCTTTATACTTAAAGCTATTTGCTGGGCATCATATTTTAAACAAGACTTCGTTTACCTTTCTATGATGTGCTGTGCAGTATGCCAGTATAGCGTAGTACAAGCCTGAACTATGCCCTGTATTACTGTATAGCACACCATCGGACAGCACACCACACCTCATATTGCATCGCACCACATCACACCACACATCGCAGCACACATTGCATACTGATCTTTACTCTACCTAAAAAGCTAATCCAAAACACAAAACTAATCATGACTCCAAAAAGAAAAAAAACCGTAAAATGGAAAAAGCGTCCCGCCACCAAACGGAACGTCGGCTACGCGGTATACACCACTGATCTCTAAAAGACTAGATCAAGTAATTGCCAATGAACTCTATATATACGTTGGACGGCCGACTGCCATTCAAAAAGTGAGGCAAAAAATGGCAGACATAGAGACGTTTCGGACGCAAATTTTAATTACAAAAAGCCAAGAACCATCACAAAAACGGAAAGCAAAGCGATCAAGAAGCACGAACATCGTATGGTTTAACCCACCCTACAGCGCCAACGTAGCTATACCAACATCGGCCGTATATTCTTGCAAATGATTGACGAATGCTTCGCAAAGGGCCACCGTCTACATAAAATATTTAAGAACACTCTGAAGTTGAGTTATAGCTGCATGCCCAACATGCAAAACATCATCTCATCGCATAACAAATCTGTGTTTAACAAAGAAATCCAAAGCTACCCAATTCCAGCCAATAAATGCAATTGTCGCCAGAAAAGTATTTGCCCACTCGCCGGAAAATGCCAAACTGAAGGGATAGTTTATCAAGCCACGGTTACAAGAGAAGATAACATGAAACAGGAAACTTACGTTGGACTAACTGAAAACACTTTTAAAACTAGATATTTAAACCACACCAGCTCTTTTAGAAATTCAAAACACAAATTTGCCACGCCCATGGTCACCGAGCTCGGCAAACATATTTGGTCACTGAAAGAATCAGATGTCCACTCAATCAAATGGAGAATAATCAAACAATGTAAACCTTACTCTAATAAAATTAAACGATGTAATTAATCTATGCTTATATGAAAAGTTTATCATTATTTGCTATCCGGAACTAAGCTCACTCAACCATTTAGACACGAACTCGTATCCACTTGTAGACATAGGAAGAAACACTTATTATGTAATCATTTACCGACTCATTATGTAGTATATAATTGACTCGGTGACTCGGTATGTAGCTAGGTAAACCACATAATCGATTAATCCCCTTGACCAGTATAATTCAAATTTCAAATTTCATAAGCGTTAACATCAGTTGCAATAGTCACCTGAAGAGTGTGGTAGGCTACGCTTACCATACGAATCAGATTTGTAGTGAATTAAAGTTTAAATGAAGTAACTCTAGTTTGTCTTTTGTTTTACTATTCCGCTCTGCCTCGGTATATTGAGCACTCTATAGTCTGTATGATTTCGAACTTGACACTTATCTTTATATATATATATATATATATACCTCGCAGGTGAATAGTGATTTTCACGCAATCACTATTAACCTTCAACAAAATTAAGTAGAAGAGTGTCCACAAGTAAGTTTCGTTACAATTTTCTAGCCATTAATATATTCAAAAGTTGAAAAAACTGTTTCGTCGACAAATATCGAGTAGGTCAAGTTGCTAGCGGCCGTGTCTTGTATAAAAATAGGTACGCAATGCGTACATGTGACTACCGCTGTTAAGCACAGAAAGAGATATAGACTTAAGAAGTAATGCATGAAAATGCGTGAAAAGCACACAGACACACAAATAAATCATTTTATTCATGTATTTCTCATTTGAACATGGCATATACTATACAAACATTTTTACTGGCTGCTTCCAAAACATAGCATTATAAACATGCCGCCAAGTTTCACGTGAAGGGAACTTGTAAAATTCCGATTTTTGCACATGTTAATAAAACATCTGGGGCTGGTTGTACGAAGTCTGTATAGCCGCTTTTATCCGCTGAACAGCACTATCGGATACATAACTATTCAGTGGATAAAATCTAAATTAGGTTGTTCAAAGCTAGGACTTCTCAACTAGATAAGCTATCCTGGCTTCATACAACTGGCCCCAGATCATCAACAATATTGTGTTCCAAAACAACATTTTACCTGTCATAAATATGCTGTGGCATTCAAGTATAATGCATATCACTAATATTTTGCGATTCTGCTAGTATTTTAAATAATACAGTACAACAATGCTCAGTATTGTAGTTTCAACAGATATATTTCTTCATTTCAATGTTTTCAACATATTCAAGGACTTAAGTTTCCCAACAGTTCACAATAGCTTCTCAACAATTTATCAAAATGTACAATTGAGTGACACTTAGACACCAGATCACAGAATATTTTAGTACTTCACCAGAAGTGCGATTTCCATCCACATCTTTGAACTTTATGTCCGCACACATGTTGGCTTGCACATCTCAAGCGTTGCTATTCATCACCATTTCTATTTTTACACTATCCTGGTAAACTCCACTGGTATTTTTCACCTTCCTCGCATCTCAATCAGCATTATCGCATCACCATCGCTCATCATTCTAGTAAGTTCCACCAGCAGCTTTAACTGTCAAAACTCACGAGAGTCAGTGGTACTTACCAGGATGGTGTAGGATGGCACCATTCTTACTGAAAAAAAGGGACATGTTTTCACAAGAGTCAGACTTCTGGTGTATCTACTATTCCGTAGTCAGACCACTGGAGCAGCTCTGTCTGGTGTGCACAAACTTTGGTTTCTTAATTTCATTATACAAGATATTGAACAACACCTAAAACAAGTAAACAAAGCACCAAGTCAAGGTTTGGTAATGTCTATGTAACAGGCAACATATTTTGCCAGCATAAATTTCTTATATACATGTATATAGTGTAAATACAGAGCACTGTGATATATACTGTACTTCTCAACCTCATTAACAATTCATAAACCAAACACATAGGAAAATCATAAGCGAGACAAAGGTTTGATATGTGATCAAACATGCACTTGGATATAAAATTAAGCCAACTTTTACCTCAAACTTATCTTAAAATACTGATTCACTTGAGAACGGATTCATTTTCTGATTTGTTTGATATTGAAACACTCGAAAGTTGTGTTTGATCTAATATCAAAACACCTAGCTCAAAGTTGGTTAAAACACACTTCTCACTCCTAGTCCATGGTATAAATTATTATTACATACAGTATTACAGAGGATTTCACATAACTTTTGCCGATTGTGTTCAGAAGTTCGTTCGTTATTTCCGAAGTTGGCGACGAACTTCCGAAATTCATTACGTAATAGCCAATCAAGTTGCGAACTTCGAAACGAAGTTGCGAACTTCGAAACGAAGTTGCGAACTTCGAAACGAAGTTGCGAACTTTTGAAGTTCGTTGTTTCATAATTTCGAAGTTCCCTGTTGCACGTGGAGTATTACTGAAAAAACTAAAAAAAACTAAAGATGGATACAGTCTTTTAAAGATAAACTTGATGAGAAAACATATCACCTAATTGTTGAAACTCTCACGGCGAACCAGTTTACCAGTAGACTTCAGTTGAAGTTACTAACCTCAGATCAAATTGATATAATGTTCCCAAAAGAACTCTCACTTGGAGCAAAAACACTGCTCAAGTATCAGCTAGATTTACTCAAAGAGGAATCACCGCTACCAGTTAAACAGCGACGCGCAAGTGAAACGCCACATTCCCAAGGCCAAGATCTAGAGGGCACACAAACACGCAGAGTAAGAGTTTTACAACTTCGATATTATATAATTAAAGTTTTTTTCTGTCCATGATAGCTTTATAGTGTAAATTTGCATTAATTAGGTTTTACATGATATGGTTTTTCTTCTGGCTCTAGTGTGTTCTTCCAGCTTTGCAAGAAGAGGAGATTAAAGAACAGTTGGAAACACAAAGGCAAGAATGTAGGGAAATTGCGATGAGCATCGCGTCCATGGCAATCCAAGTTCAAGAGCTTCCAACCGTAGGAAATGCTAAAATAATTTGTAATTATTCTCACCACAGAGGCCACCGCAATCAACGCTCGAATCCATGCCAGTTAAAAGGAATGTACAGACTATACTTTTTGTGGAATCAAAGATAAGCATCCCGAATACTTCAATAAGCTAAATTCGTTGAAACAGGATCTCAAGAAGAAGCAGAGGGACGTAAGAGCTTGAAAACCAAGCAAAAACCATGGAAGACTTTTCCTCAAATAATTAATATCATTTCATTAAAAACTTGACTCCTCGTTTATACGCAGTGGATCCTAGCTATAAAACTAACAAACCAAAACTTACGCGAGATGTACGTTTACTGCGTAATACTCTTGATGGAAAAATCCCGCCAGTGTCAGCAAACGATCCTGAACAATTACGCATTCCACGAACTAAATATAAGAAGAATACTATTCAGCAACTTCCAAATGCTCCAAATTTGTTCGATCACCTGTAGTACAGTGGAATATTCCTTAAGTAGCTCGCCAGTGAGATCCGATTTCATTCCGGATGAAAAGAAAGAAGTATCTAGCTCCAAGCTTTATACATGTAAACCAGAGGCCAAGGCATCGTCGTCATCAAGCGAGAGCGATGATAACCAACGGATGAAACGCAAACGTAAGCATAACAAAAAGAAGAAAAGGAGAAAGCATCGATCGTCGAAATCCAGTTCTGACAAAGAACGTCAAACGAGAATGTCTTATTTTCCAAATTGTCCCAGATATCAGATTCCTTTTAACGCCGGACGACGAATGCAGAATGTTGGACCAACCAACATGGCCATGGGACATGACATCCATTTTCAGCCGCTTAGTCAATATTCAACAAATTACCCAAGTCAGTATTCAACAAATTATCCAAGTCAGTATTCAACAAATGACCCAAATACGTATCACAATTTATATTCTCCATTTCAGTCTTTTTATAGATAGATAGATAGATAGATAGACAGACAGACAGACAGACAGACAGACAGACAGACAGACAGACAGACAGACAGACAGACAGACAGACAGACAGATAGACAGATAGACAGATAGACAGATAGACAGATAGACAGATAGACAGATAGACAGATAGACAGATAGACAGATAGACAGATAGACAGATAGACAGATAGACAGATAGACAGATAGACAGATAGACAGATAGACAGATAGACAGATAGACAGATAGACAGATAGACAGATAGACAGATAGACAGATAGACAGATAGACAGATAGACAGATAGACAGATAGACAGATAGACAGATAGACAGATAGACAGATAGACAGATAGACAGATAGATAGACAGATAGACAGATAGACAGATAGACAGATAGACAGATAGACAGATAGACAGATAGACAGATAGACAGATAGACAGATAGACAGATAGACAGATAGATAGATAGATAGATAGATAGATAGATAGATAGATAGATAGATAGATAGATAGATAGATAGATAGATAGATAGATAGATAGATAGATAGATAGATAGATAGATAGATAGATAGATAGATAGATAGATAGATAGATAGATAGATAGATAGATAGATAGATAGATAAATAGTTTATTAAAATTAAATCACATTACAGCTAAAAAACTGAATTGCGTGATTGTACAGAAATAAAATTTTACAAAAAACAAATGTGAAATATAAAATAATTACAATAAAATATATTATATATAAATAGTCAATCATACTATACTATTGAAAGTACGAACAGAAGAGGGAATAAACGTATTACGGAACCTATCAGTCTTACATTTCGAAAAGTTGAAAAGTCTAGGTCTTCTAAGATTATACTGGTTAGTATGCCTACTTGGAATAAGATGTACGGGCTTATGCTGGGGAATTAAACATACTTCATCAAAAAGCTTTACACAAGCCGACATGCGCCTATTATAGAGGCTATCTAAATTACATAACTTCAAACTATTAGTGTAAGGTGAGCCGGGATATATGATCGAGAGGACTCGTTTCTGAACACGTTCTAAGGCTTTAGTTAGATAATCTGGCAGGGCGGAATGGTACACTTGAGAACTATATTCAAGCACAGGCCTGACGCAGGTGGTGTAAAACAAAACAATATCATCAGCTGAAACCTTAGCGCGTTTAAGCTGGACTACAAAATAAGAACGCTTATTTGCATTCTTAATAATATAATTTACGTGTTCGTTCCACCTAAGATCGTCACTTATCGTTAAACCTTTACTTATCGTTACCCAAATTAATCCTAGATTTGCAACGCCACCGCCTATCCAGATTTATCTACAAGCGAATAGAATTAAATTAATTATAAGTAGAATAGCCACAATGTCTAAAATTAAAACGTTTGTTGACATTCCAGGAGTAATTGTACTTAGACCATGGAAGATGGCAATTTCAGTGTATGTTTCCGCAAATTTGGCGTACTTGCGTAGCCAACCTTTCAGCTTAGTTCGCATGTGTTAAACTGTGGGTGATATGGTGGTCGGTATACCAAGCTAACTCCGCGTCTGGTAAGCATGTCTCGCAAGACAGGTTCGTATATGTCTAGCGTGATGAAATCCATAGTTATCCATTATGACTGTGTCACCGACTTTCAAGAGGATATTTCCAGAATAGTCGTATTCTTCTATAGCTTCGGCGAAAAAATTGAGAAGTTCAAGTCCATTAGAAGGTCCATGTTGTGCAAAAGATTAACTGTAAATGTTGCATTGCTCGCGTACCGCTGAACTTCGATTGGCGACATCCCTCTTCTTGTTTCCAGTGGTCTTTATTACTGAACACTCGTCAAAAAAGTGCATTGTTCTCAGATCTATATTCGCGCAAACAGTTAGATATTCAGTTTGTGGTGTCTGTGACTCAAAATAACGATATCGCTAATGCTAAGCTTTTTATAAGAATACGGGCCGGAATACCACAAATCTTGAGTCGAGCTACGGCTAATCGATGAAAGTGACGGCAAACATACGTTGTCCTCAACCAATTTGTTTTGAATCTCAACGCCATAAATGCTAAGGTCTCACTTTCTTGCAGTGTTCGATGTACTGATTTACGTCGTCTGTTCTCGCCAACCGCGTTTTATTTCCTCCAGTTTTCGCAAGGGAATGCCGTTACGCAAAAAGTTGTCAACAATATTTGAAACCGTCTGTCGACTGAGTTTTATCTCTTTTCCGATTTCTTTTGGCGCTTTTCCTTGTAACCACTTTTCTACAATTATTTCCCTCACCAAGTATGGAATTGCTTTCCCTTGTCGTGTAAAATAATTCATCTGATTCATCATTCCAAATTACTAAAGACCCGCCGCGGTACAAACTTTGAACTCCTCAAATTTCGAACTTCGCAATCTCGCAAGTTCGCAACTTCATTTCGAAGTTCGCAACTTGATTGGCTATTACGTAATGAATTTCCGAAGTTCGTCGCCAACTTCGGAAATAATGAACGAACTTCGGAACACAATCGGCAAAAGTTATGAAATCCTCTGTAAACATCACTGACCAGTGAGCACAATACACAATTCAACCAAAATTAAACTTAAACTCATAAAGCGATTTTACCATAGTAAATCACTTCTATCCAAGACATTGGTGTATACTGACAGTTTCTTCGATAAAAGAAGAAGAGCTTTGAAACAGGACACAATTGAAGGCCTAACTCCAAAGGTTGGCTTTGAGACAATTTGTTTCCGATCAAGTATTAAAGATTTATGTATATATAAGATAAACAACGTCACAGTTTTGAAACTACTTCTTACCAGGGGCGGATCTAGGAATTTTTTAGTGTACGTCAAAACATGGAAGTTGCGCATTCTAGGGGGGTCGTCCGGGGGCATGCCCCCCCGGAAATTTTTTGAAATTTGGCTCCCTGAAATGGCATTTCCCGCATTCTAACAAGATTTTTTAGAAAAATCTTACAGTTTTAATTTGGGTTTTTTATACCACATTTTACGATTGTTTTTAAAAAAATACGATTTTGCACTTTTTTAATTGTTATTGGAGACAACTTTTACGACTGTTTCGCTCCATGTCAGAGCTCATCAGCATGCTTATGAATCACTGTTGTACAGTGAATCCGACATGGACAGCCAAGGCCCCACCCTAGCCTTAGCTGCCAAGCAATTTCTTCTCTGATTAGAAGAATTATGAATAGAGTAATTAAGTAAATCGACCATATTGGACATTTTTTAGACATAGAGGAGCTTATCTCTCTACATCATCCTGGTCATCTTAATTCTTAACCCTTTATCTACCCTGAGCTGTCTGGTTTTGAGGCGCCAGATACTCGCCTAAAGAGAAAGAATTACGAATAGAGAAAAATAGACCATGTAGGACATTTCATGGACATAGAAAGGAGCTCACCTCTCTACATCATCCTGGTCATCTTAATTCTTAACCCTTTATCTACCCTGAGCTGTCTGGTTTTGAGGCGCCAGATACTCGCCTAAAGAGAAAGAATTACGAATAGAGAAAAATAGACCATGAAGGACATTTCATGGACATAGAGAGGAGCTCACCTCTCTACATCATCCTGGTCATACTAACTAGTAGCTACCGATTAACAAGAAAAGACTGCATACTCTTACTGAAATGTTTATTTTTTTTAAATATTTATTGTGTATTTAATAATTATTGCAATAAAATATACAGTACATCAAATGAATAGAATGTTTAAATTAGTTCAATTCTCCTGCTGTCAGCAGAAAATTTATCAATAACCTGCTGAACAGAAGGTTCTATATCTTGATGGATTTCCATCAATGCCAAACAAATAAACAGTAGACTGTTCGAGTAGAGGTATTAGAATTCAATATTTCACACTGTTGATCAGATTATTAAAGTAAACGTATGGTTAATGCTTTTGTAAAAATTGGCGATGGTTGGCTAAACACATCTCATTATCTCAATAATTATATTAATATATTGCATTGTGTATTCATAAAATACTCGTGAGTCGAAACATATCTCATCTAATTTAAATAATTTACGCTTTTCACGATTGCACAAGGTTAAAGATAAAATAGTTGCCACTCACCTTAAAGCAATACAAGGTTTCTTTCCAGAAGCAGATTTAGCATACTGAGGAATATATGCCTCCGCGTCAATATCTCGATACAATGTCCTGCCAATTTGCGCCGAAAACTCTTGACCAACGAGAAAATCGCACGATTGGAGTTTCTTTGTCAAATCGCAACAGATCGTCTTTAACAAATCATCGTTTTCACTCTGTAGAGCGTTCTCTACAAGTTTCGTAACATCCGTAGACGCTATAATCGAAACCGAACTCAGTCTCAAGCAGAAGTTTGAAGTCGAGTCAGTCAGTGCAGGCTCAGGCAGCTTAGTTATGCCGCAGTCTTGCACTCGTGCCGTAGTCAGTGTACTTCCGACGTAGTCACATCTACTTCCGACTACCCCTTGACGGTCCTCTACTATTTTTGTCCAATCAGTGCTCGTTATTTCGACGTACACCGCCATTTTGACGTACTCAAATTATCCATATTTGTAAATGGAGTGAATGCTGAGTGAATGAGGGTCCCTCTCTAACCCTACGGTATGAACAGTTTCGTTCAGGCTACATGAAGTAGACCAGGTGTTCTCTAGCCGAGGACTGAGATCTTGGGTCAAATAATTATTCAACCTCGTCCCCAGGGCGTTTCTTGGTTGGGAGTGCCATTTTTCTCGATATATTTTTCTAAATACGTGCAAAAATGAAATTTTTGAAAATTTCAAAAATTTCAAAATCTATATAAAATTTTTAAAAGCTTGAATATTTATTTTTCAAATTTTAAAAACATTTTTAAAAGTTTTTTCAAACTAATTAATTAATTCAGGAATAAATTAGTCTAGAATTTTTGTGTACGTCGCTTGACGTGTTTGACGTACCCTAAATCCGCCCCTGCTTCTTACCTTGTATAAACTGGTCAATAAAAGAAACCGTTCCAAGAAGAAAAGATTTGCAAAGTAATAATTAATACTTTTCAAAACAACCATTGAGATGTTGTCGTTTTGAGAGGTCCCCACGAAAACAACTCGAGTATTTCCCGAATACCTAGCGATCAATGGCGATCTTCTCGACCATATGGCGATCGTGTTAAATATCTGGCGATAGCTGTCGAGTATGACGTAAGTGCGGTCCATGACAAGCAAGATTTCGCCGACATAGTGGCGGTAGTCACAAAAATACCGAAAAATATAAGAATGTTAAAAACTTGTTATTTCATTTATGAGGTATATGCTAAAACAATTATTCACCTCAGTGTCGGTGAATAGTATTTACCGAAGTCGAGGTGACCATCGGTAAATACACCGATAGTCACCATTTAGTATAATTTCATACTAAATGGCGACTATCATATAGTAGTCACCGTTTAGTGTAATTTCATACTAAATGGTGACAATACACCGATAGTCACCGAGTAGTCACCATTTAGTATAATTTCAGAGGTTGATAAAAAAACAATAACGTTGAAACAAAAACTTTTAAACAACTGCTTTCATTTTAACAGTGGTGATTCTGTTTATTCACAGACGATGTTAGCAAGCCACAGTCTTTGTCAGTAAATAATTAAAAAAAAAAGAAGAGTAAACAACATCCTACTTTGGAATTGAACTTGTACATACATTCAAATATATGCTAAAAAGGCTTTTATTCTGGTGTTTTGACTTCTGTGTTACGGCTTGCTTTTTTGCACTTAATTCATGTTCAATATGTTCTTCACTCATGACGAAGTTTTCGAAAACATCGCTACGACCAAAACCTAGCCAAAACATACAAAAAATACGCAGAATTATAGAAAATATACTTCCTTACCTTTATAAAGTTTTGTTTTTGCGATATTTGATATGTACAAAATCTCAGTGATAAATGTTTTCAGTATTATGCTCTTTTGTTTGTCTCAAGAACTACAGACCCCATTTTGAAAAAAAATCAACAGTTCAATGAATCGACAAATTCTAAAATCTCATACTTCAAAATGACAACTCCGAGGGGGAGACTGAAACGAGTAAAGTCAGTGCAGTGTTGAATAATTACCAGTCTCTTTTCCAAAACTAGTTTTGAAGAACAATTTCTTGTGATGCAATAGTCACCGCGCTAGGCGGTGACTATTACCTCAGATTCACCGCTGAGCGGATCAATCAGAAAGCTGGAAAGCCTCTTTTCCACTACGAAATTATACTAAATATACCACCTCGCCGCTATATATCCAGGACTTTCACCTCCACTTCGGTGAATAATTGTTATATATATATATATAATAGTTAAGGTAGTCGTTTACAATAGACCACAGAGTGCTCGATACTTTTGAAGGTAGAGCACCGCCGCTCTAGGAACAGAGATGCACATCCGGGAACAATCTCTCTAACTCATCCCACGCAATTTCGCGCGTGCGGTGATGTCACGTGTGCCGCGATCTCACGCCTGCCACGCAATATAAACAGAAACTAAAGTGAAACTTTTTCAGTTGCCTGATGATCGCTTAACGCGTGAAACTCGGAGTAGCAACGTTCATTTTATTAAATAAAATATATATATATATATATATATACATACACACATACATACATACATACACACATACATACATACATACATACATACATACATACATACATACATACATACATACATACATACATACATACATACATACATACATACATACATACATACATACATACATACATACATACATACATACATACATACATACATACATACATACATACATACATACATACATACATACATACATACATACATACAAGTATATAACAATTAAATTCAAAAGAAATTAAGGTTTAATCAATGTCTGTTTACCCCGATACAGAACTGATATCAGCGTCTGTAAATGCGTAGCCTGCGAGCAGTCTCTCTCAACGCGGCGCTGTGAAATGAGAGCCTGCAACAATCCTAGGGGTAAATCGATAACGCCCACTTAATTAATATGCAAATGTCGCGAATCAAACCAATCACATTCTTCCGGAAGTCTGTGTAAAAATCCTCATTCAAAGCACAATCCCAAGATGTAAATTTCACACTATCAACTATACTCGTTACTGAAAACTCAAAAAATCTGTTTATAAGAAAGCCAGAAGCAATGTAACGCATCTAACGATTATCGGGTATGTAGTTTGGAGTTTAAAATATTCAACTTTAGACTAAAAACATGTAGCGAAACAGTTCAGCGATGCGTGCTAACGTCTCAGTTTGAATCAAATTGAATGTACTAAGATTGGATCATGACAACCTCAGATTTTAGTTTTATAAGTTTGCTATCTCTAATTTGTGGAAGACGGAGTAACTTTGATTTTGCAAGAATCATTGATAAATCGTTATTCGAGATTACGTGTTTGTGATACACTGCACGGCATTCACTGATCCAGGTGATGGCGACAGAATAATAGAATATCGTCAAGATAGCGCTTCTCGTGCAAATGTGCAAGTTGCAAGAGGTCAAAACGAAGAATTCACGAACTGATGTATGCGAACGAACATGAAATGAGTTAAGCTAGGGAAGGTGCGAAAACCTAACTTAAATGAACATATAGTCACTTTTAGACGCTTTCAAAGATAGCCGACATATAGAACCATGCAGGTGCGTATCATTATAGTCTAAACGGCGACATATTAATAGTTAAGAAATTCAAGTGTTTTATCAAATTTAGCAAGACTTTCCTTCTGGCTGTTGAGTTAAGAAACTGGGTCATTCTGAACTGAATAACTGGTAGACTCGAGCCAGTCGGCTTCGATAATATAAATAATACCAGACGCACTGGCGCACAAATTGGATAATATCAATTAAGTTCCAGACAATAGCACAGACATTTAATGGCAGAAAGAAACTTCGTTTGAAAAAGAGCTTACCTCATTTAGCAATAATCTTTATTACACGAATTAAGTGAATGTGTAATCTCCTCTTATTAATATGTTTTGACGTTTTGAACGGCACATTATTATTGAGTCAAGCGACGGACGGGGCTCGATTTGTGATGAAAGTGATGACACTTGATTCTGTATTATAAAGACAGACACTGACAGACAGAGAGATTCCATGGAGTTTCAATCCGGATCTACTTTGCTATTTCTTTTCTTTTGTTCCACAGCGATGTGTATTAAAAAATATTAAGAGCTACGGCGTCTTTAATAGCCTCTTGTTGAAATATGTCTCACTCCATGCATTGTTGAAGTCCGTAAACAATAACTTTAAAAATAATTTATTCTGGATTAATTTTGTTCGACCAATAGAAACTCGCGGCCGCCAAATTCGACCAATAGAAATACGCGGCCTCTGACGGCCGCGAGTGATGAAAAAACCCCATGCTTTGTTGCAGGCCCACATTTCACAGCAACAGGAGGTCCTGCCCGCAGGCTAGTAAATGCGATACAGAACTGTTCAACAAAACATCAGTTCTGTATCACATTTACAGACACTGATATCAGTTCTGCAGCTAGTGTACAGACACTTCGCTTTCAACTTTCTTGAGTGAGGTACGCTGGTAGTGTCCTCATACAAGATGAAGATGCAAACTTGTTGATGTCGGAAAGAACGGCTATTTATGGCATGTCCTAAATCAAAGCGCATGCTCACATCACTAATTTAATAATCGTAGCCTATTAAACCTTACCTCGAAGGTTTATCAGCTCTTAACATGAGGTAGTTTTAGCTAACTTAATAGGCGTTTTAGAAGTAATTTACAGAATTCGTATCCGTTCTGCATACCCCGATACAGAACGGCCACTCATTCTGTAAATAGTACATATATAGTAGTTGCTTGGTCCAGTCTTAATTCGTTTAGAGATCGATGGCTACAACATTATATAATACCATGCATAAACCGGTATAAGAGTCTTCCTGTGCATGGTTGGCTTACAGCGCCAACTACACTATAAACTTCTTTATAACTTAACTAGAAATACATAAACGCAACAACCCCTCGCCGGCTTTATATGCATTTTTAACACAACAACCCCAACCTCAATAAAAGATCAGAAATCATTTCGACATGCAGGCATAAAAATAAATTTAATATCAACAATCTAAACAACAATCAAAACAACGAAAGGAGTTGGAGGAATCTCCGCCCACACGCCCACCTTCCGACCAAAACCATTTGAGGGATGCATTCACTGTTTCACCATCCACACGCCCACCTTTCGACCAAAACCATTTAAGCGGCCCACGGATCGAAACTACTCAGTTGCCTGAAGATCGCCCCGCGTGAAACTGACAGTTGCGACACTCAACATTTTGAGGTAAGCCCACTTAAACTATATATATACAAAGTATGAAGTATAGTTTTACCTTAAGGCCTGATGATCCCGTTTAGGGTGGTAGCGAAGTCTGGTAGCGAAGACTTTAAGGTAAAACTATACTTCATACTTTGTATTTTGCTCTATCTATATGGTATTGAGCACTCTCTAACATTTCGTGAACCAAAACTCACTTATATATATATATATATATATATATATATAGTTCAATCTACAGACACGGTGTTTCGCTGTACAACAGCTCATCAGTGTAGCTTGGAACAATCTGAATGAATTTCATCAATTACTTATACACATGCGATCGTCGGTGACAACCGCATGTGGGACAGCATCGGTGAAGTACATTCAGATAGCGTGAAGTGCGCATGGGCCCATATATATAAATATATATATATTCAAACAAACAAAGTGTTGTTCGCGAAATGTCGAAAAGTGCTCAATACCGTAAAGATAGAGCCAATATACTATACTTACCTCAAATAAGGGGCAAATAAGTGGGCTTACCTCAAATGTTGATGGTCGCTACTGTCAGTTTCACGCTGGGCGATCTTCAGGCGGCTGAAGATTTTCGATTCGGCGCTGTCTTAAATAGGTTGAGTTGCTTACATCATTGCTAATGGGTGTGTGGGTTGATGACACGCTTCTGTGTGGGTTGATGGCGGTGTGTGGGTTGATGGCGTATATATATATGTGCGGTGTGTGGGTTGATGGCGTATATATATATATATATATATATATATATATATATATATATATATATATATATATATATATATATATAAGTGAGTTTTGGTTCACGAAATGTTAGAGAGTGCTCAATACCATATATAGATAGAGCAAAATACAAAGCATGAAGTATAGTTACCTTAAAGTCTTTAAGGTAACTATACTTCATGCTTTATATATAATATATATATATATATATATATATATATATATATATATTATATATATATATATATATATATATATATATATATAGATAGATAGGTTGAGTAGGTTATAATAACATTTGGCAGAGTGCTCAATGGATACCCAGAGCATATTAAACAAATGGAGGTAGAACGACTCAACAAATTTGATTAGGCATATTTATTACTATTTAGTTTCGTACCACGAGATGTGGCACACAAACAAATGAAGCTTTAATCCTATTTACCATGCAAGCTAGGCAATTATCACCTTATCATTACGTTGACACCACGTGGAAATACCAAACTTAAGCGGTAATTTTAAAATAGTTCGTTAAAAGTTAATTAAAAGGAATTTTTTAGCATGTCTACATGAAGAAACTAGTTCATTGCGTTTGTTTAGGGTAGCCATAGTAGGTTTACATATGATAAAGTATTTTTCCAACAAACAGAGATTGCATCTATTTGAAGCGCGATTATAAGGCTTAGCTCGCTTCAATATTTTCCAATTAATATTAAAATCAACATTGTTATTTTTCAAGTCCCAAATGTGTTTACTCAGCTCTGTGGAGTTCTGTTTCTTGTGAGAATTAAATGATGCCTTGTGGTTCGTAAATCTGGTCTTAAAAGAGTTCTCAGTAAGCCCGACATACGTTTGTGGAGGTCTGTTATCTTTAGTGGTAACCGTAGCTTGGTACACAACAGACTCAACAAGACATTTTCCTGGCATTGGGCACTCATCCTTTTTCCTACAATTGCATGTTTTTTGGCTATCTACATTGCAGGTTTGGGACAGTCTGGTTTTGTTGTGTCCATCGATAGTCTGCTTTATGTTTGACATACAACTGTAGCTTATCTTGACCGTGTTGCGGTTAAAGATTTTATGTAGAATGTGCCCTGTGGGGAATTCCTCGTCAAGAATCTTTAAGAATGGTTGTCCAACATTAGTAGAAACATTCTTGCTGAAGGGTGGGTTGTACCATATAATGTTGCGTTTACGTGTCCTGTTTTTGTTAGCGGTTTGATTTAGCGGATGTTTGAATTTAAGTTGGTGTGTGTAACCGCTTTTGTCTAGAGCTTTCTGGTATAATGGTACGGCGTGTAGAAACGATTCCTGGTCAGATGATATCTCAGTGAGGCGTTTGTTGATGGATAATGGGATATTGTCTAGTATTCTAGGTGGGTGGTTAGACTTGTTATGCACGTAGAGAGGTATGTTGTTAGGTTTAGAGTACGGCTGATATTTCCCGCTAGACAAATTCAAGGTCACATCAAGGAAGTTTATGATCTTCTTGTTTGCTTCGATTGTAATTTTTAGACCATGGTTATTAAAGATGGCACATAGATCTTTTTTAATCATTTCTATTTCACGCGGTGTTGCTTTAAGAATACCCAGACCGTCGTCTCTGTATAAGCCGAAATTATTGCCATGCTTTGTCGTAATAAGATGTAGTAAGAAAGAACCGACTAGTTCGCAGGACTCGGCACCGTCGAAACTACCCATTGTGACGTCGAAGAGGTTAGATGAAGCCTTTTTGCCCCAGTGGCTTCCTGAATTATGAAGGCATGATTTCTTCGCGTGTAAAATAATTTGCCGTTCTTCGTCCGTGATGTTGTCGTAGTTTGATGCGAAATCTAACGCTGCATTGAGTAGATCGACTGAAATGGATGGATAAAAATCGACCACGTCAAATGCAATAAATGAATATTGATTTTTGTTTGAGATGTTGTTAAACCACGCTAAGAGAGATGTTGTATTTTCCCACTGGTTTACACAAGTAGCTTCGATGACTTTTGTGTTAATTCTGTCGAGGACTTGTTTACTAATTTTTCCAATTTCAGACTTAGAAGGATTGATAAGGCGGCAAGTCGGGTTGTTTTCAAAATTGGTTTTGTGATCTTTTAATGTGATAAAAGCTTCTCTTTCTGCCGTGGTATTTATTCTGTTTGCTAGATTTAATCTCTTGGCAATGGATTTGGCTTCATTTGTGATGGAGGAGACAGTGACTGGGGATATTTTCATATAGGTTTTTGTGATATTCTTTTGGAGAAGCTGGTTGTAAGACGCGGAGTTCATCTTGTAGAAGTTGGTGAAATATCAGCCGTACTCTAAACCTAACAACATACCTCTCTACGTGCATAACAAGTCTAACCACCCACCTAGAATACTAGACAATATCCCATTATCCATCAACAAACGCCTCACTGAGATATCATCTGACCAGGAATCGTTTCTACACGCCGTACCATTATACCAGAAAGCTCTAGACAAAAGCGGTTACACACACCAACTTAAATTCAAACATCCGCTAAATCAAACCGCTAACAAAAACAGGACACGTAAACGCAACATTATATGGTACAACCCACCCTTCAGCAAGAATGTTTCTACTAATGTTGGACAACCATTCTTAAAGATTCTTGACGAGGAATTCCCCACAGGGCACATTCTACATAAAATCTTTAACCGCAACACGGTCAAGATAAGCTACAGTTGTATGTCAAACATAAAGCAGACTATCGATGGACACAACAAAACCAGACTGTCCCAAACCTGCAATGTAGATAGCCAAAAAACATGCAATTGTAGGAAAAAGGATGAGTGCCCAATGCCAGGAAAATGTCTTGTTGAGTCTGTTGTGTACCAAGCTACGGTTACCACTAAAGATAACAGACCTCCACAAACGTATGTCGGGCTTACTGAGAACTCTTTTAAGACCAGATTTACGAACCACAAGGCATCATTTAATTCTCACAAGAAACAGAACTCCACAGAGCTGAGTAAACACATTTGGGACTTGAAAAATAACAATGTTGATTTTAATATTAATTGGAAAATATTGAAGCGAGCTAAGCCTTATAATCGCGCTTCAAATAGATGCAATCTCTGTTTGTGGGAAAAATACTTTATCATATGTAAACCTACTATGGCTACCCTAAACAAACGCAATGAACTAGTTTCTAGGTAGACATGCTAAAAAATTCCTTTTAATTAACTTTTAACGAACTATTTTAAAATTACCGCTTAAGTTTGGTATTTCCACGTGGTGTCAACGTAATGATAAGGTTGATAATTGCCTAGCTTGCATGGTAAATAGGATTAAAGCGTCATCTGTTTGTACAAAATATTGTAAGTTTTAGCTGTCAGGCATTAGGCCGTTTTATCTGAGAGTGCCACATCTCGTGGTACGAAACTAAATAGTAATAAATATGCCTAATCAAATTTGTTGAGTCTTCTATGTTATATATATATATATATATATATATATATATATATATATATATACATGTTATTTTCAGAATTACTTTCAGGTTTTCATCTCGCGTGTAATTTTGCGTGTAAGTGGACTCCACGCGTGTCGAGATTAGCACCCTCGCCCGGGCGCGGGAAAATGTCTTTTTTGCAATTTTTTTATAATTAGATGAGACGTTTGTAGTGTTAAAGAATGTTAAAAGTCAAAGTGGCAAAACACTTTAAATAACAAAATTATTTTGATCTAACCTCTTCATTTGTATTTAGATCATTGTATATTTTAAGGTTGCGAAGAAGGGTCGGCAATATCGTCCCTCATTCGGCACTGTGTTCCAAGTTGTTGATGTTGTTTATCAATCTTTCAAACATCGAACAATCAAGATGTTTTTGCTTTTTGAGCTCATAACATGCCACATGAGGTTTTAGCTGTTTTTTGGTCGCCCAGCATAACCAAGTGCTTCACGGTTGGTGGAAGAACAGAAATTAGCTGACCCTCGATGATTTCTGCGGCTTCTTCAACAATCACAGCACATGGTTTAATTTCGTCTACAATTGGCAGAAAAATGTATAGGCTTTCAGTTTGACATGCTCGTGTAACCGAACGTAATAATAGTATTTGGGATGATGTCAGATTCAAGTAATATATCTCATACACGAAGTCATGAGAAATGTTTTAATTAAACACCGAGACGTTTGCTAAAAACTGAAACAAAAGCGACTTTCTATTGTTCCAATGGAATAGATTTCTAATGGGTTTTGTCTCGCCGCCCACGAGACCTCTGGCTTATTCTGATTGCTCGGTTAGCGTTTGAGGGCAAAACATTTTGCTGACCAATCGATTATCGAAGTAAGGAAGAGGTCCGGGTCACGTGGGTGCGAGACAAGCCCATTAGCTTCAGTCCAAGGCTCATAGAGCTAAAAAGTGAGAAGGTGGTAAATAGCCGAGATTAGTTTTGATGGCGAAATATTGACGTTTTGAGCGGAGACCTTCATCACAGTGAAATGATTCTTTGCTTTGCGCGAAAATTACTCATATCATTGGGTATCAAGTTTGCGATAAGGCAGTTCGCGATAAATATCTTTGTAATCTTTTCTTGGCGTCATAAGCACACAACATGCATGAGGCAAGTGTATTCGATTGCTTTGAATAGCGAAGCGCACAGTTATTACACAAGTGCACAGTTATTATAGGGTTAACCTCCTAAATCTCCTGCTAGGACTTAATATATTATTTATTACCATGTATTAAGTTCCTTGAATAAATCTATTGATTGATTGATTACCAATAGGCCAAAACTCAGAGGCCAAAACTCAGAGGCCAAAACTCAGACAAACAAACCGAAATTGAATCTCGAGGGATTTCTAATGAGCCATTTTCTTTTGTTGGAAATGCAAGAATAATTTATAAACTAAACACGAATTCCACGTCATCTGCCTGTGCGCTTAATTATTGTTATTACATCAAATTTCATTAGTTTAGCCATGCATGCATATCTGAAATTTAAAAAAAATATATTGCCCCAAAAGAGACGATTGTCATAATTAACATATGACGTCGCAGACAAACAGCGTCGACCATTAGTCAAGCTGGTGGATGGGACCACTAAACAGCATGCTCACAGCACTCGCCGATTGGAATAAAGCTTAAAAGTCGCCTTCCCAAATACACCCATGCATGACAATCACTGATAATAATTATTATTATTATTATTATTATTATTATTATTATTATTATTATTATTATTATTATTATTATTATTATTATTATTATTATTATTATTATTATTATTATTATTATTATTATTATTATTATTATTATTATTATTATTATTATTATTATTATTATTATTATTATTATTATTATTATTATTATTATTATTATTATTATTATTATTATTATTATTATTATTATTATTATTATTATTATTATTATTATTATTATTATTATTATTATTATTATTATTATTATTATTATTATTATTATTATTATTATTATTATTATTATTATTATTATTATTATTATTATTATTATTATTATTATTATTATTATTATTATTATTATTATTATTATTATTATTATTATTATTATTATTATTATTATTATTATTATTATTATTATTATTATTATTATTATTATTATTATTATTATTATTATTATTATTATTATTATTATTATTATTATTATTATTATTATTATTATTATTATTATTATTATTACTATTACTATTACTATTACTATTACTATTACTATTACTATTACTATTACTATTATTATTATTATTATTATTATTATTATTATTATTATTATTATTATTATTATTATTATTATTATTATTATTATTATTATTATTATTATTATTATTATTATTATTATTATTATTATTATTATTATTATTATTATTATTATTATTATTATTATTATTATTATTATTATTATTATTATTATTATTATTATTATTATTATTATTATTATTATTATTATTATTATTATTATTATTATTATTATTATTATTATTATTATTATTATTATTATTATTATCTTTGGTGAAGTTCATCATAATTTAATTCAGTCCATCCTTGATTACCATCACATTCCTAATCACATCAAAACTGTTATAAAAAGTTTATACACGGATTTGAAGACTTCAATAATAACATCTGAATTTCGTACTCCTTTTATATCTGTTGGCCGTGGTGTACTGCAAGGTGATTGTCTTAGTCCTCTACTATTTAATATGTGCTTCAACACTTTCATTCAACACATAAAGGCCGATAAGTACCGTCAATTTGGTTTCTCCTTCCAATTTCTAAACCCGATCCACTGGTTTCAGTTTGCTGATGATGCCGCGGTCATTAGTGGCCAAGAATCAGAAAACCAGCATCTTCTAAATCGTTTCTGTATCTGGTGCCAATGGTCCAGTATGATTATCCGGGTTGACAAATGTAGCACATTTGGTATCAAGAAAGCTTTAACAAAATCAGTCCAATATTTACCTAAACTCTTAATTAACAGTGACCTAATCCCAACTACTAAAATTGGAGAATCTTTCCGATATTTAGGAAGATACTTTGATTTTAATATGTCCAACCAAGAACACAAGTCTGAGCTGACCTCCCTCATCACAGAACTGATGTCTGATATTGACCTTAAACCACTACATCCGAAAAATAAACTTCTTCTTTACAGTCGCTACGTCTTATCTAAAATATCCTGGCATTTTACCGTTGCTACCTTGTCCAAAACTTGGATCTCTGAAAATATTGATTCCGTTGTAAACAAATACATCCGTAAATGGCTGGAAATACCAGTATCTGGAACATTGAGTAACATCTTTCTAACCCGTAACAAATTTGGTCTAAGTATTTTCCCACCATCTATCAAATTCACTCAGTGTCAAACAGTTCTTCGAAATGCCTTAAAAACATCTCCCAATGAATCAGTAAAAGAGCTTTGGAAATCAACTAATAACAGCACTAACATTCAGTATGATATTTACAACTCTACCAAGGAAGTTATCAAAGATTTCCGTTCTGGACAAGAGGATAAACTTCAAAACGACTTGACCTGTCAAGGCTCATTTTTCTCGAATGTTACGAAATTCTCCTTACCAAAGCTAAACAAATTCTGGTCTGCTTCTCAATCTAAACTACCAAAAAACATCTATAATTTTACTATGCGTTATATCAATAACTCTCTTCCTACCCGCAAAAACCTTTCCAGATGGGGTATATCATCAAGTTCTGACTGTTCCTTTTGCTTACGTCCAGAAACTCTCCTACACGTGGTTGCCGGATGTCAATCATACCTTGAACGTTTTACGTGGAGACACGACTCTATTCTCAACTTTCTTGCCAAGACCCTACAAACTGCCAATTGCTCCAACCTTTTTGTTGATCTTCCTGAATTCAAAAGCCCCTCAATAATAACTGGTGACAAATATCGTCCAGATTTACTCCTATCTACTTCAAAGGGATGTCTATATATAGTCGAACTTACCGTGGGATTTGAATCCAACCTTCAAAACAACGTAGAGCGCAAAAAAGCCAAATATGAAGAAATAGTTAGACAAGTGAACACTTTAGCACTGTTAAATTTGTCAATCTCTCGATTAGTTCACTCGGTGTTTTCGCAAAAGAGTGTACCTCCTTTATAGCAATGTTAAACGATGTAGGAGTTGATGTGAAGCATCAAAATTATTGTGTCAGAAAAATGATATCTATTGCCATCAGAACAACCTATTATATTTTTTGCTGCAGAAATAAGGAATGGACGAATCCTGACTTACTGAACTTTTAAGTTTTTAAGTAGCTTAGTTGTGATTCAAGTAGTCGATTGTAAATTACCTCGATGAGTGAGATTTACAATTGTTTGTTTAGAAAAAAAATCATTAATAAAGTTTCAAAAAAATTATTATTATTATTATAATGAAGGTTATAATCACCTTCATTTAAGTGTCGTCAAAGAACTGAAATAGCAGTAATATAACCACTAAATGGGGACACTAGGTAACTATAATACAAACTAAGATATACTAATTGTAATTAGATTAAATAAACTAAATTTAAAAATAAACAAATAAATATATAAATATAAACAGATTAAAAATGTAAATAAATATAGAGTGCTATGATACATTTTAAAATGCATTAAGTACTACACAAAATACACTTTTCACACTGATCGGTCAAAAGAGAATTTAAATCAACTTTACGAATGTTTTTCTTAAAAGAAAGTAATGTTGGCAACTCCCTAATATGATTGGGTACAGCAACCCATAGCTTAGGTTGATAACTATTAACTGATAACAATTTTACTCCGATGAATTAAGAGTTCCGTTCGAAAAGTCAGTGTTTCGTTGCTAAAAATCTGGCAGTTTACTACCTTTTCACTTTGCTCTATCCAAAACACTGCCCGCGGATACGTAACACTCTACTTTTTTACATTGTCAATAACACTGACTTGTAACACATAACACATAACTTCCTTGCTACATGTCGATAGTAAGTCAATCATCTATATAGACAGAAACAACACTTACTTAAAAGTTTCAATCGCATTGCCGCCCCAGTAATTGTCATGCCGATCACTTCATATTGCTTCATAGTTTCGACAGTATGGGAGTCCGTAATTTCTTGAAGTATCTTGCGATTCTAAAGGCCAAAAATGGTAAACAAGATATGACATCAATTATACGACATAAAATTGCGCGATAAACTTCATACTCGTGTTATGATATTGACGCGCTACTTCCAGTGAAATAGCGCGTTTTGCATTCACGACTGAGGCTTGTCCACACATATCCGTTTTTGTTTAAAAAAGCAACAGTTAACAATACACCTCATATTAGTAGCGTATCGTCGAGTTGCTCTTTGTAGTACGAATTCGGGGCAAACAAACCGACAAACGAGGCCTTATCTATTGTTCGGACAGCAAGTTTTGGGTAAATGAGGGCAAACATAAATAGTGACGTCATCTCGAGAGAGCGCTGTTGACTTCGTCCGCAGGGTCATTACGGTGAATTATTATATGGGTATGTCACGTGATCAGTCTTAACCCAACTTTTCTGCGATTTGACCGGTTCCTTACAAGGGAGCACGTTAGAATGTGATACGTCTTGTAAACTTAACTAAAGTTGTTGACGTTTTGTGCGAGTCGCCGAGTTCGATAAAGCCGCTGACGATATGAGCCCCCAAATACTCTCCGAAGATATACGCGAGGGCGGAGCGGGAAGGGAAGAGAGAAGGGGAGTGCTGCAACTACCGAGATATCTTTCGACAATGCTCGTAGTATGTTAATTGCTATGCACATAGAGTGTTGCTATTCACAATAATTATATGTGCGAATACTGAGACAACAACCCGATCTTCGTGATATTCACAGCAGGACGTAAGTTGTTTTCGTTGAATGATTTATCAATTTGGAGTCTCATGAGAAAACCGTTGGCTTTCATGAATAAGTTATAAGTCTTTTTGAATTTTTTTTGTCAGAATCGCGCCATCGCGGGTTTGTTTGTCGACGCTCGAGGATATGATCTCAATACCGAAGCCCACAAAATATACAAAAGGAGTTAGATCAACCAACTGAATCGTGTAACTTTTGGGAAGTTTCTGTTTCATTTATATGTAACATTTATATGTAAGAATTTGGAACGATCGACCAGTACGAGTACTGATCCTTTTGTGTTAAAACTATTCATTATTTTTAATAAAATTCTTACAAGAACTTTAATAGGGTAGTTAGTAGTTACTGAACGAGTCGTAGAATACTCGGATAATTTCAATGTATTTGGCTCGTTCAGTGGGCTCGATCTACTGCTAAGAGCATAAGGAGAAAAGCTATTTCTAAACGGACAAAGTGATAAATCGGTAGTTGCACTCCCCTTCTCTCTTCCCTTCCCGCTCCGCCCTCGCGTATCTTCGGAGAGTATTCGGCTCGCTCGTCGGGGGCTCATATCGTCAGCGGTTTTATCGAACTCAGCGACTCGTACAAAACGTCAACAACTTTAGGAAAGTATTAAAAGTTTATTTTATTTACAAGACGTATCACATTGTAACGTGCTCCCTTGGTTCCTTAGCGGTTTTTACAAACCAGTATTGTAAAGACTGGTAATTACAAACATTGAAAAACAAAATCAAGCAAGTGAAGCGCAAATAATGTTCATATCTCGTGAAAATGAATTTACCGCGACGAAAATTAAAAAAAGTGAAAAAATTAAAAAAAGTGACTGAAAGCGTTTTGCTTGTTGACAGTCTTCATTGGTCACTTTGGTCTTTTTTGCTTGTACTCTTCTCCACATTCAAATAAAACTACGAAAACCGGGCCATATAATAATAAAGACTTTTCCGATTTCACAGAAGAGTCAGCCACTTGGTCAACAATCCTGATTCCATTATGTAATTTAAATAATTAAAAAAAAATGTAAGTGCGCAATAAACGCCATTGTGTTCTTACGTGATTCAGATTGTTTTATGTCGGTTGTTTTGTTTATATGACGAGAGCCAACACAATGTTGGCATTCTGATGAAGCACACTAGCACAGGTTCCTCCATCTTAACAAATCGTCATGGCACCGAAAATTCATAATAGGCGCGCGGATAACTGTTCCCCGCGCGATTGTTAAGATAGGTCTTGGAAATAGCACAATTATTGTTTCAACCTATTTTAACGCATACTATATAATTTTGATATTTCCGATAAAAGTGTCCATTTTATTTCAATAGACAATTAAAAATGCTTTGAGAGAAAAAATAACAATAATATATATATATATATATATATATATAGGGCCCATGCGCACTTCACGCTATCTGAATGTACTTCACCGATGCTGTCCCACATGCGGTTGTCACCGACGATCGCATGTGTATAAGTAATTGATGAAATACATTCAGATTGTTCCAAGCTACACTGATGAGCTGTAGTACAGCGAAACACCGTGTCTGTAGATTGAACTATGTACGCTCCTTCACTTCGGTGTTGTTGAGCACTCTGTGAAGTTGCCTTGGGTACCTATTAGCGATAATGCAACGCTCACTACCCTTGTGGAAGTTCGAGCACTCTGGGCCCATGCGCACTTCACGCTATCTGAATGTACTTCACCGATGCTGTCCCACATGCGGTTGTCACCGACGATCGCATGTGTATAAGTAATTGATGAAATACATTCAGATTGTTCCAAGCTACACTGATGAGCTGTAGTACAGCGAAACACCGTGTCTGTAGATTGAACTATATATATATATATATATAATGGTATTGAGCGCTCTAGATCCTTACGCCTTTTTGTTACAAACATGCACTTATTGGTATATATATATATATATATATATATATATATATATATATATATATATATATATATATATATATATATATATATATATATATATATTTAACAGTTATACCATGAGCTCGAGTTGTATATGAGCTCATAGCCAACGAGGCGCTTCGCCGAGTTGGCTATTAGTTCGTATACAACGAGAGCGAATGGTATAACTGTTTTATTATATAGCCAAGCACTGTACAAGAGAGAAAATTACAGCGAAATGTTTGAAACAACAAACTTCCGGCATAGGCAACTAATACTTCCGTCATGCGTAATGATGCATTCACATGGAGTTTCTCGCTGAGCTGTTTGGTAAACAGCTTCGAAAGGTTGTATAAATGTTGCTCGAGAGGCAAATAATGTGTGAAGCAGATCAACAAAAAAGATTAAAAGGTACCTTTATGAAGTTAAAAGGCGGGTCAGTTGTTTATATTAGCGTTGCTGTCGTGAAAAAGGTTTTGATTACATGCAAAAATGAAACTGAAACACCTTCGGCAGTGAAACTAAATTACTTAGTTGGTTGTTTTTGAAAAAGAACATGCTTTTTACTACTCCAAATGCTTATCTAAATAAAAAAGTCTCTTTACTGGTGATCTCCTACGAAGTGTGTGTTGTAAGCTTGATTTAAACCGTGAGTTTCTTTGTTTGGCAACAAATTAATATCAACCCGCTAGTTTAGTCGTATTTTTTAAGAAAAAAGACGTAATTTTTAGGTGAATTTTACCATTTGACATGCTAAATTGTGTATTTGTTAATGTATTTTTACACAATATTGTTTTTTCATACATTGGTTTGAGGGTGTTGATATTTTTCTGTATAAAAATCCGTCAATTTCAAGTCTTTTCGGCAGTTTAAAAAACATGCCGCCATCTTGTCTTTCCTGCACTAGCAGGATATGAGCTGATAGCCTAGTAGTAGGGAACCAATCAGATTACGCAAAAGCTCATATCCAATAGCATGCTATATAATAAATACATATATTGTTGGGTTAAATAGTTTATTTATTAATAACGAGTTTAACAACTTCACAACGAAGAACAGATACTAAACCTCTGAAAGACAGAGATATATCAACTGACGGAAAAACGTTGTCATCGTCATATCACGTCAAAGCTAGCTCCGCCATAACAAACTAGTTCAAAAGTTAATACAACATTGACGTATAAAACTACAGCTGAGTGCTATATATGCACTCAACATTATCCCCTTCCCTAATTGAGCATGTCCGTCCAATCATTTCGATCATGTCCGATTTTATTTTATCCGATAGTCATGCATCCATGCAGGGACTCTTCTTGCTCTACGTGGTCTCGTCTGTTGGCCCACTTCTTCAGTTTCCCCCTGTGATTCTCTTAACTCCTCCGATTCACCAAACTCCAATCCCCTCGGTGTATCACTGCTTGTACTACTGGGTGACAAATGTTGCAATCCCGGTGCTTGGTCCATCTGATCTAAAGTATCTGTCATTTGACTGGTGCGTTCACGTTCTATACTACGCTGCCTCCTGCATCGAGTGCGGTTGTTTCGGGATGGTTCACTCCACTCCTCTTCGTCGTCACTTGACTCGTCGCTCCCTTCCACAGTTTGTTGGTCATCCTGGTCCTTGATGGTCGACTGCGGCTTCTCTTTCCTCTTAGTTGACTTTGGTTTCTCTTCCTTCGACAGTAGACTTGGCTTGAGTCGACTGAAGTGGACTACAATTCTCTTCCTGCCTTTACCGTCCTTCTGAATACGGTAGACCACGTCCGATAGCCTCTTGACGATTGTGCATGATCCTTGCCACGGTCTGGAAAGTTTCTTGGACAATCCCCTCTTGACGGTTGGTTGATATAGCCATACCTTATCTCCAACTTTGTACGTCAGTTCCATGCTTGTACGGTCATAGTAATCCTTGTATCGCTTAGAAATCCTCTTAGTCTTCTCCCTGGCCAGTTCGTGCGCCTCTTGCAGCATCCGTTTGGTATTCTGGATATACGCAGGTATTTCTTCAGCGGGTGAACGAAGGTCTGGTGGTGCCTCTACTATCAAGTCGATTGGTATTTTCGCTTATCTTCCAAATAGCATCTTGCGAGGCGTAAAACCGGTTGACGATTGTACAGCAGTTCTGTACGCCAACAGAACGGGGGGTATCCAAATGTCCCACTCGTCTTGGTTATCGTTGATCACTTTCGACAGCATGTCCTTGATCGTGCGATTGTTTCTTTCCACTAAGCCATTGCTTTGAGGGTGGTACGGTGTTGTGCGCGTTTTCTTGATGCCCAGTAGATTGCTCATTGCTTGAAAGACTTTGCTCTCGAACTCTCTCCCTTGATCCGTATGAGGTACTGCATAACCCCGAAACTGGAAATCCATTCATCAATAAGTTTCTGCGCCACTGTTTCGGCTTCATGGTCGGCTACCTCGTATGCATCTGGCCATCTGGTGAAGTAATCATTTACTACAATGATAATTCTGTTGCCTCTTTCAGTTCTTGGTAAAGGTCCGATGACATCCATTGCCACTCTTTCCATGGGATAGCCACACTGACGGGTTACAAGTGGTGCGCGCAATTTCTTACTCGGTGGGTTCCGACCAGCGCATTTCTTGCACTGTCGGCAGTAGATCTCCACGTCTTCTCTCCAGCCCTTCCAGTAGTAGCGCGACTTGATTCGCTCGCATGTTTTGAAAAACCCTAAGTGGCCCGAAGTAGGTAGAGCATGTACCAACTCCAGTACTTCAGGAACGATCTTCCTTGGAAGGCATAGCTGAAGAAACTTAGTATTTCCACTTTCCGGCTCATACTCTCGACACAACAGTCCTTCTATCAACTTCAGTCGTCCAAACTGACTCCACATGCTTCCTTTCTCTGGACAAGCGCCGACAATCTCTTTTCTGTCGGGTCTGGCTCCTGACTCTACCCACTTAATCACTTCGTTGAGCACTGGATCCTCACGTTGGAAGAGGTTCAGCTCGTTGTTACTCCAGCGGCAAGCCCAGTTGTCTCCACCGGTTCTGGTGATGTTGTAGGTCGTGAGCTCACGTGAATTCAGACCAATAATGCCCTCAACAGTTTGGGTTGACTCCTCGTCTTCCTCTTCATTTTCCCTGTATGGCACGCGCGATAATCCATCTGCGTTTCCATGGAGTCGTCCTGGACGATGTTCAATTACAAAATCAAACTCCGATAATCTTTCCAACCAGCGAGCCATCTGACCCTTGGGTTGTTTGAAGTTCCTTAGCCACTTTAATCCATTGTGATCGGTTCGTACTTGGAACTCTCTTCCGAGAAGATACGTCTCGAAGTGTTCTGTTCCCCAAACTAACGCGAGCAGCTCCTTCTTAGTCGTGCTGTAATTACGCTGCGGTTTTGTTAAAGATTTAGCTGCGTAGGCTATGACCCTCTCCTTCCCGTCTTGGACTTGCGAAAGTACAGCGCCTATCCCAGTGTTGCTGGTATCGGTGTCCAGGATAAACGGCTGGTCGAAATCCGGATAAGCCAAAATTGGGGCACTCGTCAAACGATCCCGTAGAGTGTCAAACGCTTTCTGGCAGTGTGTAGTCCATTTGAAGTTGATTCCTTTGCGTTCGAGGTCGTAAAGCGGAGTTGCGACATCGGCGAAATTAGGAACGAACTGTCTGTAGTACCCAGGAAATCCCAAGAACGAACGAAGTGTGGATACGTCATGTGGTGCTGGATATTCTCTCAACGCTTCTATCTTTTCCGGGTCGGTGGCCACACCCTTCTGGCTGACGACATGGCCTAAGATCACGGTCTCCTGTCTCAGCAGTTGACACTTCTTTGCGTTTAATTTCACCCCGGCGGATTCTAGACGTTGCAACACCGCTTCTAGCCTTCGACTGTGTTCTTGAAGATTCTTCGAGAATTTTACGATGTCGTTCAAGTAGACCAAACAGTCCGTCCAAGTAAGACCGGCGTAGTGACCTCGGTTTCGGTCACTAACCTATACCTATTAAACCTTACCTCGAAGGTTTATCAGCTCTTAACATGATGTAGTTTTAGCTAACTTAATAGACGTTTTAGAAGTCATTTACAGAATTCGTGTCCGCTCTGTATCGGGATGCAGGCACTCGGCTTCGCCTCGATCGTGTCTGTATGCCCCAATACAGAACGGCCACTCATTATGTAAATAGTATATATATATATATATATATATATATATATATATATACATATGATCGTATAAGCACTAATGTTAAAGGTGATCTACAGTGCTGCGCATGTGCACAAAGTGGGCTCAGAACAACACCGCTTGTTTGTTTTGTGTTCTGAATTTCAAAATGGCGGATGATGTGCGCGAACATGCGACATCATCGTTTAGTGCTCAAGACGCTGGAAATGTTGAAGAACATAGGCCAAAAACCCTGCACAACTGGAAAAGAAACTACCATACGTCACGAGACGCTACGAGGATTTCTCTTTTTGAGAATTTCGAGAGGTGGAGAGCTTTTTTGCACGAAACTGGTTTAGCCAAAGATAAAGATCTCGCGAAACATTTGATGGATTTGTACGATATGTAAGTTATATCTCGACTGTTCATATGAATTTTCGCGTTTTCAAGTGCGAATTTTTAATACGCTACAGTCCGCCGTATCACTGCCCACCCTTGACCCTTTGTACTATATTATATTTCTTCAGGAATAGAATTAAGACTCGGCATCCATCATCGCCTGAACACACTATCACTGTAGTGGCAGGGTATGGTAAGTTCATATGATTTGTACAAATACAGTTTAACCATTAATTATTTGCTGAGATCCTTCAATTTTTCCCTTCTTGTAAAAGATTCTTCAGGTAATGATGCTCGTATTCAAGCGCCACTTCTACGATCAAAGAGGCATGCTACGAGCCCCACGGACATGGGTACTCCATCTAAATCATCCAGGTACATGCACATTGTACATATTTATAGGGTAACTGACATTGCCAAATGCCTTTGCAATTTTTACTTTGTTTGCTCGTTTTTAGAATCTCACCATATGATACTAAACAAACTGTCACAGCAAGTGAAGCTGAAGTGACTGATATTGAGAATGAACTCCAAACTCCTAGTCAAAGTCTTTCAGGGTGAGTGTGATACCTTTCAGATATGCCTTGTTGATTGCTCATACTGCAGACAACTCGGGCTTTTCAAGCTTCTTTGAGGGGGAGGGGGGTGGCTTAATAGAGGGGGTTTATTAGAGAGAGGGGGAGGTGTATGGATATTTTCTGGAACTACACATTCATGTAATACCTTACAATTAATCGATTGTTGCCCATGATTAATCAATTACATAATATTTGAAGTTTTATATCTGTATTGTTTAAACTTTTAGAGATGCTTTGGATCTTGACAAAATTACGGTTGAAGATGAGGTGTATGACACTATACTTGATGGCCATGATGATGATGAATGCCATGAAAGCATACAAGATGAAGAGAATGCAAAATGTGGGACAAGAGAAATATCCCCAGATGATGTTGTCAAAGCTGAGAAGTGCATCGTGTTTACTGACAAAGTAATGGAATTACTAAAAACTCTTCATGGTGAAAAATGTGAACGTCTTCTTTGTGATAAAGTTTTGGACTACAAGAAAACCTACGTAGGCACCTGTCTTGTTGTATCATGGGGATGTAATTCTGGAGATTTTGGTGGCCGGTGGACATCACAGCCAACAACACATAAATTGAGAGCAGGCAATCTCCTTCTTGCAGCCGCTTTACTGTTGTCTGGAAACTCCTTTACCAAAATTGGCCGGCCTCATGTTCAAGTTCATGAAATTGCAGTATTTTTCTCAGGGTTTATTTTATCAATACCAGAAGCTATACATTGCTCCAGCTGTCAACAAGATTTGGGAAACCATTCAAACTGACTTGTGGGATAAAAGGAATGGTAGTGAGATTGTTCTTGGAGGTGATGGGCGAAATGACTCACCTGGACATTCAGCACAATATTGCACCTATACTCTAGCAGATGTTAATACCAAGGAGATTTTGCAAATTAATGTGGTAGATGTTAGGGAGGCCAATGGAAAGAGCAATAATATGGAGAGGATTGGATACAAAAGAGGACTTAATAATTTACTGACATCCAACATTGCTATTAAGGATGTGGTAACTGATGGTCACCTAAAAATTGCAGCTTTAATAAGTGAGTACAGTAGCAATTGCCTACATTGCATATTTTCAATCATGCCTGTCATATACATTATTATAAAAGCACATTTTATGTCTTTTGAACATCTCTTCTTGTTTTCTTTCTTGTTAAATTATGTAAGTCTGTCTTTTATAATATAGCAAAATATTTTAATTGTTTTTATTCTCAATACACATTTTATGTAAATTTGACTTGTGTTATAGAAAAGTCTGAAAAGTATGAGGACATTAAACACCAAATGGATGTTTGGCATGGCAGTAAAGGAATAATCAAGAAATTGATCAAAGTAAGGAATGCTACTTACTGATCATGATGATAATAATAATAAAAACATCTTACTGGACACTGGTATACAGTATAATGTTTGTGTAATATATAATGTGGCTAGAAGTGTGGTGCAAGTAAAACATCAATGGTACTTACAGTATATCATTTTAATTCTTACACATGATATATAAAGGCATCCAAAGTGAAAGGGAATGACGATCTAGCACATTGGACAAGTGCAATAAGCAACCATTTTTGGTATTGCTCGAGAAATTGTGGTGGAAATACTAAAACCCTAAAGGTACTGTAAATTATATATATATATATATATATATATATATATATAAAGGAACTGTAAATATATATATATGCTGGGCCTCGTGCGTTTATAAGAGTATGACACACACATGTACAGTACATGTATATATTAAAGTTGTGTATTTCTCTATTGTTACAGGATAAATGGATAGGTATTTTACATCACATTGTGGATGAACATGAGTGGGTTTTATCTGAAGGTGTTAATGAAGGGAAATGTGATCATGAGCCATTGGATAATGCACAAAGGGAAAAACCTTGGCTTCAGAAAAATGATTCTGCGCACAAAGTCCTGCGTAAGATTGTTCTGGACAAGAGATTACTCAACACAATTTGGTTATTATACCAAATTTTAGGTACAATATTACTGTATACCATCAATATTTAATTCTGTTTCAAGTTATAAGTGTAAATACATACTGGCATATAATCTAAAGCAACACAATGGCTATAAATTGTTTATATCATTTTTTCAATCTGTTTAGACACACTGGTAACCTTGAATCATTTCACAATCATATCCTGATGTATGCTCCAAAGCGACACTCATATTCGTAAGTAATTTTAATAATTTTTACAATTTTTCTAATATGGTGTAGTTCCAGAAAACATCCGTAACTCCTCCCCAAGGCATTTGGAAATTCCAGGGAGATAGAGTGTTTGACACCAATACTAGTGGTTGTGGTGGGTCAAATTATGCTTGATGAGCCTGGTGGGGGGTATTAGACAAATTGCCTTTGGTGTGTGTGGCTGGATAGTTATGGATGTTTGCTGGAACTATACATTATCAAAATTTCTGAGAAATGTATGTACTTTTTGCATTTAGACCAGAAACCATGCCATCAGTTTGAAGAAATACAAAATATATGTAAAACATTAAAGGAAGAATGTGTTTTACTATGCATTTGTTTTGTAGATTTATTGGGTACAAAGTGCGTAATCAGATAGCAGCCATTGATTACAACATGCACAGAGAAAGGAAGGTTGCAAAGACATCATGTGGCAAGGAAAGGTAATACCGTACAAATTTATGTTGAATTTATGGTGTGCAGTAACAGGTACTGTGTAAGGCTTACCTATTACTGTACACCATTAGTTGAACATAAAATTAATTTGAAATATGAGCCCAGAAATTGTTTTTTGAATTTATGGTATAAGTTATAATTATACATGTCAAACATTGCATCTAGTAATGTACATGTAATGAAACATTAACATTAAACCTAAGTACTGTACATTTACTGGTAATATAATTTTCAATAATATCAAGTTATATTAATGATTTCCTAGAGCACGATCCCAATATAGTAAACGGACAAAGAGATGGCGTCCTGTCAAATTACTCCAGCCAAAGGAATACAAATATATCCCAGACCTGATCAAGACAGTCTTCGAGGAAAGAGCATCAAATGATGGAGGTGTAAATCGTGTTATTGGCTTGTCTCCTGATGATCCAAGGAACACTGCTAGAAACATAGCGACTGTTCCACGCCCAACAGTTAAATCCCTTATAGAAGCTCACAAATCAAGGTTCACTTAGGGCGCTTTCCAATTGACAAGGTTAGACCGGTCAGTCCGGCCAGAATGGACTTGCTTTTGATTAGGACCAAGTCTCAAATGAATCGTGTTCCATTTAACCGGACTGACTGGTGTAACCGTGTAAATGGAAAGCCCCCGTAGGTGCTGATATTGTAGCTAGCACATTACGGTAGCTGCATTGTAAATGTATTTCCTCTATTAGGTTTATCTAGCCGCTTAATACCTCATTTTAAATCCCCATCTGACAGTAAGATTTTGTAGTACCCCCCTTCTATATTAACAGTCTCCCCTCTCTATGAAGAGCTCCTCTCTACGCCCTAAAAAATAAATAGATTTAGAGTTTGTGGTATATTAAACAAAATATATTGGCAACAACTGAACCATTAATGTGCAGGCACACAAACTCTGCTGGATAAGCTAGAACCATCTGTTATTCACTAGAATGTTTTTCTTTAACACTTTGAATCCTGATGACAAGTCTTTAGTATTTTATTCTGGTTAACTCATTCTTGTCCAAGGGCTTCCCCAGAGATGAATAAAATCATCTGGCGTTAGCCAGAATAAAATACTAAAGACCAATTCGGACAGGAAAGAGTTAATGCCAGATGATTTTATTCAGCACAGGGAGAGGTCCAGGCCTCAAAGTGTTAAATATGCCCCTTTGCTCTAATGGGTTATGAGTTATATGCTCTAACAATCCTTGTGTTAAATTAAATTGTTATAATCTTGCTGGCTTGTACCCTGTGTAGACACCATTAGCAGATGGATAACGACTACGAATCTTGATCACACAGCAACTTGGGACAACTCTCCTGTTACCTTGTCCTAACCGGCCATGCTGCCATAGAACATATTGCCTATACGCTGCATGCCGAAATTGCTAATTATTTCTTGCATTTTCTAGTACAAGAACATCCTCTCTATATTGCATGGCAATGTTTAACACATTTCCATCTAAGACCAACTGTTGAAATAGTGCACTGTTGGTTATACATGGACGGAACACTTGTGTACAGCATTTGTTTTCTTCTTGTGTAGGCATTCCTCTGCATTCTCCACATTTGCACCACTCCGGTGTATTCTCATTTGTAGGAGGAGGAGGAGGTGGATCTCCATCACTTCCTGCCTGTATACTGCAAAATCCCCCATTAACTAGGTCTGCATAGACAGCTGGCTGTCTCCTCAGTAGTTCTAAGGCTAATCTTCTCAGTGTATCCATGTCCGAATTTCCCACAAGATTCTAAACATACACATGTTATTTGTGTTATTTGTAACTGGTTTAGGCACTCACTTTATTATACAAGTGCTGTTGGGTAAAATTAATAGCCTGCTCCATAATGTTTAAGGGGCATATTCACATATATGAAGGGTTGTTCTAGCCTTCGCTGCAGACAACTATTGTAAAGGGCCACTCCCCTAGCGAACCCCCCCCCCCCCCAGCCCCCCAGTGGGCCCAAAGGTTGCCTGCAGAGGCTCATCTGATTTTCTTCGTTATGTTAATGTTTCTGCATTTGATTTTTTTTATACATGTAACTCTTAGTTAAAAAAAGACCCTGATAATAGGGGTATTAACCATGTATAAATAAAATTGCATTATTATTATTATTGAGATTATTAATTCATGCTGTGTACAAACATTAATTTTTCTTATTATGTATAAGAGTGGTGTACTGCCAATATTTTGAATGACAACATGGAGCCCTTTTACTCTCTTCCACCTGAAATGTACTCCACCTTTATAATTTCTTTGATATAAAGAAACATATTATACACAATTATTGAAACTTGATGAAACATACCTGTAGTGTCTCTTCATGTGTAGCCAGATTTTGCCCACTATTTTCTTCTGAGACCAGTGCTCTCCTACCTCGCCAACGATTTCCTCTTCCTCTATTTCCTCCTCTTCCTCGGTTTCCTCCTCTTCCTTGGTTTCCTCCTCTTCCTCTATTTGCTCCTCTTCCTCGGTTTCCTCCTCTTCCTCGATTTCCTCGTCTTCCTCGATTCTCACCTCTTCCTCGATTCTCACCTCTTCCCCGATTTCCTTTCCTTTGATATAATTCTCTTTGCTGAATTCTTCTTCTTCCTTGACTTCCTCTTCTACCCCGATTTCCTCTCCCTTTTTCTGCTTTTCGTCTTACACCTCTTCCTCCACTACTTTCCAATACTTCAGAGTCCTGAAGAAATCAACTATTAATTAATTTCTTGTTGAAGTGTACAAATTTATAAAATTGGTATCGCTTGTGTTCATTCAATTCCTCTAAAGATTAATACACCCTTAGTAGAGAAATCTTGAAAAATCCAAGATTTTTGTTCTTTCCTTGAAAAATGGACATTGCTGAAAAAACCGTTTTATACATTTTAATTATTTTTACATAATTTATAAGCATGTTTTAAATATATACTGAAGAGAAACTCCTACAAAAGCTGGGAAAGACCCTGGGAAAACATTCTGAGTACTCGAGTGATTAGAAAGTTATATATGTTACACCGACGAGTTGGCATTAGAGTTTAATTTGTTGATTTGGCGTATTAACTAATTCTAACCGCATCTACAGTACTAGTAGACTTGCAAAAATTGTATTTGGCACAAATAAGTAAATAACTTGCGTATATATATATATATATATATTGGCGGACAAAATCCCCTTTCTATTTAAAGGATAAATACCTGTCACGCACAAATCACACACGATATTTCATTAATACCAAGGGTGTAGTACAAATATTTCTTACCGTTGTTTCATCCTCCGTCTCGCCAACTATTCTTCGGATGTTCATGCATATAGTCTCATCTTCACCACTGTGGCAAACACGAGTGCAAAAGAGCTGCACGCTTCTGCATGGACAAGCATTCCTTCCCCGCATTTTAAGACAAAGTCCAGAACACGAACACGAACAGGTTGTGCAATCATCTAAGTTTGGGACACTCGCAATCTGTTCCATTTCACTTTGTTCCGCATCATCAAGCGTCATGCTGTGTTCGTCCGCCATTGTTAATTAAGTGACTTGGACAGCTCTCAATACTAAGTACTTAGTGTACGCTTATGCGAAAATATAAACAAACCAGTAAAATGTAAACAAACTCGTGCACATGCGCAGACCCCACTGTAGATCACCTTTAAAATAAACTTCAAATAAACGACAACATTTTAAATGGTATACATGTTTCGGCAAAGCTTATGCCATCTTCAGTACGAGTAATTATAGAATATTTACAAGTGATATTTATATGCTAAGGCTAATTAAAATTACAGAGGTATGACTCATCTGATGGATTTGTTAGGTGTTACGCCAAGGTATAGAGATGCTAATTACAGAGTGATAAATCGAAACAATATTCACAAACAAGGTATATAGAGATGCTAATTACAGTGTGACAAATAATCTTAGACAAAAATAGCGAAACGATAATAGACTATGCGAATTATAAACTAAAAATCGTGTTCAAATGATGGACACTTGTAAATATTCTATAATTACTCGTACTGAAGATGGCATAAGCTTTGCCGAAACATGTATACCAATAAAAATTTTGTCGTTTATTTGAAGTTTATACATATATATATATATATATATATATATAAATAAAAGTAGCGTAGGGTACTGCGTAGGCAGTGTAGAAACAACAATCGAAATATAGTAACTTAGGTTAGATATACTGCCGAAACAGAGAACGTAGGAATCTAACGTTTCGAGCCGTCAGAGAGAAACGTGACGAAGGGCCTTCGCTCGAAACGTTAGATTCCTACGTTCTCTGTTTCGGCAGTTATATATCTATATTCTTATTTTAAGATATTTAATCTTGTTTTAAGACAAAATATCTTGTCAAGAAACCGCAGTAAGATTATTATCTCGCAAACGGGACAAGAAAATCTTAAAACAAGTCTTTTTTTCTTAAAACAATTTTTTGGGAATTTGCAGTATAACCTAAGTTACTATATATATATATATATACATTAATCCCGGTTTATACCGAGACGACGGCTTGGCTGCACTTACGACCACGTCAGGAAGACTGGCAGATAAAACAAGAAAATAATTAAGCAGCTTTTTCGAAAGCGAATTCGGCCTGAAGATTACCGCAAAAGCAAATCTAAAGATTGTCAACTTCCTCAATATTACCTTTGACCTAACGAACGGAACATACAAACCCTACCGAAAACCTAATGACGAACCACTTTACATCAACCGTTTATCGAACCACCCACCATCAATCACCCGACAATTACCCTCATCGATAAACAAACGAATCAACAAATTTTCATGCAACCAAGAAACGTTCAACGAAGCTGCCCCACTATACAATGACGCTCTTAAACGAAGCAACTTCGACGCAACCTTGACGTACGGACCAACAAACCAAGACGACAACAGAAACAATTCACAAAGACGAAACCGACGACGAAACGTAATATGGTACAACCCACCTTATAGTAGAAACGTTAGAACGAACGTAGGACGAGACTTTTTACAACTCATCGACAAACACTTTCCGCCTTCACATAAACTACACAAAATATTTAACCGCCACACTGTGCGCGTCGGCTATAGCTGCACAGAGAACATGAAAAGCTTTATCCGTAAACACAACAACCACACGTTGACGAAAAACACTACACAAAACCACACAACAAACAACGAATCCCGCAAATGTAACTGCCGACGACCTGATGAATGCCCAATCGCTGGAAATTGTTTGGCAAAGAGCTTGGTTTACCAAGCCGAAGTAACGACAACAGACAACGGAGAAACAAAGAACTATATAGGAGTAACGGCCAACGATTTCAAACAGAGATATCGCAACCATACCAAATCTTTCCGAAACGTTAAATACGCCAACGACACCGAGTTGTCGAAACATATCTGGAAATTGAAGATTGGAAACCGAGACCACCACATCAAGTGGTCTGTAATAAAGCACGTAGCGGCATACAAGGCAGGATCAAAACGATGCAATTTATGTCTGGAAGAAAAACTTTTATTGATGAAGGCAAAAAAGAAAAAAAATTTTGAACAAACGATCTGAATTATTTTCGAAGTGTCGACACGTAACTAAACACCAACTTAATTAATGACGTAGCCAATGTATATAATGAATAGCAGAACCTAATCTGTCAGTTGCCTGAAGATCGCGATAGCGTGAAACTCGGAGTAGCGACACAGCATCAAATCTTAATTATATATATATATATTTTTTTTTTTGGTTCACGAAATGAGAGTGCTCAATACCATATATAGATAGATCAAAATACAAAGCATGAAGTATAGTTACCCTAAAGTCTTCTAAAATACTTCATGCTTTGTATATATATACTGGCTGGGAGGTCCGTATAGAGGAATATTTCCCGAGGTCTCAAAAACGGCCCAAGGCCGAGGGTCTTTCTTGAGATGAGGGAAATATTTCTCTATACGAACCGACCAAAACGGTAAATAATTTTTTTTTTTTTTTTAATTATGCCCGCTTGGTTCTTTTGTTCTTCAGCAGAGTGAACAAAAAAGGGAAGTCTGTGCTGTTTCTTTTTGTAAAAGGAAATTAGATTTTAGGTCTCTTTCGCGGATGAAACGCTCACTTTCAATATGTTTGGTTTCGTTTCAGTTCATTTTCAAACGTTTTTTAGAGTATTTCAAGCGGTCCGTACGGGCTCATACGGACCGCTCGTTAGCCAGTAGGATTTGGCAGGATACGGACCGAAAAATAATAAATAATATACTTACGTCATTGTACTCCTTTGCAGCTGTTGTAAACTCTTCTACGTTGTCCTCTATGACTTTGTAATGCAACGCATAAACAAAGTTGACACGGTCATCATCTGATTTCTCCCACAAATTCGACACATTCTCTATTTTAGTTAAGGCCCTTTTGGCGGCTAAAATAAATTAAAAGCAAAATTTGTAAACGTACACCATAGTTTATTTAATAAATAAATAAATACGAAGAAAACGAAATATATTTATTTATTTATTTATTAATTTAACCAATATTTTGCTATAGATGCCCTTTCACAAACAGACGTGATCTTCAAAGGGGTCCTAGTAAATAACAAAAAATATCAGAAACAAATGAACTGGAAATTATTACAAGGTACGTGAAGATTATTACAATTTATAAGAGCCTGCTTTGAAGACTTGAACGGAGCTAACGTTTCTTAGATCAATATCTAACGAAAATTAATATCTAATATCTACGTAATATCACGTGTATTATAATTATATAGATCTTTTAGGGATATATATATATAGTTGTCTGCAGAGGTTTCTGTCCATCATTAGATCTTTTATTTCTCTGTCTGATTGAAGTCCGGTGTCTTCGTTAAGCATGGATATGTATGTTTTGTGACCAGCCCCTCTCCCCTTCTTTCCATTACGTGATGTCCAGAAAAGAAGGTTTGCGACAGGCTGGTCACTCGCTCTGGCACAATGGCCAGCAATTATAGGCATGAAATGATGAAAGTTTGTTGATTTGAGTCTGCGTAAGCTTCAGATGTAAGATGCCACAGTACGTAAAAGTTGGTAAGATCATCGAACGATAAATGGTTCTGGCTGCTACTTGATCCAAATACGATCTTAATTTTCCTAGGAGTCTTAGTCTTCCAGCTGCTCGCTTGTAGAAAATTGAATTTAGGTTCAGCGAACTATCCACAAGTATCCCTAGGTATTTGTATTATTTTGTAGTTGCGATAACAGTTGGAGATGGACGTGATATCGAGACTTTGAGAGGTTCACTATGCTTGGCAATCCTTTGTGCAGTTCCGAATAAAAGAAATTCTGTGTTCCCCTTCTTTAAGTTGATGATCAACTCGTTCTCTCTGAACCAGTCCATTAAACTGTCCATATCCTTCGATAATTTAGTTTGAATAGATTGAATGTCCTTGCCTGCAACATACATAACAGTGTCATCAGCATATTTAACAATGCTCGATTGCCTCCACGGCATCGTTAAAATATACCAAGAACAATAGCGGATCCAAAATGGAGCCTTGCGGCACTCCTGAAGAAACGTTATGTTCTTTAGATAAACAACCATTATATGAAACAACTGATGTACGAGAGAAAAGGTAGTCCTTGAACCATGCATTCAAGTTCACTGCCTTGTATTCCATATTGCGGGAGTTTATCAAGTAACGTTACATGACTTGAAGTGTCGAACGCTTTACTGAGGTCCACGAATACAGCTCCAACCAAATTTCCTTTGTCAACGTTTTTCCTAACGTCATCCAATAAGACAGTCGCTGCGTATTCTGTGGAAAGACTGGGCCTGAAGCCAAATTGTGACTGTAAGAGCAAATGGTTTTGATCAAGGAGTGACATGACTTGGCGATGTATGACCTTTCAATAATATTCGATAATACTGGTAAAATTGATATGGGTCGATAATTATCAAAGTTTGAATGTGTTCCAGATTTATGAATCAGAATGACTTTTCCTGCCTTCCAGTCCATTGGGAAAACATTTGTCGTAAGCGATAATTTTATCAAGTATGTTAGTGGGGCAGATATTTGCTCAGCTGAATCTTTCAGTAGACCTGGTGGCAGGTCGTCGAGGCCAGTTGCTTTATTTCTTCTGATTGATTTTACTTGACGCACAACATCCAGCCTTGTCACCATGTGGAGCTTAAATTGTTGAGCAGTCCTTAGAGGTATATTCCTTCGTCTTCTCCAGGTAAAGTTACATAGCGGGATGGCCTTCTCTTTTAGGGTCGATACAATGCTGGAGAAAAATGAACAAAAGGCATTGGCAACTTCCTTTGGGTCATTTACTTTTACACCACCAACGTCAAAGGTTTACAGTTTTTGCTTGACATTTGCCCCTGTAGGGTAAATTGACTTCAAAGTTTCCCAGAATTTATTTGGATCTTTGGAATTTTCCTTTAATACATTTTTATGATAGACGGACTTCACGTTTTTGACTGCGAAATTGAGGTGTCTGCTAATTTTGGATGTCCAGATGAGATGGAATTTGTTGCATGCTTCCCATGCAAGAGCTGTCCTGGCTTTAAAATCGTAAAAGGAATCTAGTAGACAGCCCCCTAAGTACTTGAAGTTTTGAATAATTGATAAGTAGTAGATAAAGCATGAGCAGCGATTTACAGATATTGATTAAATATTAATTTCTTTTGAGTATTCTCATGAATTTTTAATGAATTTGATAATTATTATTTGAGTTGAATAATTAAAGCAGGATACATAACATTAGTTTTAGTTAGGCCATTGTTTCTCCTTGTCTTCCGTCTCTATACTAATTAAGAAAATAATGGTTTGGCTGAATAAGAACAAAAATAATGGTTAAGTGAAGTCTTTGGGAAGGCTGAGTTTTTAGCCCGGATATGTGAACAAATGTATGAAAAAAAATTAAATAAAATCAACACCTAACATCTTAGCGCCTTTGATATGCCTCGACGCGGCCACGTTGATCTGCGTCCTTCGCAATTCAGCCGCTGGCTACAAGTACGGATGATTAGCCAACCAGTCCTTAAAACGAATTTGCGATTACATAGAGAGAATTTCATCAGGGCTGAAAATGAAACGCGAATATGCTCTACGTGGCGTTGTATAAAGAACAAGGACGGTGTTGAGATTACAAGGAACGAAAAATTATTCATTCTCTTTGTTTTGCAACTAATATTCTTTTGTTTAAAAGACGTCGTCGTTGAAGTCGCCATCGTATTTTGTAAGGTCCCTAATATGGCCGTTGTGACGTCAGATGAAAACGATCTTCCTGTACTTTTCACGCAATTTGATTGCCCCCCCCCCGATCTCGGAAAATCATGCCCTATTCACTTCCGGGCAAAACAAGATGGCGGCCAGTTTTGCATTGTTTACTTAAACAGAATTGATTTTGTTGATAAACAAGGCTGATGTAGTAGAATAACGAAAAAAGTCAACACAATCAAGTAGAAAAGTGCCCACAGGTATGTTTTTTTTTTAGAATTTTCTAGCTATCAATATATCCAAAAGTTGTAAAAACTGTTTTGTTGACAAATATCGAGTACGCCAAGTTGCTAGCGACCCTTCACGTCTTGCATGAAAATACAGAGAAATAAAAGAATAATGTTAAACTTGCTTCATTAAATTATTTACCTGTCGGTCAGAATAGTATAGATATTTACCAATCCGCAAAATACTCACCTCCAGTTCAGGAAATAATTCTTAAATATAAGCGACGAAATTGTATGGTATTTACAAAGCGGGTCTTTGTACATTCCATACAGTTTTACCAAATTCACACATGCATGTACTTGTACAGAATTGATTTTGTTGATAAACAAGGCTGATGTGGTAGAATAACGAGTAAGTAAACAAAATTGAGTATTATTTTAAAATCTTTCTTTGCCATTAATACATCCAAACGTTGTAAACACTGTTTTGTTGATAACTATCCGCGAGTAACGCCAAGTTGCCAAAGGCTCTGTCTTGCATGAGAATACCGCATAGGCAAAGTTTATTCCATTTATATGGCATGCAAACATTACAATTAGTCACCTCAGGCAGTGTCGTAGCCTGTGTACAGCCTGAATATGTACCTATAATTCCATCTGTGAAAACTCGCACGGTAAGCTTGTCGACCCCCCGCTGAGCTTCTCAGATCTTAGAAGTAGATTTTGATTGTCAAAATCACAAGCACAGTCTTATTCCAGTTACAATTGGTTCTCTAGGAATTCTCATGAGATCAAATAATCCAATCAAATAAACAATTATGAATCATATTGTATTAGGTCACTCAGAATCTACTTCTCAGATCTGAGAAGTTCAGCGGGTGGTCGACAAGCTATTGTGCGAGTTTTCACAGACTGAATTACAGGTGTATACTCAGGCTGTACACAACCACAGCCACACAGGCTAGCAGCGTCGGTGAATAGTGTAGAAATAGCTCCAATTCGGTGACTAACAATTACAACTGTTACTGCAATGTTGAATGCAATATCAATCAATCAACAACTTTATTGATGTGTCTGTCTTCTAGCGCACCACAAGTGGTGTACTAATTGGGGACACCTAACTATGATAAACATATACAATTTATACAATGCAAATATACAAAAAATATTACAAGTAATAAAAAAATGGGGGAAAATAGAATAAAAAAGTAGTAATCACATATTGCAAAGGAGACAACTTGGTGGGCATGCCCTGTCTACAAGTTCTGTCAAATTCTGTTTTCTTATATTGTTCTTAAAGGGTGCAAACGTTGAATAATTTCTTGTTGTAGAAGGTAGTTTACTCCATAAAAATGGTCCGTAGTATCGTATAGAGTGTTTACCAAACCTTGTTGTATTAATCCTTGGTAATGCAAAATCCGCATTCCTTAGATTATAATTATTGCCGTTATTTATAAATATTTCTAAAATGTTCCTTGGTAACAGCTTATTTTTTAACTTGAACATAAAGATTGCTATGTTCTGTAAACGTCTATTATACAGATTAGTCATTTTAGCTCTAACTAATAGCTCGCTATATGTACTGTTCCAGTCATTATAAACCGCCCTGAGACCTCTCTCGTTGACTTTTTCAAGTTTATTACTGTCAGACTTCTTACAAAAATGCCATATGTTAGTCCACAGTATGTCAAATAAGGGAGGATGGCTGCTTTATAGATTCTTAGTTTTGCCTTGATCGGTATTAACTTGCGCAATCGCATCAGCACTCCTACCTGTGAGCTCGCCTTCTTGCACGCAATTGAGATGTGCTGGGGGAAAGTTAGATTCCGAAGCTTTGATTGTCATTTCATCTATCTCCACGTCCAGCTCGTGCGTTTCTTGTTTGGATATAATCATCGTTTGGTATTTTGTAAGGTTTCCTTCCAAGAAGTTCTCCTTATACCACTCAGAGGTATTTTTCTCATCCGTATTTATTTGTTGTATAACTAGCTCCGGTTTTTCACGAGAAACGTCTAGCTGATGGTCGTCTGGGTATGCTGATAGCTGACTTTTCCGGTCCACATAGAATATATAATTTTGGTATACATTCCAGAGTAGTGGTCCTAACGATGATCCTTGCGGACAACCTCTTGTGACCTCCTCCCACCGCTTGTGATGTGGCCAATCTTTGTCCTATTTTTACGGTCACTGAAATATGATCACATCAGGGTCAGAGCATCCTCACTTAATCCATAGGCCCTCAATTTTGTTAGCATGCAGCAATGTATGGTGCAAGGAGTCGAATGCTTTACTCATGTCAGTACTTAGAATCTAAGCTGTGTGCCCCTCGTCCATTCCTTTTTTCCAGTCTTCAACTAAGCGTATGAGTATTGTTTCGCTTTCTATAGGTTGATACGAATGGGCCTAAGCAGCTCCCAAACTTAGCACTCATCTGTTGACCAATTATCTGCTCGAAGATTTTATCGACCGCAATAAGTATAGTTATTGGTCTATAATTGGTTTTATCCTGAGGGTTCTCTTTCTTGAGCACAGGCACCCACTCGTCCTATTTCCATTGCTTTGGCCATGTACAGTCCTCTATAACGTTACTGAACATGTTTGTGAGCGATGGTGCTATCTCGTCAATCACAATTTTTAGTATCTTTGGAGGAAGCGTGTCGTGTCCCGTAGACTTATGTGGGTTCATGGTGTTCAAAGCCTTTAAGACGTCCTCCTTTGCGATCTCATTAAAGTTGAACGGAGTAGCATCGATCCTAGCGCTGATCCTTTTTACGCTTGGATATTGGTTGCATATACATCCTCACATAGGTTCTTTGCTCTATCACCTCCGATTGCGTCTGCTACTGTGGAGAAGTAGCTTAATTGTGAATTCGTCTGCTACTTCATGATGGTCTTGTAGGATTTTCCCATGTATTTCAAGACAAATTTCGGGTCTATCCTTGCTTTTCGCACTTAGGAAGGGTTTGAACGTACTGAAGAACTTCCTTGGGTTGTTATTGAGTTCTTGAGATGCTTCCTTCCAGTAGCTTTTTATCGCTTTTCTCCTCAGCCGAGTTGCCTCACTTCGCCGTTTCCTCATTGATTCCCATGATTCGTTGCTCCTGTCTTTACTGAACTTCTTGGCGTATCTTCTTTTCTCCCGAATAGCTGCTTTCCATTCGGTGTTCATGTAAAGTGCATCCACTTTTCTTACTCTCATCTTCTTAACCGGCAGGTGCTTGTCAACTTAGATCTCCAGTGCGCATACAGTGTATCTACATCAGTGGGTGTCGAAGGAAGTAGCAATATAGCAATTTGTCGAAATTTTGTTGACATGCATGCATGTTTGACCATTTGTATCTGCTCTTCCGACCCCTTGTCCCAACAGAAGTTTTGAAATTACGAAATTCTTTTACTCGAAATTATAGGACAATTTTTTACTCCTTATTATAAATTATGTGAAAGATATATTTTAAAAAAGGATAAAAATTTTGCCCTCTAATTACTTGGGCTACCTGTGGTAGACCCAGTCTAGGTTTTGGATCGATCCGTTTGTTATTATTATTTTTATTTTTTCGCCACACAAAATTGCGCAATATACCTCCCATATATGGAGCCTAAATTTCGAGTGTTCGGTCACTTCGAAAATTCATCGACAGTCACGTTCCTTAGTTCCTATTCTGTGGAACTTTGTATCAAGCACATCACTGATCAACCATATAAGCAACTTACTTGGAAAACCTACCAACAATTTCGTCAAAGGCAAAGCTGGCCCATTACAAAGCTGTTGCATGCAAGTGGCAACCGAACAACCGACAACGATATATACAGTCTATTTTTCTCATGGTTAGCAGGTCTCTATATATTCTATAACTATTTACTAGTAATACCGCCGGTACAGAGATGAGGATCATTGCAAACAAAACCCAAGATGTGAGAACACAAGGAACATTCATGAAGATGACAGACTTTGAGGAAACATATTGTTGACATTAACAGTATCTTTATTTTTTTGCATTATTATTTATGTGCTTTATTACTAAACGAGTTTTATACTTGTTATGCTGAGTAGGAAGCTTGTATACACATGTATGTTCTATGTACCATTTGTGTTTTTACTGACTGTTGCTTGTCTTTGAGTTTGAGATCGGCAATGAACAGTTGTCTTATTGATCCATTAGGATTTATATTCAATGTTGTAAGTGCTTTGAACCTTTGAGTAATATGTAATTTTGTCACAAGTACTGTATGTTATCCATATCTTGATGTTCATTTTGATATAAATTATAAATTTTGATGCACAGATTGGGTAAAAAGATATTCATCATAAAATAACTTTGAACCAGTCATGTTCCTCAATCATATACATACAGTAATACTTTAATGACATATCGGCTATTATAACATCAACAGCCAAGTGTATGTTATATGCTGATGGTACCAAAATCTATAGAGAAATTACAGTGTCTGACATTCAACTACAGTACCAGTGCTGCAGAGTCAAAGAGCCTTCTCAACATGCTCTAAAGCAAAAACATGGAATCAGGATTCATGTTGTATGAAGATATTGCATAGACGTAGGGTAGTGTACGGGTATATTTTACTAGTCACCTATTGCATATTTGCTAGTGCATCTGTTCCTGGCCTACACATGTGAAGTTTGAGCACCTCAGACAATATCTAAAATCAGTAAGGTTGAAAGACTACAATACAGAGCAACTAAATATATTTTAAGTTTGTGAACTGGCAGGATGATTTATCATATGTACAATCTGAATGATCATCTGAAAACAGTTAATCTACTACTATACCACTATCATAATGGCATGACTTGAAAGATCTTATCTATTTTAAATGTTATACAGGTCACTATAATATTCCTATTAATAGTTTTGTACAACTCAATATGTGTTGCACGGTTAAGATTGTGGGGCACTGGGAACAATGTAGTTCTTGAAAAAGAGATTTGATTGAGAAAGGAGTTTTTGGGAAACGTATATATCACTTTTGAAAGAACAGAAACAAATCAACGAAAGCATAAAGCAAAACAACGTCTTGAGTAGAAGGAAACCCGTCAAACCGAAACTCTAAAGGAGGAAAAAGCAATAGTAAAACTTGAAAACCAACGAAGAAATAAAGACCGGCGAAAAGTTTCCGGTAAAAATATAGAGCAGCCGCTCCCAGTAATCACGAACGTTTAGTAGCAAAACTGTTCAAGTTTCCCTGTTTACATCCTATCACATTTTGATTTCTTTTTTGTGTATCCTTAAAGTGTTTTAAATTGCATGTCAGTTTGCTTGCCTGTTTAACGTAGCTTGTCCATAATTTGGCATAAAACTCGGAAAAGGAGAAATTTTTCTTCTGTAAAACGTACAAATGCTGTGGAAATATTTATTAGCATGTAGGTGAAAACAGTTTCAGCACTTCAGATTTCGAAATAAAAAATTGTTTTGGGGCCGTGTGAAATAAGAACAAAATATTAAATGTTTTACCTGCTATTACTACTTAATTATTTTCGTCGTAATGCTTACGACGCCAATACATTTTTTTTTGAAATCATTGTTTAAAATGTTCTTCATCCTGACCTGTAACATACTCTCCTCTAAACCCAACTGCTACTGGCCTTAATCAATTATATCTACTGTATTTGTTTACATGATTATCCTGAGTTGTGAAATGGTCTAGAATTCAGGATAACCCCGAATATTAAAGAAAATGAAACCCAACCCTGACTCCCACCTCTAAACCTGACCCTAAACCTAACGACAGCACCCGGTAACCCTAAATCTAACCACAATCCCCCAGGGAGAAAGTTCCACCTCTCGGACCCTGACTATAACACCCCTACTGTTTTTTGTTTTTTTTTGTTATATGCTTTTTAGTTTAACAACCCGAGGGACAGAGATGTCCCCTATAGGCTTCAGGATAATCCTGAATTCTAGACACTTTAAATTGACAATTCAGGATAATCCAGTTCACAAATGTGAAGTATGCACCACATTCAGCCTTCAATCTGATCTTCCTTGGCCCACTCCCACCTCTTTGCTCGCGTTATAGAGACCTCCGCACTTTCCAGTAGTCCGAGTGAACGCCTGATCCAGGCGTCTTGTTTAATAAGGCACGGAACATTTTAATAACATATTGTAGCGGGGTGAAATATAAAAATTTTAAATCTACTTTTACTGTACAAATTTTTTTCCATCTCAAAATTGAACTACCATGGAGTTACCTTCCTTGTCCAAATAATCCACAAATGCCAGTGGAATGCTTATATCATCCTCATAACGTCCTTCCTCATCATCTTGAGTTTTAGTTATTTCACTTAATAATTCTCCACTGCCGTCTTCTTCGTCAGCGTTTTGTAATCGCTCGTTCACAATTTCTTTCGAGTCACGAGCTTCGTCGTCGTCGTTATCCACGCTTTCTTCATTTTTTCTTGAATTTTTGGCTCTGTTGCACGTGATAAATACAGAATCAGTCACAAACGATACAAACACGAACGAATGCCTACATTATATAATTATTGTAATAATATCATGTTAAGTATTAACTACGTACTTGTATGCTCTATGTCAAATGTCGCAAACGGCATATGTTGCATGCATCAGGGGTTGCATTTAGACCACTTTCATCCACTTACTTAAAGGCTTTCACTTTAAATACCCTTTTACGTGCATCTAAATGAGCCTTCCTGGCCTCGTAATGAAGCAAAATTATTTTACATACATATAAATTAGCCTTTATGAACTCGTTTTCATGTGGAAAATTCAATGTGCTAATTTATATGCACATAAAAGAATTATAATTCGGCGGCCATTATGGAATAATACACACAAAAAGGCTGCATGATAAAGATGTAAATAAAAGAATATTCAAATTAATCGCATTATGAATGTGGTGTCTTGCATCTATGAATATATGTTATATGTTATGTATTATTTTTAGAGATCGAAAAAATCCGGAGAGGGGCTAATCTTGCTTGTATATAGTGCTGAATTGCGAGGAACGCAGATGAACGAACATTTGTGAAGCTAATATACTATACCCATGCTAGACCGAACATAACTATAGCATCTAAATGTTGACTTAAAGTGCCTATAAAACGAAAATTAAGTTTGTCTTATTTGAAAGAACACTTGAAATGGTAGAGTAACATATCGAAAAAGTGATATATCTTTGCTATTATCAAATATAATAATCACTTGAAGGTCTACTTGTTTAGTGTTGTGGGCGAAACACATCCACATACTTCATTCAAATTAATTGGGTTTGATAATAAAAAAAGATATCTAACCTTCTCCGATAGCTCATATAATGATGCACATACGACGTCAAAATGTATAATTTGCATATCAAACAAACTAAAATATCTTAAGAACGAAGCAAGGAAACGAAAAACTGCAAAAGAAGTTACTCTATAATTTTAAGTGTTCTTTCAAATAAGACAAACTTAATTCTCATTTCATAGGCACTAACAAAGGAAGGAAAATCGGACAACTGCAGCAACCACAAGAACTATTCACACAAGCTTCATATACTTATAGGTTCTTCATATGTGTTGGACATACTGTATATTCAAGTGTGTGTGTCTAATAATGAAAAACTCCCATTTTATCTAGTATTTTAAATAAATAACAAGACAAATTATTAAATTTGGCATTCGTATGATCACTAAGAAGAATTATGCAGACTTGCAGATTGAGTGTTAACATGGCGGGCGCTGGTGAGGCGGTGGTGTTGGAAAACGTAATGAAACAATTTTACCATACGTTCACCGACTACCGTAAGCACCTGTTTTTGTTGCGAATTTCTGATTCCCCTTTGTTTTCCGAGCACAACTGATATCTCTCCTCCAGTTTCTGTTTTGGCAGCCATTTGTTTAAGCTAATCTTGACCATATCTAAAAGCAGCGTATGACCAAAAATAAGACGGCTAAATTTTAAGCTGCACGTACATATACATTAATGTCTCGACTTTAGCAATTTTACGCTAATCGTACACCTAATCCTAACAGGATGGCCGCTCAAAGTGCCTATAAAACAAAAATTAAGTCGGTCTTACTTAAAAGAACACTTAGCAAAGTAACATCTTTTGCAATTTTTCGTATTCTTGCTTCGTTGTTCAGATATTTTAGGTTGTTTGATATCCAAATTAAACATTTTGACGTCACATGTGCTGATGTGCATTATGCACGACTTAGTATCGAAGGATATAGTTGCTATTACCAAACCAAATTAATTCGAAGTAAGCATGTGGATTTGTTTCTCCCACAACACAATTATATTTTATAATAGCAACGATCGATAACTCATTATGCACATGTGACGTCAAGATGTTTAATTTGCATATCAAATGATCTGAAATGTCTCTGCAAAAGATGTTACATTTTAAGTGTTCCTTTGAATAAAACAAAGTTAATTTTCGTTTCATGCATAGGAACTTTAATACAGGTTCGACTGTATTTACCTTTCAAATGTGCACTACAGTCCTCAGCACCGTTTTTTTCCCATTCTGATAATAAATCTTCAACTTTACTGCTTTCTTCGTCGTTCTGGTTCTTGTCAGGCGATTCAGTAAGAAGGGTACGGAGATGGGACTTCTCTGCGGCCTAAATACAAAACATTTTAGTCGTCGCAGTTACACGCAACGTCTTAAAAACCGTATAGATTAGGACAATTAAAAAAACACACTTCGCTAAGTTCCAAAAGAGACCTATAACTCAAAATTGATACGTTTTGTAAGCCTTGAACAAGGTGCATCGGGACTTAGATTAATAATTTTGTGTTAGTCCACTATAAATAATTGGAACACTTCCCAAGTGAAATATTGACGATGATGAGTTTGATTTTGGAGATGATACCTTAGCGGAAAATTTAGAGTTACTATTTACTGGAGGTGGATGCGGTGGACATTGAAGCTCAAATGGAGACTATTGTCAGCGCTGTAAGTGTTTTATCGATGTTTATAATACGATAAGTGCTGCTCTCAGGATATTAGGAACACCGAAGTCTGTGTCGAAGGAAGCACAGTGAACTTAGTAAAAGGCTGGGAAACGGGAGCAGACAACGACAAGCTGGCATCCTTATACGTGTGCGGTGTTGTCAAACATTGTCGAAGGGGCTAAACAAAATTTTCTGCAGTCGGGTACTTATCCGCAAGAACTAACCGCTTTCTGGCAGTTCTATGGCTATTTATTTTGCGCTCAGCCAAGTTGTTGGAAAATTCTAATTAAAATTTCTTTTGTCAACTGTGACCTGCTGACAAGATTTAAATTATTAGTTTTGTCAAAGCATATAGTCTTTTGGTGATTAGTAATTATTTTATGTTTTCAAACTTAATATCATTATTTTCTGTACATAAATGACTGGTCTTAATTTTTTTGTTAGTATATATAGTATTTTCTATTTACATATATACTTTCCATTTCGCAAATTGCTGTAATACCACTGTAATTCTTAAGCCAAAGATGGTAAACAAAGTTTATTATAATTTGGAATTAATAACGATTTCATAAATTTAACGTTACCTGCAAAAATGATTTTAAGGTAAACCGTGGATTTGTTAAATTTTTGAAGGCTGTTTTGAGCTTTGACTGAGAGCTCTTCATCTTCATATTTACTTTTTTTCTCTTGTCAATTGAGCTCTTTTTGAGGTTCACCTTTTTTCGTACCTGTTAAAATGATATACAATATAATTTAACAAGGTCTTAATTATTATTACACAAGGTTCAAGTAGGCCACTTTACATATAGTGACTATGTAAAAAATATCTTTATTGCATGTTGTTCCGTTAAAGTATGAGCGCAACGTCGGTCGTCGGAACAATTAGTTTGCTTTGTCTTAATTTATATAATAATTAAAGTAAGTAAATGGAGAAGGTTTTGTAGAGAAATTATAAGTGTAGTTCAAGAAGTGAAATATAAGTGAAGTTCTAGCTTATAGTTGCTGATTTCAAGGTGAAATTAAGGTCATACTGCTCCAGGCTAGTATTTAATCCCTGTCCCAAATTATTGAAGGACAAAGTAGACTTTAGCTTTGAATGTTCAAATTTTAATATGTATATGCACATTATATTGTTTTGAAATTCTCTCTGCTGTAAAATTATTAAAGTAAAGAACTATAAACTTTTAATAACTTAATCGGAGATCTTATTCCAGTTTTCAATGTAAATTTTTATAAATATATAATATTATAAGAAAAAGTCGTACAGTTACTATATCATTTTGAGCGGTAAAAAGAAGCGCACATTTACAAAACGCACGTACAAGCGGTGCATTATAAAGTGTGACGTCACACTTGACAATTTCAGAAGGTTTGCTATATCCTGGGCAAAGATCGAGGGTGAGCACAAAATCATTAACCTTTACATAAAACTGTAACACTAGTGCAAGGGTACGTGGGCACCCATTTTGGCTTTACGGGCCAAACTTCTGGTTTAAAATAGCAGGCCACCACAGACCACTTATTTCCTCTCCCGTATAAAGAGTATGAAAAATATAAGAAATCTGAGAGTAAAAAGTACAATGTAGCCTTTTTAAGTACATTGTTGTAAGCATTTTTGTTACAGAAAATAGGTATCTTTATTTTAACGTATATTTCTCTGCTGACCACATAAATTAAGCTGTCGCGAGTTGCAGCTTGCGCGCCCCTGCACTAGTCAGATATTTGATTTACCACCTAAACTTTCAAACTATTTCACCCACTTAAACAAAGAAAAAAGAAATAAAAAATATATGAATATATGATTATATAAAACATTACATTGTTCAGATTAATCTCTTTCAACTCATCCGATGTGTCTCTCCCTGCACGTCCAATGCGAAGTACTTTTGGACAGTATTCCATGCAAGTCTTTAAGAAATGATCTAACGCATAATTTTTGTACGTCATCACCTACGAGAATAAAAAGGTTTAATACGAAATTCTAGTCTTCGCTTCCAATATATATCTCACTCTATTTCCCTCACAATTACTATCCATGTGCATACTATGGTCATTTTAATTTACTTTTCGTTTAATTTTGATAAGTTTAAAGCTCTACGTCAGCTGAACTTAGGCCCGTTTCAAACGTCGCTCTTCTCATGCGCCGAACCTAATACAAATAGATTCGACGTTGGAGCGGCTCTAGAGCGGCGCCGATTCAAACGTCGAACTTAATTCGTCGAACCTAATTCCTCAAACTATTAAAAACCAGCAAAAACCTTCCGCATGATCAGTGGCAGCGATAATATATTAAAATAATTTATGCATTAGGTTCGGCAAATGAGAAGTTCGACTTTGAATCAGAGTCGCTCCAACGTCGCATAATATATGCGACAGGCCTTGCTGCTCCAAATACAATATCTGCCGCTCCTAATATAATCTGCCGCTCTTGATTGATTCAAACGTCGCTCTTCTGCCGCATTGCGGTCCGTTATAACTCATCAAGTCTTTGCCCAAATTTATCCCCCTTGGGCTTGAAATGATCCTGAATGATCCCTTTTAAAAACGAAACCTTAATAACGATATGCCATGAAGTATCTTGTACGACCGCTGATCCGAAAGTGCGTAAACGCATGATAACAGTTTTTGGCGATAATTTCGCACGGTCAAGCGAGAAGAACATGGATTTATCTACCGAAATATAAGCCAAACCAATGAAAATTTAGACTCTAGCAACTCCTAAAGTAAGTATAGAAGTATTTGTCTGTCTTAATTATTTCGTAGATTTGCAATAATTTGGTAAAAGGTGACGAAAACCATCTCGGCCAATCTGCCATTTATCGAAGAAACATTACAAAATTTTACCTAAACTTGGAGGTGTTTTAATGGCAAACAGGAATAAGTATCATGCAAAATAACCTGCGATCTGAATAGCTGACTTAAAAACGATCTTAATGATGTATTATGGTGTAATGTTGTGCTATAATTCTGTTTTAATTTGTAAATTTCCAAAATAAGTGAAAACCACGCGCTCAGGCGCTGTGGCTTGGTTTGGTTTGAACTTTATTTAAAAGAAGGTATGAACATCTTTGCATATTGTATTCTACCAGATGGCCTTCATAGTTAAAAATCAATAAATAATTAAATAATTAAGTGACACAGTTGCAGGTTAGTTTAAATTTACAGTTTATGCAGGCAAAGTCCTCCAAGTGTGCCACTTCATTATTTGGTTCTAGATTCATCAGTAGATGCCTCCAGTATAGTACGTGCTGATCTTTTTTTTTTGAGTTTCAGGAGATCATTGAGTTTTTCCTTTGATGCGTTGCCCCAAACGGTGTAACAATATAATAGGTGAGGATAGATTAACGCCTGGTAAAACATAATACGGGAATGATAAGGTAAATTTTGCCGAATCCGTCTTAATAGAAAAAGCCGTTTATTAATAATTTGGTATATATTAGTTATATGTTCTTCCCACTGAAGTCCACTATCTAAGTGGACTCCAAGCGGTTTCTTTGTTGTTACCTCATCTATTGTTTTACTATTTATTGTAACAAGAATTTTGTCCGAGGCATTAGTTGTACGTTTAGAATATATTTTCATGCTTTTGCTTTTTGTGCAATTCAGTGACATTAGGTTCGTGTTTAACCAGTTTGATATTAACTTAAGGTCATTGGTCAATTTTAGATTTAGATCATTAATCAGCGGGCTGGAGGCTAGTAATGACGAATCATCAGCGAAAATAAATGGTAGCATAATTTACAAAATGGGTTGTCCGGCAAGACCCGACAACCTAAAATTTGAATAGTAGAGGTAAAAACGATTCAAATGATACATTGTGGTATTATTTTTGTGTTATTATATGCCATTGACAAATTGCCAAGACCACCTGCTGTGACTGGTTTTTGAACCGGACAGGAATTAATGCTTGTATTTAATATTTTCGGCGCATGAAAAGAGCGATGCGATGCGCATGAAGATGAGCACGCGTATAAGTAGCAAACGGTATTTTGTTATTAATACTCTGCTCATGCGTATCAACCTTTATTGTATCTCCAACATATTGAAAATATAGAAAAGGTCAAACAATATTGAAAATTAATCAGACAATTATTAACCCTTCCATGCGCATTGTTGTGGTGGAACAATTTTATCTCTTTTTTTTTCGTGGAAGCTCGCCAATATACTACCAAGTCGTAAAGAATCCCCTTTGTCAGTTTGTACCCAGCTCAGACCGATTTCATTGACGAACGTTATTATGAGACTGTTTGAGAGGCTGGTCTATAAACAAGAGATTTCAAAAGAGCTAAACTCTGTTACTGGTAAGGACCAGTTTGCCTATAAGAAGAACTGTAATACAACAATGGCCCTAATTAAATGCCAACATAATTGGCTAAAATGGCTGGACAATGACGCAGATTATGTTCGAATGCTATCATTTGACTTCAGTAAAGCGTTTAACACCGTCTCCCACAAAATAGTTTCTGAGAAGCTTAAGTCAACCAGCATTAATCCATACATCATTAATTGGATGATGAGCTCTCTGGAAAACCGTAAACAGGAATAAAAACAAGTTATGTTGTCATTAACAGGGGTGTACCTCAGGGTACAGTCCTTGGGCCGATTATATTTTCCTAGATGGTAAACGACATAAAGCCAGCTGATCCAAAGAATAACTCACTGTGTGAAGTATGCTGATAACATTACCACTGGTGTACCTGTCAGAAATTACTCTGACGCTGCGTTAGTAGAGGTTGAAAACGTTGAGAGCTGGGCAACTAATAATAGGATGTTATTGAATTTCTCTAAAACATGGGAAATGCTTGTGCATGGTAAAACCACCAAGCCCTTACCACCAGAGTTACCAGGCAATGAGCGGAAAGGGTAGCTAAAACTTCTTGGGGTTACTTTCCAGGAAGATCCCTGTAACTGGGATCTTCATATTGACAATTTGTTGCATAAAGCGAGCAGTCGTTTGTATATTATTAGAGTACGCAAATTCTATAGATATACCATGGATGAGATCAACAGATTATTTGACTCACTGACAATGTCACTCTTTCTTTATGGATTAGAAGTATGGGGCTCTGCGTTCCAAAGCAAATACCTAGACCGTATTGATCGATTTATTAAGCAAGCCTTCCGATTTGGATATACTACTATGAATATTAAGGTATCAGATGTAATTGGGGAAAGAGATAGAAACCTGTTTAGTAGAATAACTAGTGATAGCGGACATGTGTTGCATGACTTACTCCCCCCAGAAAAGAGGAAGAGTTCTTCGAGAGCGAGGGCACGAGTATGTTCTACCAAAAGTGAACACAGAAAGATTCAAACGATCTTTCATCAATAGATGTCTCTTTAAATTTATCAAATAGTACAATTGTATTTATGATTTCAATTTAGTAACAACTGATTGATTGTAAAGATACACGTTTGATGTATTCTTATTAATAAAGACTATTATCATCATCATCATCATCATGATCATCATCATCATGATCATCATCATGATCATCATCATCATCATGATCATCATCATCATCATGATCATCATCATCATCATGATCATCATGATCATCATCATGATCATCATCATCATCATCATCATCATCATCATCATCATCATCATCATCATGATCATCATGATCATCATCATCATGATCATCATCATCATCATGATCATCATGATCATGATCACGATCATGATCATCATCATCATCATCATCATCATCATCATCATCATCATCATCATCATCATGATCATCATCATCATGATCATCATCATCATCATGATCATCATCATCATCATGATCATCATCATGATCATCATCATCATCATCATCATCATCATCATCATCATCATCATCATCATCATGATCATCATCATCATGATCATCATCATCATCATGATCATCATGATCATGATCATGATCATCATCATCATCATCATCATCATCATCATCATCATCATCATCATCATCATCATCATCATCATCATCATCATCATCATCATCATCATCATCATGATCATCATCATCATCATGATCATCATCATCATCATGATCATCATCATCATCATGATCATCATCATCATCATGATCATCATCATCATCATCATCATCATCATCATCATCATCATCATCATCATCATCATCATCATCATCATCATCATCATGATCATCATCATCATGATCATCATGATCATCATCATCATCATCATCATCATCATCATCATCATGATCATCATGATCATCATCATCATCATCATCATCATCATCATCATCATCATCATGATCATCATCATGATCATCATCATGATCATCATCATGGTCATCATCATCATGATCATCATGATCATGATCATGATCATCATCATCATCATCATCATCATCATGATCATCATCATCATGATCATCATCATCATGACCATCATGACCATCATGACCATCATGACCATCATGACCATCATCACCATCATCACCATCATCACCATCATCACCATCATCACCATCATCACCATCATCACCATCATCACCATCATCACCATCATCACCATCATCACCATCATCACCATCATCACCATCATCACCATCATCACCATCATCACCATCATCACCATCATCACCATCATCACCATCATCACCATCATCACCATCATCACCATCATCACCATCATCACCATCATCACCATCATCACCATCATCACCATCATCACCATCATCATCATCATCATCATCATCATTATTATTATTATTATTATTATTATTATTATTATTATTATTATTATAATGATGATGATGATGATGATGATAATTGCTGTTTCATGATTGATGATGATAATGACAATTGACGATTAATGATGATTGATGTACTGATTAATAAACGAGCAGGAGTGTTTTATCAGATATAACAGTTTGAAAAATAACCTTGTCTAAGCCGAGAAAATCAAAGCTAAAGTTTATATAAATCAGGAGGTATCTTTATCACATATAAAGACACTGATTAAAGATTAATTTCTTTTGAATTTTCCTCATGAATTATTAATAATGATTGATAATGATAATAATTGATGATTGATTATGATTGATGATGATGATGGTAGTGATGATGATGATGGTAATAATGTTGATGATGATAATGATGATGATGACGATGATTCCCGGGAAACTAATGAAGAACAGATGGGAAAAAAGAGAAGGAGAAAGGTAAGGAAGAAAATATGGATGATCATAAATATAATAATTATTTAATTATTGACTAAGAAATAAAGGTAAAAACTGCTTTAGAATAATACGTACAAAAACAATTCACTGACCGATAAAAATTAAGAAAAATAATTGTTCAGTACTATATGAGTCAAGGTTTTTCATACTAAAATTTGCTATATATACTTACCAAAATTGGACCATTATAACGCTTCTGGATTCCCATGGAAAGCATTAGCCGTACAATCTTTGTACCCAGAAAAGATTTTCCAGTACCCGGAGGTCCCTGTTTTTTAAGGAAAAACCACGGTCGTTTAGTACTTTACTAATATCTGTACAGCAGCGTACCTTTAAACGCCCAGAAATAAAAAAACATGAAATAACTGTTATTTGTAGAGACAAAAAAAAAGAAAAAAGAAAAATTTTAGAACAAAACTCAGAAGGAAAAAATCTGATGGAAAAATTTTCCGTACAGAACGGGACCGGATCTTCGGCTTGAGTACTAATCGTCCAGATCGATGATTCGTTCAGTTTAGTTTGCACGATTATGAAAACGAATGTTCACCTCGAAATCCTTTCATTTCAAGGGGACGATTAATGTCGTATTTCCGTCATCAATACTGGTATTCATGAGGCACAATTAGACTAAACGTCCCCCGTTACTATTAATGAAGAAATCGCCTCTCGTAATAATCATCAAGGTGATGCTAGATGATTGGCTTACTGCTAAACAAAGGGTGATGTAAACACAGAACAGAAGAGAGTCTCTCCTATTGACTGTGGTCTGAACAACTTTGTTAAGATTGTTGCAAAGCTGAATTTATCCTCAATATTTAATCTTGTTCTAGCCTCCAAAACTTTGGGATAATAATTTGTCTTTGTGCATGTGTCCATTGTTTGGTTTATATTCTCGGTGACCATGTAATTACAAAGCAAATGCATGACATTATGGGTTATGTCCTCTAAAGCTGAGGGAGGGTTTGTAAAAGTCCCGAGGGACGTAAGCCCGCGAGGGCATTCCACAAACCTCGGAGCATTCAATCACTAATAACCCTCAATGCCATGATTTAGGCCATGTCCACAGGTATGCGTTTTCGTAGCGTTTTTATATTGTTCTCAGTCCTCCCGGGAGCAGAAAACAATGGTCTCATTACGTGAAACAATATGAAAACGCTAGAAAACGTATACGTGTGGATGGGGTCTTAGCAACCTTTATGTCCAAGATTTCTGGGCAGCGCTCAAACAAGGACATCACCTGAATTAAGGCAACCCTTCTTTCCAAAACGTTTAGAATGGCTAGCAGTTGAGTTTCGTCCAGTTCACTTGGAATTTTTTCTTTCCTTAGGAATTTGTACATTTCTAATGGACTAAAATCTTCACCCTTTGGAACTTCAAATTTACATCCTTTTTGTTTTTCAAAGATAATTCCCCAATCACAATCTTTTTGCTTCTTATCTTCTGTGTACTCTGGAGCTTTTGATTTCTTAGCATGTATAATTTCTTCTTTAAAGGGTATATTATCTATATAATTGATATCAAATAGTATTTGTAAACAATGCTATACTGAGAATTTGGTAAAAATATATTTATCTGAAATTCGTAATTTTAACATAATTTCTCTAAAGACAAAAAATAAATAAAAAAATAAATATATATTTTTTTAAATAACACATGATGTTAACCCACAATTATTTCATGATTGAGTCGGTTTTCTTTGATGTCCCGCGGGCTGAATATAGCATACAGCCCTATGAATACTAATTAGATAAGAAATGAAGAAAAAACTAGGAAAATCTTTGTCCAAGGTGGAAAAAATAGACAAAACTTTGTTGGAAAACCTCCTCAATCATGAAATAAGTCAGATAAAACCCTCGAACGTCGGGCTGTATGCGATATACAGCCCTCGGACGCTTCGCGTCCTGGGGCTATATATCGCATACAGCCCTCGTTCTCGGGCTTTATCTATTACTTATTAATTTCAATAATATCTCTAGTCAGAAAGTGTCATGTTTATCTTTCACTTAATCTTCAACTTAAAACGCGAATTATACGAATCCAATTTCTCGAATCAAATTACTTGCAATTTAACTACTCAAATTCCGCACATCACTCGAATTCAAATGATTTGAACTCAAACTATTCGAATTCAGATTACTCAATCTCACAATACTCGAACTCGAATTACTCAAACTCGAAACTCAAATTACTCGAACCAATCCAATCACATTACTCTAACTCGAATGGGTATGTTGCCGGTTGCCAGTCCCCGCGCGGTTTCGCAATGCGAAATGGGATGGTCATGGGATCGCTAAGGGGCAAACAAACAAAGACTCGAAGTATTGTAGAGTGTAGAAATGGCTCGTGGTGATCATTGTGCGGTTTTTGGTTGTTCAAACGATCGGAGATATTCCGAAAAGCAAGTTGTTTGTCCTCATGTCGGAATACTTCGATTTTACTCTCCAAAAAGCCAAAAAGATGTTAGTAAATGGGAGAGACTGCTCAATCGTCGCGACTTCAAAGTCACACAAAGTACGAAAGTATGCTCGAATCATTTTAAAGCTGGTTATCGCTCAAAGAAATGCCCGAATCCAACTCTCTGTTTGAAGGGGTATAATACAGAGAAAGTGAAACGAAGGGGTTCCCCAAAGAAAAGAGAGGGACTGCCTTCGAATCCAAAGAAACGGCGACGAAACGATGAAGATCATCAAGCCTCACAAACACAGGCTAGTCAACCATCTTCAGATGACCTTGATGACAACGATTGCCACCAATACAATATCAAAGAAGAACCTAAAGAGAGTAGCACCAGCACAGATCCTAGACCTGATGATGGAACAGATCATTATGATGAAAAAGCTCTTCGCAGAAGCCTGTTTATTAACCAAGCAACATGTCAAAAAAACTGCTTCAGATATACTGGCCTCACTAGACCAAAACTGGATTTAGTCTTTGATTTGGACAAAGAAAAAGCCAAAAGTTTGCGCTACTGGAAAGGTTTGGTGGATACACCGCCATCAAGGAGAGAAAAAAGAGGAGCACAACCCAGGCTTTTGTCATCTTGGGAAGAACTGCATGATATTAACATTAGTAAGGACAAGAAAGGGCTTTGATGTCCATTTTCCAGCAGATACATGTTTATACACGTATTTAAAATACCTGGATTACCTTCCTTTCCTTAGAGTTATCTTTTCTTGTTCCCTGGCCAAGTCGCGCAGAGATTCAAAAGGCGCTTCCAGAACGATTCAAGATATTTAAGAACATTAGAGTGATTATCGATTGCTGTGAATTTTACATCCAAAAACCCACGATTCCTGAAAGTCAGAAAACTACCTGGAGCAGTTATAAACAATATAACACTGTCAAGTTATTGGTAGGGATCACACCAACTGGTGTCATTTCTTTTATCCCTCCACTGTGAACTGGAAGCACTTCAGATAAGAAAATGGTCAAGAATCCTGGATTGGTCAACTATTTAGAAGAAGGTGATGTAGTAATGGCTGATAAAGGTTTTTTAGTTCGTGATTTGCTTGCTTTCAAATTAATCCAACTCATTTCCCCAGCATATTGCCGAGGACTGCCTTAAGGTCACATGTTGAACGGTCCATACTGAAGTTAAAACATTTCCGCATTTTATCAGGTGTACTATCCCATTACTTTTGGAAGTGTTGTTAGATCGCATTGTGTTTGTTTGTGCAGCATTGTCAAACCTTGATAAACGGCCCATCAAGTAATGTATATAAATTTACCCATCATGTAATGCATGGAATTTGTTGCCATGGTACTTTATGAAATATGATGACCACTTTGGTATTTTATTATAATCATATACTGAAGTTGTCAATATGATTGCTAGCACAGACTTTGTGGGTTAATTCCGTCCTAAAAAAGGCTTAAACTAGCAGAAAAAGTTACAGCACGCGGTTATGCACAGGGAAGACTTTGGCCTTAATCTTGCATGTACAGATCATGCCCTCGCTAAAGGCAAAGTTTTCCCTGACAGTGTGTAACCTGACAATATTTGCTTAATATTTAATATTTAATAACATGTACCAGTATACTGTACATGTATATAAAAATTCGAAACACTTTACACAAATAATTGCCTCTACACTGATTATAGGTTTATATAGTTTCAGTGAGTACAGTACACTCTTATCAAAAATAGTTATATCACATTTTTCATTTCAAGAACTATATCTATAGTTATGAATTTTCAAGCGTTCTCTGGTTTAAATATTTATTACTGCGGATTCAGGTTGATTAATGCGAATAATTTATCGCGTTCATTGCAACAGTTGCGTGATGACGTTTCTAGGCAGGTTGATTGACGGTGTCGACGTGTCGTTTGTACAATAACAACCTAATTATCACCATATAAGGCTATAAGCTAATAGATTTGTTCAACTATAAACGGAATAAATTAATATCAAAATTCCGTTATACATTTCATTTCAAAATTCAATGCCTATAAACATGTTTCTCGTACAAATAAAAGTAGAATTTTACAAAATGTGTTCTCAGAATGCTGCAAATGCCATTTCAGAGATCCAAAATTTAAAACTTTTCCGGGGGGGCATGCCCCGCACCCCCCAGGCACTCGCCACTCGCCCCCCGAATATTTCGTCAAGTGTCCGCCACTGATACAGACTTGTCTTAAATAATTTTATATTAATGGCAGTCAGTGTTTTATAGATGCCACTAATACAAGTGATAATCTCACACGTGTCGATTATCATGAAATCCACTAGAGTTTACTGCTCTATATTAAACAAAACAATATAAATAGAAATATGACTTTAAATTTCTTACTCATGTTGAACAGGATATCTCACTCATTTGCTTCACTCACTCCTGAGATATCCTTGTCAACACTTAAAATAAATTTTATATTTTCGCAAGTCAATGTATTCTCTATTAATTAATGACTGTCAGTGTCTCCAAGCTGTAATAAAGTTGTGATCACTCTTTCAGTATAAAATAATTGAACTGTGTTGATTGTTGACTTCCAGAAGTCCTCATTAAAATCTGTTTTCACCATATAAATACCCCGGTTGGTGTAAACAACAAAGTCACACTGCTTCAGACCACACACTGCAATTCCAGTCTGGATTTGAAAATAGTGTATGTGGTTTTTGCGGACGTACGGTAAGCCATTGTTGTCTATAGCCCCACCAACACTATTCAAAAGAAACGCTGTTTTGGCTTCCATGTCTTTCCCAGTATATGGACATTTGAATTCCACTAAGGTATCCAAGCAGCAACTACATTTTCGGATGCCATCACGGCTTGCTCCAACCCATCCATACTCAGGGCCAACCTCGTACCCAGGGTCTTACCTCCGCTTCCCCGCCCCCGCCCACCGCTGCGGAAAGACCCTGGTACACGCTGGTCACGTGTCGTCTATCAACATTTTCGACTGTGGGAGTGTCCCCTGCGTATCAATGCTTGACCTTAGTATTTATTCTGTGGCTTGACCTCGCTGGAATAGTCGAAGAAATGCATGTATACGTATCTTGTTTTGTTTTCTGGTATTAGATTTTGAAATGAATCGTTAAACCGGTGATACGATTTTAAAATTGAAACAAGTTGTTTTGACAGCTATTGTTTTTAGTTTATAATAAATCGCTGTGTTTATTTAAGTTTACAATGAAGAAAGCTTTTGATGTTCCCATTCGTTTAATAATCGTCAACCTGGGTGCTTAAATTATACAATATGTAGTCGATTAATCGATGTCTTATTATCATTTTTCTATTTATATAAACTCCAGTTACTCCGCAAATTTGATCTTTCGTCGCTCGATCATGAAATATGAATACGCCACTACGAAAACTGTTGCCGCTCCTCCATTCGGCAAAGTATATTAAAATATCGAATAATAGTATTAATCAACGTACGACAAATAAACAAAAATAAACAGTACTAAAATAGTAAAATATTTGAAACCAAGATCATTCTATAATGGTACAGCAAGACACTAGACACATTTAATAAGGCAAAGGTGAAATGTCGAACCTTTGTTGTCATCTGTCTGCATTTCTGAATGCGCTGTGTTGTTTACTTAAAGAAATAGTACTTTCAGTATACTTCAAGAAAGCGAGCGAGTCTTATCGATTTTTCTGCTTCTTTGCTGTCACAAACTTCTTGTCCGATAAAGAAACCCCCGTTCAAGTTAACTTGTTACGTATCTCTTAGTTTTGATCGTTTTAAATGCAACAACCTAATACCCGCCGCTTTTCGGACTATTAATAATAACACGTCGTATTAAATTATAGTCCCTCGCCAATTGTTTAAAATATAATAGGTACGGATATCGACTAACCTTTTTAAAATGAACTTGAAAATTGGCATTTTATATCAAATATATTTATCAATTATCATGTTCGTGGATGACTGACCATAATTTTGTTGGCATGAGAACTGGTCAAAACAACGCAGCACAGTAAACCTCACAGTGGATAATGAAATGGAAGACTGTTTCAAACTCTCAATATAAACAATAAAATACGTATGTGTTTCACCTGTACGTTGTTGAATACCACACGTGAAAGCTGCCGTTATATTTAAGTGAATACGTCCAGTTAAAAGCCTCGCGATTCAAATGCTTAAAACGAATATTCTCCCATCAATAAATAACACATGTCGCCAGCGCTACAAAGCCAGCAAAATATTGATCTTTGAGACATTGGCATTCTTATTAAATTATATCTCGTTTCGGATTGTTTCTCCAAGCCGTTGTGCACCTTTCGTGAGTCGTGACATTTCATCTGGCCAGATGTTTTGCATTTTGTATAAACACTACTCCGGTCGGTAAATCGAGAAAGTTTTTTGTACCACCCTACCCATACTAAATTTATTTTGTACTGCCCATATTTTGGGAAGCACGTGACCAGAGTGTACCAGGGTCTTTCCGCAGCGGTGGGCGGGGGCGGGGAAGCGGAGGTAAGACCCTGGGTGCGAGGTTGACTCAGGGCTTAAAACTAACCCAGTTTCTTTCAAACAAAATTTTCTGTGTTGCTTTTTCATTACCCTACAGTAGCATGCCCTGGCTTTTTCCTCCTTCTCTATCCCATATTGGATTGCAGCTGGATAATGCTTGCTTATTTTTGAAGGTGATAACAAATTATTGACTGTTTTACAAACATCCTCATTTGGATTTTTTTCCAAAGCTTTTTGTCTGGTATAGAGGCTTTTCATCTTCTTGCCAGTCACCATGCAATAAATGGCGAATTTCATGCCTGCCGGCAATCACTGGTGTGCTGGCCAACTGTCACTTGACTGACAAGCTCTCTTTCAGCTGATGTTGTTGAAAGCCCTGCCACAAAAACTGAGGAGTGGTGATGAATACTATCTTCATTGATGTGGTTTTCCTGCACAAATAATTTTGCTTTTGATAAGATTGTCATGTTGGAAACATCGTCCTCTTCAGTTGTAGGTAAGGTGGTATCTGTATTTTGTTCATTTGCATTCTTGTTCAGAGGCAAGTTATCAAGGATCCCAGAGTCTTTGTCAATATTCATTAGTTTCACCGCAAAATTGACTTTATCGTCAAAAGGAAGGTCATTTCTTTTCTTTGTTGGTCTTGGATCGAATGAGTCAATCCAGGACTCGTCATAATCGGTTATATTCATCTTGCTGTTCAGTCCAAGAGAATGAAAACGTTTCAACTCTAGAAATGGAAGAGGTCTTGTTTCACGCATAGGTTTGGGGTTCCAGTAAGCAGGCAGAGATGTCACAGCGTTTCTTTCACTGGAAAGGAAGTCGTTCAACTCAAACAGAGCAGCTCCAAGATGTCTACACCATCTGCAAAATGCAGAATAAATGGAGCCATTGGGTTTGAGGATAAACCACAACTTGTACATCCTGTCTCCTTCCTGTGTCTTTTCCTTTTGGGTTGGGATGACCTGTCCAAAAATAACATGAAACTTGCTGTCATCATTGTCAAAAAAAATTTTTTGTGACCTGACATGTCCACTTTTGAAAAGTGTATATTCATCAAAACTTCGCCATGAAGCAAGTATGTCCTTGTCAAACTCTGCTTTGCTCATAATTAAATGATTAAAAATATCCATCAGCCCAAAGTTGGGCAGTGATGAAAAGTCAGATGAAAAGTTTGACATTGTAAAAGGATCTGGTACTCTCTTGCCAGCTGGTAAAGTTAGACACTCATCCAAACAATGTTCTACGCAATCCACTTTGTAGTCTGGATCAATGGATGCAGTAGTCTCATGAAGAGGCTGTGCTAAAATTACCAACTCTGGTTTCTTGTATGTTGACACTGAAATACCCTTTTGTTGAAGGTAGTCTTTCAACTCTTTGATTCTCATATTTTCAAAATCAGGTATTTCTTTATCATTCAATTTCTTATCCATCTTGCATTGCATTGTTTCATGAGGGCCCTCTTGTTTCTTCCTTCTTAATAATGGTACATGTATATTCTTCATGGTATCTTCTCCAACATAGCTTTGTTTCCGAACACGCTTGGATGAAATAGACTTTGATTTTGTTGCTTTGGACGTCTTTCGAAGTGCTGTTTTTTTTATTTCTGTTCACATCTGACGTAGTGGTGGAAACACATGTTGGTGTGTTCAGTTTATCAGGTGGACAAAGGGGTTCTTCCAAGTTCTTTGACGACATGCCTTTCGTTTTCTGTACACCCAGGGATTTATTACATGTAGCCTGCTTTTGTGGCGACTTCTTTGACTTTGCATTTGGCTGTTTTCTTGTAGTACCTTTTGATGTTTTAGTGGAAGGCGTAGATTTTTTTGCTTCCTCTGATTTCGAAAAAGAGGATGACATTGAAGTGGTTAGATTTCTAAAAGCCTCTTCGGTTATATTGACCAAGTCGATCGTTATATCTTCCCGAACATTTTCTGGCTTGGGGGCTGAACAACAGTCGTCTTCGGCTTGAAGAAGATTGAAGTGGTTGGTGGCAGGATTTGAATCATGCAACACTAAAGTTACAGGGCAATCACACGGTCGGCTGTTAGCGATTTTGGCAGCCATCTTAACACGTGGGGTGAACTTCATCCACTTTCCTCTGGTCATCGAATAAACAACGATATTGCGTTGAAGTACAGTAGCACAACTGTAAATATCAGCAGTTTCTGCCCATGTACCGTTCCTGCAACTCTTTGCCAGGTGCTCTTTTATTGTGTTACACGCGAACAGTAGCGGCTCGAACACGTTTGGAAAGTGCGCCAATATTTTATTGCACAAAGCTCTCACCTTCATGTGATTTCTATCCGACTTCTCGTCTATCGCACGGGCCATAGCTCTATAGAAGCAGTTACCATCGCCACGAACAATCACTTCTCTTCTACCAATATGAATTCCAGCCATAATCGTAAATATTAATGAGATTTTACTGAAATATATTCCACAACCATGAATCTAATGAATTATTCACTATCCGCCTTCGCTTTGCAAGTTTGTTTGCCTCCTAGCGATCCCATGAAGCATTGCGAAACCGCGCGGGGACTGGCAACCGGCAACATACCCTTACTCTAACTCGAATTACTCGCGCATCGAATTAGTCGAACTCAAATTACTCGAATCCATCGGCCATGGATGGGCAGATCACAGACATGCATATTGCGTCGGCGCGCGAAATTTGAACGTCAAGATGGCGAACATATGCCTAATATTTACATACAAGAAAACTTTAAATTCGCCAAATCGCTATTGCCTTTCAAAATAGTTTGAAAGGTTGCACACATCGAAACGGGGTCTAAAGCATTCGTAGAAACGTTTTAGCTATATACAGGGGCTCGATCGTTAGGAATCAAACTCACCCTACTTTTCAAACATAAATATTGAAGACTTCGTCATACCTTTCGTATTATTGATATCACAGTTTGTTTTGCGAGACCACGGTATTCTCATCAGAAATCCAATCACATTGTTCGCATTCAAATTACTGGAATTTCAAACCCAAATTACTCAAACTCGAAATACTCGAATCGAATTACTCAAACTCACATTACTTGTACCGGGTAGCGCAAAAAAAACGTACCCCTGTTTGATTCAGTATAACGTAAAAACTAGAAAAGCTATTACACTATAACAACTTTCTTTGCATTCAATAATGGCTAACTTAAATTTTGATGTACAACTTTTGCATTTTCATGCAATATTGACAGATATATTAATGTTTAAAATTGAATAAACATTTTTGGAAGTGTAAAAATTTGCTAAAAACGGCCTATCAAATATTAATACAGCAATAACTTGTGTTAAAGCCGTAATATTGGTACGTACAGTTTGTTAAAACTTGATAACTAATTTATTGTAGTTAAAGGAAAGAAAGTACATCATAAGTCTTTTACAGATACACATCCTCAACTTGAAGTTCACTTCATTGAAATTCCCAATACTTAATACTTATGATAAAATAGTAATGGTTTTCGAATTAGTTTAAGGTGGCTCCATACAGTTTCTTTAAAAAAGGAAAATACAAGTTTGAGAGTTCAAAACACGTGCATAAACAATTCGGGAAAAGAATAAAACTAAATGTTATGCATAGTTAAACAGTCTGACAATCAAAAACTGTTACCAAATAGATAGCAACAGTTGTTGCTATGGCAACAATGACGTTTCAAAATGGCTGCCAATTACCCTTCAAATCAATTTAATTCGAAAAAAACTTTGGTGACCCCCAATTTTTTTTTCATTGAAACTTTTCTTGAAGTATGAATAATGACTAGGCTGATTTTTAAAAAATTCTGTAGAACCAAATTTTTTAAAAATTAACAAACATGATTTTTCAGAGGAAAAATTATTCGCTCTACAGAATTTTTTGAAAATCGGCCTATTGATTACTCATACTTCAAGAAAAGTTTTAATGAAAAAAAAATTGGGGGTCACCAAAGTTGTTTTCGATTTAAATTAGTTTGAAAGGGTAATTGGCAGCCATTTTGAAACGTCATTGTTGCCATAGATACAACTGTTGCTATTTATTTGGTAACAGTTTTTGATTGTCAGACTTTTTAACTATGCATAACATTTAGCTTTATTGTTTTTCAAAATTATTTATGCACTTGTTTTGAACTCTCAAACTTGTATTTTCCATTTTTCAAGAAACTGTATGGAGCCACCTTAATACCCCTTTTTTCGTCGTTTTTAAACAAATTTTTAAAAGTTCATGCAAATTCAAACGTTTGTATCTCGGTCAATATTGCATGAAAATGCAAAATTTGTATATCAAAATTTAAGTTAGCCATTATTGAATGCAAAGAAAGTTGTTATAGTGTAATAGCTTTTCTAGTTTTTACGTTATACTGAATCACACAGGGGTACTTTTTTTTGCGTCACCCGGTATATATTGAATTACTGCTTGAAATCACTCGCGAGTCGCGAATTCAAGTTACTTGAACTCACATTGCACAAATCGAATTACTCGAAATCGAACTAATCAGACTCAAATCTTACTCGAACTCGAATTACTCGAATTCAAATTTTTTAACTAAATAAACGCCTATAAAATTAAATATGTCCGAACACAATAACGCATTTTAAAAATGTTATTCATCTTAAACTTTGTCATTTAAAAGTTTCAATGGACAGAATTGAGAAAGTAAATTAAAATTAAGTATTATTCGATTTATTTTAATCTTCTTTTTAATTGGATGAGGGACCGCTACGTCACCTTCAAATAACTGCCTACAAATAAAAGTCTGCTCATGCGTATTAGCGGGAAATGTTGTTTTGCAGCAAATAATATTTTGCTCATGCGCGTCACACTCAACTTCGGCACACGTAAATCGTTCGTTCAGCCAAGCTGCCAAGAAATGAGTGGACATAATTACAGGTAAACAATGTCAAATGAAAAACAAATCGAATAATAAAACAATTATTGAATTCGGTTTTCACAACATATCGTGATTTGTCAGTGTCCCGGAGTTCCGTTATCTGCTTGCCACTGACAAATCACGATATTTTGCTGAACTTCGTCCAATAATTGTTAATTATGAGTATTACATTTTAAAATAATTGAGTTTCAAGATTCTAGGTGAAAAACTACAAGTATTAAACTAACCAGATCGTTGTGCTTCTTGAAGACGTTCCATGCTTGGACCAAAAGCTTGGAAAAAAGTTGGACTTTCGGCCATCAACGCATGATCGCCTTTAAATATAATCAAGTGAATGGACTTTAAACAAACAAATTGGTGATCAAAGAAACAAACAACAAACTCTGATGAACTATTTCTTCTAATCTAATCCAATCTAATCTAAAAACGTCTAATTTACTGGATATTCTTAACTGAACACAACAATATGAACAATTATAAAAAAAAACATCTCATTGAACAATCGTAAAAGCACATGCTGGTCACTGACGCAGCCAAAACCATTCGGTGTACCTTTTTTAGTCACTTCCTGTAACTTGAGTAGAACCTCGGCATCATCCATAATGTTACGTTCAGAGCACAGTTTAACATACACAATTCTGTTGTTAAAAAAATAATATGGTACACTATACAATACAATACAATACACTACAATACAATACAATACAATCTTTATTATGCTCTTTCACTTATAATACATTAAAGAAATTGGTAAGTAACTATTTACAAAAAAAAAGAAAGAAAAGTAGTTAAATAAAAAAAATATTTTATGTTAGAGCCTGGTGGCTAAGTTAACCGTGAGGTTTTCGAGTTAGGCATCAGTCTTGTTTTTTTATTTGCAAACATAAAGAGATATGAAGGAAATCGAGAAGAATTACTTAAGAACGGTAACTAACAATCATTTAGGGATATTAACAAGTTAAATTATAGATAAGTTGCTATTTTATTTCAGGTACAGTATTGCTCTGACATTAAATAACGTTTAATCTTTTTTGAGAAGGAAAAAACATTTAATTCTTTTAAGTAACTTGGAAGTTCTTGCCAAAGGTCGATTAGTGCAAAAGATCTTTTGACCGTTTACCCTGCCAAGTTTCCAAAGTTGGTGATTTTTGCGCATCCGTAGTTTCTCCGTTTCCCGTTCAATTACTGACCCCAAACTTTGGTGCTCACTTGGTTTTGGTGTTACACTTCTGATGTACAAGTATTATTCCGGCCTGATCAGTGATTTTTGAATTATTCAACGTTTCGTATTTGACCGTTGGCTCTGTTTTGACTTATTCGACGTTTCCTAGCAACAGTTAATTTGAATTTTCTTCGTAAATTTTGGTTTTACTGTTTTATAACTGATATTTTCTGGTCGCTACGTCTCTCTAACTCATCGCTACGCGGTATCGCTGTATTCTATGAAATACTTTATCACTGCAATTTTCATCGCCTGACGTTATTCACAGTTTGTACAATTTTTTTTAAAACTATTTGGTTATTTGGTTTAGTTTCTTTTTCGTTTTTGGATTTTCTTTAGTTATTGCGTATCCGGGGTTTTCCCTAACATCGACTATAATCTACGTACCATCTTTCTTCACACCTCTCCTAAAATGTTTTAATTGTCCGGATTATCATTTCTCTAGCTTCGTCCAACAGGGTGGTTTGGGTCCACCGTGCTAGTCAAAAGCATAGTTTTTGCTTGCGCCATATCATGGCGGTTGGTCATGGATTTTTATGATCGCGCGACTTATGGTTTATTCTTCATCTTTACTTGGTTCTCGGTGGAACATATTTTAAAAACTTCAATAGTATTAAGTCTACCGAATCTAGTCGTGCATTTCTTTTTGTGTCCCAAGATCTCGCGATCTCAAAACAACAATTCAAAGTTCGTTCTCGAAGATCAACCGTTAAAAGTCAACCGTTAACAAATTCGTCATTGTTTCTCCTTGGGACAAAAATCTTTCTAAACGCTTCAATCGCTACAATTTCATTACGTCTATCTGGAAATATTGAAACTAATCCATATTGTTAATCCAATAAATATTTGTTATGAGTGTTGGTAGAATGTTTCTATTTTTTCCCTTTTTATTCAGAATTTTGAAAAACGCCTAAACTTTTCGTTAACCGTACTTGGGCTAGGCTCTTTTTGGTCTTCTGGGGCTTCTGGGGTTGGGCGGGGGGGGGGGGGGGGGAGCTCAAAGGGGGCGGGGAGTATCCGCAGTAAATATCTCACAAAGTATGCTATCGAAGTGAAACTTAGTATGTTGAATTTCCTTAATTATTACAGCCAGTAGCAAGAAGATCAAACTTAAAAATTTAGGAAATATTCGGTTTATTTTTTGGTTTATGGCCATTGAGGTAGTTGTGGTGATAAGAAAGTAAATGTTGTATTTAATAATCAAGCTCTATTGTTTTATTTCCTATCTTTAGACATTGTTTGAAGTATCCTATGAGCATCCGTAAATTAAAAAAAAAAAACTTAAATTTTTTTTGGAATTTAATAAATTGATGACATCAATATATCACGTCATTGTTCGGCCATCATGGATTCCACCATATTAGATCTGTAATTTCGATAGATGAACTTGAATAACACAAAATGTATGGAATTATATCAAAAATACTAAAGTTAATCAAATACGCTAAAATAATGGGGATGTGGGGGGGATACCAAATTAAAGCAGAATTTCCAAATTGTTGCCATACACGTTGCAATCAGTGCAATCATGCTTTTGACACAGAAAAGTGTTTCGCAGTAACGTTTAAGAAAAGTCGCAAAATTTGGTGCATATAAGTAGTGATACCCCCCCATCCAGACACGGAAGTAATTAGTATGCATGCCGCCTCATTAAATATTCAATTTTTAATTATTCATTCTCAGGCTCCTTTGGGACAGTCTAACCCTAATCTGATTACATCATTATGTCTCAGACTCCTTTGGGACCTCCAAACCCTAACCTCATTATTTATGCATACGTCCTTATTTCTCATGCTCCTTTGGGACCCTCTAAACCCTAAATTTTATCCAACCCCCAAACCCTAGCTGTTAGTCAACCCCCCGTGTAGTACGTCATAACCGATAGCTCTCCGACTAATTTCGGAAGTTACGTCATTATCAAAAGGCATGCCACTTTCTTCCTTATAAGTATTAGTAATTACCTTTTGATTTATACACTTTACCCCACTGTCAGTCGACACATGTGGGACATGTAAGCATACAGAGCATGCGTACACGAAGCTTTAACGAAATAGACGTTCTTTACAAGGAACGAGAGAGAAATTGATAGAGACACTTTATATTTTTTATCTGAAACCTTGTCTGGAGCAATAGATCGAGAGAGTTTGAACAGCCTAAATGTCTGAATCGGCTGAGATAACGTATAGACTTGAATTAATAGTATATCATGAATATTATATTTTTAGAACCTAAATATTCAAAGAGAGTAAGTCATCCTAGAATCATTACTAACTAAACTCTCGTTTATAAAGCAAGTCAAGATATCGTAAGAAGAACTTAAGATATAATTTAGATGAGGAATCACCTCGAGAAGTCATGAAAAGAACGATTTTATGTGTCGAAATATAAACTAAAGGCAAAGCGATTTATTACTTTGAAAGCGTTGCTACGCTTTCTGTTACTAAGTGTGATATTTGCATACTTATCCTCAGTGCACGTGCAGGAGACAAAAGAGAAACTCATTAGGGGTCATTAAGGAGATTAAGCGCTTAGGCAAGTGTAGGCGAGAAGGTCATTAACAGTGTTACCATAGCAAAACAGCGTCGCGTCCTTCATTCGTCTCAGGCTCCTTTGGGACCCTCTACTGTTACTCAACCCCCCGTCTAATACGTCACAACCGATAGCTCTCCGACTAATTCCCGAAGATCTTCATTGTCCAAAGGTGCTCGACTTATATAAGTAATAGGAACCAAATTTCATTTATGCAGTTTACCTTACTGATCGACAGTCAGCAGTTGTGGGGCATGTTATAAAATTCAAACAGAATAAGTCATCCTAGAATCATTGCTTACTTAACCCTTGTTTATAAGTGCAGAAATCGTGAGAAGATAGAATGAGGAATCACTTTAAGCCGTATATAAGAAGAACTTAAGATAGTGTGAGGAATCAATTCGAAAAGCCGTGAGCTAAGGGGTTTAAAGCGTATTAACACTGGTAAATAGCAACGTAAAGCTTGTATGTGAATATTATATATTAGATATTTGGTTCGCTTTTGTTGTGTTTATACGTTTAAGAACTGTGCAAAGTTCATCAAGGTTCGCTTTCGATGATAACTCTTAGCGAGTTGTTAGTCTAAATATATTTTATTGTGGGAGTCTACTTCGGAATATTACAGAGCTTGGTTAAATAATTCGATGCTATGGTTTGGTAGTTTATAAAAAATTCAGACTCGTACGCGTAGAACGCAAAGGAGAAAAGCCATTAGAAACTCATTAAATGTTACTAATCAGCAAAACACTGCATATATGGTAGAATATTTAATTGTTTTGGTGGGTTAAAGGAGGATAATAGGGGGCATAAGGAGGTATTAACGCGTGGGCATGTTCGGGCGTGAAAGTTATTAGCAGTGTTACCATAGCGAAACCGCCTGGGGGTAACCACCAAACATCCAGGAGGTAACCCCCAAACACCCCTGGGATACTCCAATCACCCATGGGGTACCCCCAATCACCCCTGGGGTAACCTCCAAACACCCCTGGGGTAACCCCCAAACACCCCCGTTCTCCTCCTCCTCTTTCTCCTCCTCCTCCTCCTCTTTCTGCTCCTCTTCCTCTTTCTCCTCCTCCTCGTCTTTCTCCTCCTCCTCCTCTTTCTCCTCCTCCTCCTCCTCCTCCTCCTCCTCCTCCTCCTCCTCCTCCTCCTCCTCATCATCATCATCATCATCATCCTCCTCCTCTTTCTCCTCCTCCTCCTCTTTCTCCTCCTCCTCCTCCTCCTCTTTCTCTTCCCCCTCCTCTTTCTCCTCCTCCTCCTCTTTCTCCTCCTCTTTCTGCTCCTCCTCCTCTTTCTCCTCCTCCTCCTCTTTCTCCTCCTCCTCCTCTTTCTCCTCCTCCTATGGGATTCGGAGCTGCTCCCAGAGGGGAGAAAGAGGAGGAGAAAGAGGAGGAGGAGAAAGAGGAGGAGGAGGAGAAGGAGGAGAAAGAGGAGGAGGAGGAGAAAGAGGAGGAGGGAGAAAGAGGAGGAGGAGGAGGAGAAAGGAGGTGGAGGAGAAAGAGATGGAGGAGGAGAAAGAGGAGGAGGAGAAAGAGGAGGAGGAGGAGAAAGAGGAGGAGGAGGAGAAAGAGGAGGAGGAGGAGATAGAGGAGGAGGAGGAGAAAAGAGGAGGAGGAGCAGAAAGAGGAGAAGGAGGAGAGGAGGAGGAGCAGGAGAAAGAGGAGGAGGAGGAGAAAGAGGAGGAGGAGGAGAAAGAGGAGGAGGAGGAGGAGGAGGAGGAGCAGAAATAGGAGAAGGAGGAGGAGGAGGAGGAGAAAGAGGAGGAGGAGGAGAAAGAGGAGGAGGAGGAGAAAGAGGAGGAGGAGCAGAAATAGGAGGAGGAGGAGGAGGAGAAAGAGGAGGAGGAGGAGAAAGAGGAGGAGGAGGAGAAAGAGGAGGAGGAGGAGAAAGAGGAGGAGGAGCAGAAAGAGGAGAAGGAGGAGGAGGAGGAGGAGAAAGAGGAGGAGGAGGAGAAAGAGGAGGAGGAGGAGAAAGAGGAGGAGGAGGAGAAAGAGGAGGAGGAGCAGAAAGAGGAGGAGGAGGAAGAGAAAGAGGAGGAGAACGGGGGTGCTTGGGGGTTACCCCAGGGGTGATTGGGGTATCCCAGGGGTGATTGGGGGTACCCCATGGGTGATTGGGGTATCCCAGAGGTGTTTTGGGGTTACCTCCTGGATATTTGGTGGTTACCCCCAGGCGGTTTCGCTATGGTAACACTGCTAATAACTTTCACGCCCGAACATGCCCACGCATTAATACCTCCTCATGCCCCCTATTATCCTCCTTTAACCCACCAAAACAATTAAATATTCTACCATATATGCAGTGTTTTGCTGATTAGTAACATTTAATGAGTTTCTAATGGCTTTTCTCCTTTGCGTTCTACGCGTACGAGTCTGAATTTTTTATAAACTACCAAACCATAGCATCGAATTATTTAACCAAGCTCTGTAATATTCCAAAGTAGACTCCCACAATAAAATATATTTAGACTAACAACTCGCTAAGAGTTATCATCGAAAGCGAACCTTGATGAACTTTGCACAGTTCTTAAACGTATAAACACAACAAAAGCGAACCAAATATCTAATATATAATATTCACATACAAGCTTTACGTTGCTATTTACCAGTGTTAATACGCTTTAAACCCCTTAGCTCACGGCTTTTCGAATTGATTCCTCGCACTATCTTAAGTTCTTCTTATATACGGCTTAAAGTGATTCCTCATTCTATCTTCTCACGATTTCTGCACTTATAAACAAGGGTTTAGTAAGCAATGATTCTAGGATGACTTATTCTGTTTGAATTTTATAACATGCCCCACAACTGCTGACTGTCGATCAGTAAGGTAAACTGCATAAATGAAATTTGGTTCCTATTACTTATATAAGTCGAGCATCTTTGGATAATGAAGATCTTCGGGAATTAGTCGGAGAGCTATCGGTTGTGACGTATTACACGGGGGGTTGAGTAACAGTAGAGGGTCCCAAAGGAGCCTGAGACGAATGAAGGACGCGACGCTGTTTTGCTATTGTAACACTGTTAATGACCTTCTCGCCTACACTTGCCTAAGCGCTTAATCTCCTTAATGACCCCTAATGAGTTTCTCTTTTGTTTCATGCACGTACACTGAGGATAAATATGCAAATATCACACTTAGTAACAGAAAGCGTAGCAACGCTTTCAAAGTAATAAATCGCTTTGCCTTTAGTTTATATTTCGACACTTAAAATCGTTCTTTTCATGACTTCTCGAAGTGATTCCTCATCTAAATTATATCTTAAGTTCTTCTTACGATATCTTGACTTGCTTTATAAACGAGAGTTTAGTTAGTAATGATTCTAGGATGACTTACTCTCTTTGAATATTTAGGTTCTAAATATATAATATTCATGATATACTATTAATTCAAGTCTATACGTTATCTCAGCCGATTCAGACATTTAGGCTGTTCAAACTCTCTCGATCTATTCCTCCAGACAAGGTTTCAGATAAAAAATATAAAGTGTCTCTATCAATTTCTCTCTCGTTCCTTGTAAAGAACGTCTATTTCGTTAAAGCTTCGTGTACGCATGCTCTGTATGCTTACATGTCCCACATGTGTTGACTGACAGTGGGGTAAAGTGTATAAATCAAAAGGTAATTACTAATACTTATAAGGAAGAAAGTGGCATGCCTTTTGATAATGACGTAACTTCCGAAATTAGTCGGAGAGCTATCGGTTATGACGTACTACACGGGGGGTTGAGTAACAGCTAGGGTTTTGGGGTTGGATAAAATTTAGGGTTTAGAGGGTCCCAAAGGAGCATGAGAAATAAGGACGTATGCATAAATAATGAGGTTAGGGTTTGGAGGTCCCAAAGGAGTCTGAGACATAATGACGTAATCAGATTAGGGTTAGACTGTCCCAAAGGAGCCTGAGAATGAATAAAGGGCCCGCAGTAATTGGCTACGTGCTGTTGCGATGTCCCTGCCACTTATTTTCCCTGATGTATGGTTTATGTTTTGTAACGTTATATGTATGCTATTTGTAATCATGTATTTATGTATGTATGGCGAATTTAATAAATAAAAATAAAATAAATAAATAAAATAAATTAAAAATTGAATATTTAATGAGGCAGCATGCATACTAATTACTTCCGTGTCTGGATGGGGGGGTGGGGGGTATCACTACTCATATATTTTAAATACCGCGGGCACATTCATCTCCCCCCCCCCCCCTCCACCTTTTCAAGTCTAGATAGTAGATAGAGTTGATATGTTGCTAATATATGTTTAATGTGTATTATAGAAATAGTTTCAACATACTTTTTGTTTGAATATTTCAGGCGTTCTTTTTGAGGAAAGTTTCCAATAGTTGCCCAAACTGGACATTTGAACTTTTTGTCCAATGAAATGCACATCAAGTTTCCATAAAGTACATCCTTGCTTTCCTCTTCGCTAAAAAAATAGACCAACAAAACTTAATAAAAAAGTTAGCGTTTTCCCACTGATCTCTATATAACTGGATTGCTCATCTGTATGGCTCCAAAATGAAGTCACCGGAGATAACGAATTTGGAGTACCAAGATGACGGTCACAGAACTGTATGTTTTCGTGGCACGAGAAGAGACGAAAAGAGCTACATTAAGAAAATTTCAGCTATTGTTATCAGACAAAGAAGAGTGTACAAGGTTTAGAAACTTAGTTTTTGCATTTGTTAGTATTATTATGCAGTAAAACGTGTTATTTCGTAGTTTTTTGCTCTGTCCGGTAATTAATAAACTTGCGTAGATCACAAAACTGATAAAAGAAACAACGAATTCAACTAACTTCAATATGAAACTATTTATTCACTTCAGGTAGTAAACATACTACGGTTCCGGTTTGAGCTTGGACACATGTAATTTGACGACACACGTTTCACGCGGGAAACTAACATGTTGCTAAGCGGAAAATGTAACGTTACTAAGGCTAAACGGTATTGTTTCAATTTGAAACGAGCACCAAATTTTCAAAGCAAATGTGGGCATGTTTATAACTCATCCTTTAAAAAAATTAAATTTTCGTCAAGTGAAATTAAGAACTCCACAGTGCTTTTCCGATCGGCCATTACGCTGACAAACCCCACAACGCGACGTTTGCACGAAGAAACAATGCCGTTTGGCCTTAGTAACTTCGCAGTTTCCGCTTAGCAACATGTTAGTTTCCCGTGTGAAAGGTGTGTCGTCAAATTACACGTGTCCACGCTCAAACCGGAACCGTATAGTATGGCTTGACAAAGCCTTCGGATCTATGTAGTTGACAATTGATTTTCGGATTGTATTAATTGTATTTTCCCTCTGTTTTCCAGGCATTAAACGGTAAATTGACATCTGACAATTGTTTTACGGCTTTTTCGACTGGCCCCTGGCACTCTATATTCTGTGCCCCTGGTAAACTCTTACTACCCGCAAGGTACATTGGACCTGGAGTACAATATGGTTTTCCACCATTGAATGGCTATCGTCTACACCAATAGGCACGATAAATAGTCTTTATGTCTTCCACCGCGTCCCTCTGACTAATATCAGCACTGCATTAACTGACCTCTGTTTACTGAGCAACCCATAAAGGAGAATGATTGGTCCCCTTGGACCTAAGCCGCGTTTATTAAAAAGTCATAATTAAATTATATAATTATTTTCCATTTAATTCAAACTGATGATTGAGCCCAGTAAAGGTGAGGGCAATAAAACGCCAGATAGGCAAAGAATAATGCAGAATCTAACACACAACAAAGCAGAAAGGTGGTCAGCTAAAGGGGAGGCGGGTGGACAAAATGAAATAGATTCGTCTTCGTAACTTGGCGAAGAGCAGTGCTTACTGAGAGTCCACTCTTGAATGTGATACCTATAACAGTTATATGCCCTATAGGGGGTAGCTGTAATTAGATCTTTCCCATATGCAAAGACAGACCACCTCTTTGCCTTACGTTATGTTAGTTTCCATTTATAATAATTAGGTATTGCATTATTTACATTCTAAATTACAATACAAACCGGACAGATGGAAGTCATACTGTAAAAATCCTATTCGCTTGCAAATATTTCCTTTTTTGTTTCCTTTATGCCGTGAATCAAATTAATAAATTCTTTCTCAGGTGTCCTGTTTATCTATAGTACAGCTAATGAAAATATATAGCACACCATATGCGTGCCTAGTCATTGCCTATTAACTCGCCGTCCTCGAGTTGCTATGCGTAATCAAGGGAGTGGCTAAATCAAGATTACATAGGCTTGGGTGAAGACCTACCTAAACTAGAACAACTCTATACTCACTTGAATCTCAAGTTCGAGAACGGGGTTATTCCCATCAAAGTAAAATCTTTCATCATGCCCGTAAAGCTTGCAAAATTTTGGCCACAGGGAATCTACAATTTTACCTCATTCCGGACAAAACCATGTACCAGATGGAATTTAACCGCCAATGGGATTCTTTCAATAGCGTGTTCTTTTGCAGACTTTGTATAGTGAAGTGGTTTTTCAATAAACACTTGCAAAAAACGATGTTTTTTGAAAACCGGTTTAACCAGGCTTTCAGCGAGAAACCAAAACAGAAACAAACATTTTGGGAAAAGATAGGTATTTCTTCATAATCAAACTATACCACTACTTTCTCAGTTACACAGGTGATATCGCGCCATCTACGCCATGCAGTAGTTAATCTTGCAATATCCATTGTTGTGTTGTCAGACTCCTCCGCAATTTTTACAGGTTGAATTCGTCTGTTGCAGACTTACCGAAATACGAACGTTGTTTGGCACTTGAATAAGTATCACCAAGTTATCAAACTGGTCGCTTTTCTTCTTCTTCTTTTCTATTTCCGACAATGTATATATTTGAGTGTCACCAGGGGCCACGGGGACAATTGCCCTCCCCCCTTACGTAGAACTTTTTGCGATGTCTGTATGCATGCATCTTCCCCAGAGAGGCCATAACTAGACTACTTTCGGCAGTTGAATGGCAAGTTGGACAGGCGGGGCTTTGTTTTCTTAGGCCTAGTTTCCATTATAATCGCTATATTGATAATAATAATAATATTGATAATAATAATATTGATAATAATAATCGACGATTGCCGAGATAGAAAATGTTTGATCTCGGCGATCGTTAGGTTTTATATGGAAACGGTAATTTTGCAATCTCAGCGATTTTGGTCATCAGTATGCATCCCTGCATGCGGACCATAAAAACAATGGCCGCGATCAGCGATCGTATGGAAACAGCGACACGATTGTTGATGGTTACAATCGTTGCGATCGCCGAGTTAATTTTTGAGCGATCGTAGCGATTATATGTAAACCAAGCTTTAGAGGTATTTATGTTTTTAGTTCGTCTTTAAACGCAACACATACCTGTCTTCCTTTCCAACCTCTTCGTAAGCCTTGTACTTCAGCCTAATTGTAACTTCGGAATCGCCCAGCAAATAAATGTCATCAAGCGTTATCCTGTTTGATAATAGAATTCGCATAAACTCGTTGATTTCCGTTTTGTACCGTACCGTACCGTGCCGTGCCGTGCCGCATCGTAGGTATGGTATGGTACGGTACGGTACGGTACACGGTACGGTACACGGTACGGTATCAGATCGGTATACGGTACGGCATAGAACGGTACAGTATAGAATGGTACGGTATAGCATGGTATGGTATGGTATGGTGTGGTGTGGTATGGTATGGTATGGTATGGTATAGTATATGGTATGGTATTGTTATGGTATTGTTATGATATGGACATTATTACAATACACGAAACAATGACAAACTTTTCAGCTGCTTGCTCTTGAATTATGTAATGTCACATTATTTTACAATTTCTTATACCTTTACAACTGGTCTTACACATATCATCACAAAAAGTAATTCGGCAGTTGTAAAAAAGTAATTGTAAAAAAGTTCACTTACTTGAATATTTTTATTTTTCTAGGATCATATTCCTCTGGGCTTTCACAAAATTTCCGAATGCCTGTATACAAATTTCTGAAGCATTCCTCGCGAAGCAATCTGTAATTAATTTCCAAATACTGACATGTTGATTCATAAGGTTCGTCTCGTTTTATAGCATCAAGATCGCTGATGTCATGTTCTGCAATTTAAAAATTGGATTCAAATTTGCCTGTAGAAATTTAACTGATATCTGCTACATATATATATATATATATATATATAAACACATTTAAGAGAGAGCTCAGACAACTTCTTTAAGGTCCTTTTATTAAAAACGTTTCGGCATTTCAGCCTTCATCAGTTTACAAAGTCTTCAGCTCTCTCTTAAATGTATTTTAACTTATTCTTGGGCAAGACTGTGAATCCAATCTTGGATCCTTCTTCTGGAATTTCCTGCCGTTGGTTGGTAAGCCGCTTTTTGATATTTCTCTTATATATATATATATATATATATATATATATATATATATATATATATACATGTATATAATTCACGAGGAAAAGCCAAAGAAAATCCCGGTTTAATTGGTGTCTTTCTATGTAGTAAAGAATCTTTTGATTTACATAAATAGACTTTATAGCCTTCTCGGCTTAGACAACGTTGTTTTTCAAAATGACTACGCCAACGAACTTGCCAAATAGGTATTCAAAACATTTGCAGTACGTGGGTTTTATTGGCTATATTGCAGTTTCCCATTCTATGCATGTAAGAGTGTAAGTGCATACATGTGTGCATGCATGCATGTATGTATACATGTTTGTAGGCATAAATATGTTTTTGGTCGGACTCAGGCTCATTTTACCCGAGCCAAAGGCGAGGTTTAAAATTAGCTCTGAGAAGGGCCAAAAATATATTTATCCCTAGAACATCAACTGTTTTACTATTATAATAATTTTAGTGGCCATTTAGAAAAAAATCAAAGACAATATACCGTAAACAGTATCTTGAACAGTGCCATCTTCGCGTCGGCGTGTATTTCATTGCAAATTTTTAAAAATGCAACATTTGTCATATCAAAACAATCTTAACAATTCCGTAAACTGTTTAGAACTGTTAACACTGATAGGTTCAGTAATTAAAATATATTTTAGCTCAATAATTAAAATATATTTCAGCCTGCTGAATTCTCCATTTTAGCCCGCAAAATACACCACAATGCCCGATAAAATTATTATAACATAAAATGAAAATAACTTCTCTCACCGGAAAAGATTTCATTCTGCGTTAAAATGGTTGGCAGCTCGTGCCACTCAGAACGTCTTGTGTCTACTTCTTGAGAACCTTGTATATGCCTGGTCAAAATGTCGCCCAGATCTGCCAAAAGCTCGGTAGACCAGTGGCAATTATCGTGGTTCGCCGCTGCTCCTCTCCTTACATCAGCCCTACTGTCGATCAACTGGTTTCCAAGGCAACGTGCCAACTTAAAAACATTCTTGCTTGACGACGGGGAAAGTTTCACCATTAACTTTAGTAAAGTTGCAATATCCCGAGTTTCGTCACTATATCATGAGCATGCACAATGTCTGTTAGATGATCTATAACATCAATTTCTATTAGACTGGTAATATATTATTTACAAGGTACGGTAAAAATAGAAGTAAAGCATATAGAGATACTCAGTGCAGTAAACTTTATAATGTCAAACTAAGGGGTGTTTATATGGAGGAGGGCCAGCGCTCTTGGTAGGGCTAGCCCTCTTTGCCGAGATCCCGCATCTCAGCGTAATTCCTGCGTTTACATGACAAGAGGGTCACCCTCCTATAGGCGAGATCTCGCTATTGACAACCCGAGATCTCGCCTATAGGAGAGCCGGAAATGTCTCATGTAAACGCACTCATGAGGGCTCGCCCTCGAAGCTCAGTATACACAGTAAAGGTTGCCTTTACTAATATTTTTTGGTCAACCTTTTATTTTACAAATTGCGTTTGCTCATAAATTCGAATCGTGTTTGCGAAAACATGATTTCGGGCTTCGTGGGAAAGCTGCACAAGTCGCCAAAAGTCGGTAAACAAGTCAACGCGAGGTGAAATACAGCCCTCTTACTAGGGCTAGCCCTACCAAAAAAGCTCGTGTAAACACGATGTAAATTACAGCCCTCTTACTAGGGCTAGCCCTACCAAGAGGGCTGGCCCTCCTCCATATAAACACCCCGGGGTGGAAAAAGTTAATTTCTTTATGGGACCGCAGACAGAAAACAAAAGCATTTCTAAAATATTTTTTACTCAATGGAAAATTGTGTTGATCTTCTCGCCTCCATAAGGCACGAGTAAAAAATCCTGAAATCCTACTCAAGTAAGTCAACATTTTTTTCTGTCAATTAAGTCTTTAGAAGTATTAAGTATAAGATATACATGTAATGTACCGTGTAATTTAAAATTTTAACAACATAAAAACAATTAAAACATCAGTTGATTTATCTCTCAAAGTAAGTATTAGGTAAACAGTAAGCCATACAATTAAAAGTGCTTATGAAACGAAAATTAAGTTTGTCTTATTTGAAAGTACTTTTGAAATGACAGAGTAACATCATTTGCAGTTTTTCGTTTCCTTGCTTCGTTGTTGAGATATTTCAGTTTTGTTTCATATTTGAAACTAACCAGTGACATCACAACGTGCATAATGACTTCATGGGAAAGTGATATATCTTTGCTATTATTAAACGGAATCAGTTGAAAATGTATATTTTTGTTGTTGTAAAGGGAAAACACACACACATAATTGCTTTGAAGTGATTTCTAAAAGTACTTTCAAATAAGGCAAACTTAATTTTCGTTTCATAAGCACTTTAACAACTTGTTTGACATGTTTCATTCCGTATTTCACTATTTCCAACTGTACCATGCAGACCTTCATGCTAGTATTCTACTAACATAATTGATAATCCTATCTTTCTTTTTTCTATTTTTTAGTTCTTTTTTTATATTATCTCTTTTTTTCTTTTATCAATGTTCAGTTGCTTCCCATTTTTCTTTCTTGGAACTTAAAATATTTTCTGGGAACCCAGACAATTTTTTGGGACCAATTTCCTCTGGTCCGATAGTTTTCCACCCATGCCCCCTATACATAATAATACCTGGTAGAATTAGGTACTACAAGTAATATTTAGCAATTTCACTTGATAAGACTGCATCTTGTAGGAATATTAATGGTAAAGGAAAATGTTGAGTGTAAGTTTAAGATCACTGAACTGGGACCAGTTGCGAAATGCCACATCAAGGCCTTTGGGCTATAAGGAATTCGGTTAACCCGCGACCCTGCATGCAATTCTAGTGCATATATTTTAAACAAAATTTAGACTCTAACTAAAGTAGTAATTAGTAATTTTAACTCGTGTTTCCTAATATCCTAATAATTAATTCAAAAATTATCACTACCAATCCACGCTTGGCACATTAGCGCCGACGCTCCATTAAATCGTGATGACGGCGGTCTAATGTAGGAAGCCTATTTGCATATTGTTGATAGATAGCGTCATCATTGGTTCTATGAGTATAAAATGGGACCTAGCTGTCTTCACAACGATCACCCCTGATGAAGACACTAGATCTGAATGTCGAAACGTTGGGTCATGAACAGTATCTTTTTAAGCTACGTTAAAAAAACACAACTTTTAAGCCAGAGTAGCATTAAACTATGTCTGATCACTTAGCCTATTACCTCGTAATTTTCATTATTCACTCATGTTCTACAAAGAGTCGCGAGAACAATGAAAATTACTCAGTTAACGCCCTCGTGATTTTTGTTGTCCTGTCGTGTTTATAACCCCTGGTAAAACACTCCCACTCGTTTATGAAATATTACATAATTACCTGTCTTTATCTTTTACGGAAACCTGGATGAAGCCTGGCAACAACATAACAAAGAAAGCCGAGGATGAAAGATGTTGTAAGAACATTTGACATGATGTCTCCTTTCCCTTTGATAACTTTTCAGACAGTAACGAGGACACTTTCAAAATATCTTTCATGTTTTCTGTGTTTTCTTGGACACTCTCGTCATTCGTAATATAATCCCAAATTCCTTTGCACCTGAGAAATTATAAAAATACAGCAAGAGTATAACAACAATAACAACAATAACAACCAAAGTCGAAAATTTCGTTCCCTTTGGAGATATGGTTATGCTAATTATATAAATGAATATATATATATATATATATATATATATATATAAATGAATAAATCTATATCGAAACATATATACATCGGGGACGCTTGTGGAATGGAAAATTACGATTACCTGACCCCCATATACAATGGAACCATAATTCCAAATCGGGATCGTTTGTGGTATGGAAAATTACGATTGCCTGTCCCCCATACAACCGAACCATAATCGCAAATCGGGGACATTTGTGGTATGGAAAATTACGATTACCTTAGCCCCATACAATGAACTTATAAGCCTTAACCCTAATCACAAACTCGTGCCATCAACGTCCCCGATTAGTGATTATGGTTCCATTGTATGGTGGTTAGGTAATCGTAATTTTCAATACCACAAACGTCCCCGATTTGTGATTATGGTTCCATTGTATGGGGGTCAGGTAATCGTAATTTTCCATACAACAAACTTCCCCGATTTGTGATTATGGTTCCATTGTATGGGGGTGATCAGGTCATCGTAATTTTCCATACCACAAACTTCCCCAATTTGTAATTATGGTTCCATATAGGGGTTAGGTAATCGTAATTTTCCATACCACGAAACACCAGAAATCTGATTCACAGTAGATATTTTAGGCAGGTTTTTTTTTGAGGAACTTCAAGTGATAATATGATCATTTTTAAACGATAACACGTTTTCACATTCGTAGTCAAAGTCTAAATTGATATAGATATAATTAGTCCTATTTTCAATGAAGAAGTTAATATATTCTGACCCAACGGCTACCATCAGTTGGTAGCCGGTCGTTTCCATATGGTAGCCGGTCGGTAGCCGGTCGATTTAACAAGGTTTTTAACTAGTAGCCGGTCGTATGAATGAATACCAATTAATTTAAGTTAGATCTATAATTTACACAAGTTTCTAATTACTATTCTGACCCAGCGGCTACCATCGCTCGGTAGCTGCATGGTCGATTTAACAAGGTTTTTGACTAGTAGCCGGGGAATACCAATTAAGTTACATATCTAATTTACATATATATTCTCTCGAATTAAATAACCCTCTTTTCTCAAAGAAAAACAGCGATTTTGACAGTTTGTTCCTATTCAATAATCTGAAGTAAAGTGTATGTAATGAACACAAAGTTAGCTCAATTTCTCAATCTATCTAATCCCAAAGGAAGAACAGCAAGATGCATAGCAGAGTACAAGGCTACGTCCACACGTATACGTTTTCGTAGCGTTTTCATATTGTTCTCCATCTTCAAGGGAATAGAAAACAATGGTCTACTTACCTGAAACAATATGAAAACGCTACGAAAACGTATACGTGCGTGTGGACGTTGCCTAAAGCCTGGTTTCCATATAGCCGTAAGAGTCGGCGGCATGGCTGCGGCAAAGGGCAATGATCCAATCGTATACAGCTTTTTATTGCTGGCTAATTCAACACTGCGTCCATCCAGGATTTGCCAGTCGCAGAGGCTGTCGAAAGAACGTCAAAGTAAAACATCCTTGGTACGCGTACTTCGATGAAAAATCGACAATTCTCACCGCGACAATGTCAAGCCTGTAATTGAAGTTACGTCGACGAAAAGCAAACTGACACTGCCGTGTTGCTCATCGGATAACGAATTCGCTCGTTCTCTTTCGCTATGGTTGCAAAGTACAACGGGGGGAGGGAAAAGGTCAAAACAAGCAGAAATTTCGGTCACGCGAGCTCTTAAATTTCTCAAGTTTTGTTGCGGAGAATCGAGCGAGGAGTCGACCGTGTTGTCCACCGTGCAACGTATCGACTATTTTCTGTGCTCTTCTAAATTTCGAACGAATTTTCTAGACTACCTCGAAGACACCTGGCAGATGGGTCAGTCGGGCCGACTCGGCTACGTAACAAGCATTTCTGACCTACTCGACTTCCGCAAGTTTAACTCTCCACCTTGCCCTGTCCTTCAGAACTTCTCGGTGACTGAAGTGTACATCAAGCGAGCCAACAAGTGTCTGGCAAAGCAGATGCGATCGCACTGGACGACATATTTGGACATTGAGACACTGGAATCGAGAAGAAGCTGGGCTTCGTTAGCCGAGTTGCAGACAGTCGTTCCATTCCACATCGAGCGCTACAAGCAGATTTTAGAAGAGTGCAAAAAAATGTCGAATTATACGTCAACCGACTTAACATTTGCCATGCGATTCCTCGCAGTATTTATGTTTGTTAAAGTCAAGGGTTGTCGTCCGATGACCTATCAACATTTGACAGTCACTATGTTTGAAAATTCGAAGCACAACGGTGGGATGGTAGACCAAACAATTTTTAAAACCGCTAAAAAGTACCGTTTCGATTCATTGTACTTTGACGAAGTCAGCTTGGGAGTAGTCGCCGACTATGCTCGTTTACTCAGACCTCTTCTCCTGCCGCAATGCGAGTACTTGCTCGTAAACCGAAACGGTGCGCAATTTCAGAAATTGACAGAACTATTGAGCGTGCTGGTCTTTCAGGCCATAGCAAAGTACATTCACCCGACAAGATACAGACAGATCATTGAGACCGAAAGTGCCATTGTGTTAGACGTGGAAGAACAGAAGACGGTTTCGGAAGATCAGAAACACAGTTCGAACGTTGCCCGAGTGCATTACCAGAAGTTACGCTCGCGGGATGTCGCCATGAAAGGAAAGACGTGCATGGACAAGCTGCGGGGAGTCGAAAGGGGAACTTTTGAAAAATCCGGCAGCAAAAGCAATGAGCGTGACTTCTCCTTCCTTTATTGCCGACTAATGATATTGTCCTTGGTTGAGTGGCCTTTACGATATCCAGAGATATTATTGTGGAAGACATCTTCTCGTTCTATATATTCGAGTATCTGTTTGAGAACGAGGCGCTCGTAAACTTTAGATAAGGCTGGTAGGATTGCAATCGGTCCAAAACCATCTGACTCCACTGGACCATAGTAGATAACCCCCCCCCCCCCCCCCCCACTATAGCGTACAAAGGGATGCCGCCTCATCAAATATTCAGTGTGACGCCCGATGTGACGCCCGGTGTGACGCCCGGTGTGACGCCCGGTGTGACGCCCGGTGTGACGCCCGGTGTGACGCCCGATGTGACGCCCGATGTGACGTCCGATGTGACGCTCGGTGTGACGCTCGGTGTGACGCCCGGTGTGACGCTCGGTGTGACGCACGATGTGACGCTCGGTGTGACGCCCGATGTGACGCCCGGAAGTAATGTGGTTGGTGATATAAGCCCAGCTCGAATATTATCTGAATAAGCTATGAATATTATATTAGGGTTAGAACCTAAATGGTCAACCACAGTAAGTCATCCTAGAATCATTACTAACTAAACTCTCGTTTATAAAACAAGTCAAGATATCGTAAGAAGACCTTAAGATATATTTTAGATGAGGAATCACTTCGAGAAGTCATGAAAAGAACGATTTTAAGTGTCGAAATATAAACTAAAGGCAAAGCGATTTATTACTTTGAAAGCGTTGCTACGCTTTCTGTTACTAAGTGTGATATTTGCATATTTATCCTCAGTGCAGGAGACAAAAGAGAAACTCATTAGGGGTCATTAAGAGGATTAAGCGCTTGGGCAAGTCTAGTCAAGAGAGTCATTAGCAACACGCGTACATGTAATTGCATGTTAAGTTGACATAGGATGCGAGTAAACTATTCAACAAAGAGGACGCGTTCGCTTCACCGACTCCGTGACAGTATTTCTTTAACACGAAAATCGTCATGTAACCTTTCTCCCATAGTGTTCAGGGTTCGAATGATGGTCTTTGAAAAATATCGTTCTTTTTATATTAGTTCTGCGAGTCCTTCTAAAACTGGACCAAGTAGGACATCAAGAAATCCTTCACCTTTTTGAACCAGTATCTCTTTTTTTCTCATAAAACTACTTCGGAGACTAGCCAAAGTTGATATGTCGTCGCTATAAGGCCTAACGACTTCAAGCAAAGCAGGTGATAATTGATATTGCGTTGACCAAAAGTTCAACATACAATCACAAATGCATCTAATTTGCTCTGGTATTGTCTTGATCATTTCTAAATACATGGGCTGCCACTGTCCATAACACCAAATGATACGTTCGGGAGGAGGATTAATCATAGTTTTGGCGTTTTCCAGAAGTGTCTTCACCCATACTGTTTTGCCGCTCTGAGTACACCCTGCAACAATGCATGTGAACGGATGCTGCATGACTGTTGCGTCAGTGAGAAGATGTGCTGGTCTTGAATAAGTACTGTTTTTATGGGAATTTTTTATATGACGTTGCATGTTGAATAGTGTTGAAAACGTTTTTCCACAAGTGCTGCAAACATAAGACATGTTCACTCATTGAAGAGCATGAGCAGAATAAATAGTTCTAGAGAATTTCGTATTATATATTTATCTTTCTCCTCCTCCTCTTTCTCCTCCTCCTCTTGCTTCTCCTCCTCCTCCCCTTTCTCCTCCTCCTCCTCCTCCTCCTCTTCTTTCTCCTCCTCTTTCTCCTCCTCCTCCTCTTTCTCCTCCTCCTCTTTCTCCTCCGAGGAAGCAACAAGTCGCCCTCATGGTTATTTAACGCTTGATCTAAAGCCGACTACGGACGACGATCACCGCCTCAAGACCAATATTCTACCCGGAGAAAATAGCTCCAGCCTGCAGCAACAGCTGGGTAGTTTCATACAAAAGCAATCCTATCAATTACCTCCGATCGTTAATGGCATGTACAATACAGAACAAAAAATGCAAGATATTGTACAAGCGCCACAGTTAACACCTGAAGAAAAGAGCATAGATAGATAGAAAACTTTATTTAACCACGCTGGCCCCGTCAACCGAAGCTGATTTCCACGGGAGGCGTGGAAATACTCTACTCCAATCAGTTAGGACGTTTTCTGACGTTTCAAAACCAACTGCAGAATCAGTCTCAACCTCTGACTAATCTTCAAACTCAGCCACCAAAAACTTCAGAAAATTTGACACCAAAGATAAAGCAAGAAACTGACGATCTTCCGTGGAGTTTCCCTACAGATCCTGCTACACCTAATACATATTTTGTAACACCGCCTCCTATCGTTGAACAACCAACGCTTAAACATAATTTCTTTCATAACTGGGAAAGCTCTTCGGATTGGAAAGAAAGCGACTTGGCAAAGATGACTCCAGATGATAGAGAAGTGTATGAACATCATCTATTTATGACTAGATCAAAATATTTACCCATGACAAAAGAAGATGTGTCCCAATTATCATCAGAAGACAAGAAAGACTATCACGCTACTTTTAAAATAAAAACGCCTAAATATAATCTAAGAAGCAGACCTTACTAAAACTTTTGATATGTATATGTTTGAGCGAAAACCGAAATAAATATTTTAAGCTAAATGCTTTTGTATGTGTGTGTGTGTCTATTTGCTCCTCCTCCTCCTCCTCCTCCTCCTCCTCTTTTTCCTCCTCCTCTTTCTCCTCCTCCTCCTCTTTCTCCTCCTCCTCCTCCTCCTCCTCCTCCCCCCTCTTAAAATATGTGTTTTGGTAGCGTTTTCCTCATTTAGACACTGACTGTCAAATAGAGATGTTGATCAAAAAGCACAAACCGTTTCTTGAACTTTTATGTACAAGTGAACCTATTCAACAGCGAGGTCTGTTGGAGACTGCTAGCCCTGAGCAAATTAGATGCATTTGTGATTGTATGTTGAGCTTTTGGTCAACGCAATATCAATTATCACCTGCTTTGCTTGAAGTCGTTAGGCCTTATAGCGACGACATATCAACTTTGGCTAGTCCCCGAAGTAGTTTTATGAGAAAAAAAGAGATACTGGTTCAAAAAGGTGAAGGATTTCTTGATGTCCTACTTGGTCCAGTTTTAGAAGGACTCGCAGAACTAATATAAAAAGAACGATATTTTTTAAAGACCATCACTCGAACCCTGAACACTATGGGAGAAAGGTTACATGACGATTTTCGTGTTAAAGAAATACTGTCACATTTTGACTACGGAGTCGATGAAGCGAACGCGTCCTCTTTGTTGAATAGTTTACTCGCATCCTATGTCAACTTAACATGGAATCCCAAAGGAGAAATTGTGTATCAAGGAAAAACTATACCAAACACAAAAATAGCCGAATTGGTAGAATACTGTGTATCACCTTACTTCTCAGGAATTCCCGAACCAGCTGGTTTAAACGTATTTGTAAAAGGACTCGTCGACATTAACATTGACAAAAACCTTATCGAAAATGTTCGAGTGCTAACAATGTTGGCGCAGGCAGAAGAAGAAACAGAATCAGAGCGCGAAAACGAAGAAACTTCCTCCGAAGAAGATTCAGAAAACGATAAGGATTACACCGAAATAGAATCATAAAATTCTATAATTGACGAACCTGTTGATTGCGAACGTTGTCAGAATCCTGTTAATTTTACACATGTAATTGAGTGTCCTAAGTGTTTGTGGAAATATTTTAACAAATGCGTTAATCGAAATCTGATATGTAATGTTTGTGGTACAGAATTCAAGGCTCATGATCCATGCCTTCGGATTATAAGATGTACTGTATGCCCATATGCTAGTGTTACCGATAGATCACTAAATAATCAAGAGTTTTTTTGTGTAAAGATATATTTCTCAATAAAATATTTTAAATTCTGTATTACATGTACGCGTGTTGCTAATGACTCTCTTGACTAGACTTGCCCAAGCGCTTAATCCTCTTAATGACCCCTAATGAGTTTCTCTTTTGTCTCCTGCACTGAGATAAATATGCAAATATCACACTTAGTAACAGAAAGCGTAGCAACGCTTTCAAAGTAATAAATCGCTTTGCCTTTAGTTTATATTTCGACACTTAAAATCGTTCTTTTCATGACTTCTCGAAGTGATTCCTCATCTAAAATATATCTTAAGTTCTTCTTACGATATCTTGACTTGTTTTATAAACGAGAGTAGTAATGATTCTAGGATGACTTACTGTGGTTGACCATTTAGGTTCTAACCCTAATATAATATTCATAGCTTATTCAGATAATATTCGAGCTGGGCTTATATCACCAACCACATGTACATTACTTCCGGGCGTCACATCGGGCGTCACACCGAGCGTCACATCGGGCGTCACACCGAGCGTCACACCGGGCGTCACACCGAGCGTCACATCGGGCGTCACATCGGACGTCACATCGGGCGTCACATCGGGCGTCACACCGGGCGTCACACCAGGCGTCACATCGGGCGTCACACTGAATATTTGATGAGGCGGCATCCCTTTGTACGCTATAGTGGGGGGGGGGGGGGGGGGGGTTATCTACCGACCCTTCAGCATGGCGACAAGACCTATGTGGCTAAAGAGTATTGGACTACTAAGCCGCATGCACACGTGTCAATGCCCTACCGCAGCAGTCCGAACCATGGCCACCCACCCCATTTTTAAATCTTTAGTTTATTATTTGTTATCATGCCATCATCGGCAACCAGGGGCGGCGCGCTAAGGTATTAAAGGTATTAGTCTAATACCTTTTTTTCTCCAGATTGAAATGAATTGTAAAATAATATAATTATTCCAAGAACAGCGACGGATGGAAGAAAACAACATCTTTGTTTTTGATTGTTTGATTTCAATTCCGCAGTACCGTACCGTCCTCGCTGATGCGCGCAACAACCTTTAATAGCGACTTTAGCGACAAGTGTTTGAAAGGCTTAGACCTCAAGGTATTAGAAACTCAAAACTAATACCTTGGCTTGACATGAGAAACGCGGATTTTCGGTGTTAAATTTCACCACAGGTGGTACAATATTTATATTTTAAAGTCAGACGCTTTACTATTTCGATTTAAAACTGCTTTTATTTCGCAGCGAGAAGTCTGCAATTCTTTTCACTTCGTTACATTAACAATATATAACATCTGAATATATAAATCATCCATGTAGTATCGGCTGTATCGCCTATTTCACAAGGAAAAGCTCCCAACACTGGAGTTCAACACTTCAATAATATGGAAACAAAGACCAATTATTTATAACAATTTTGAAGCTTTGATATGGTGACTAGAACTTATCTGACGAAAGGAAAACCTTCTTGAATCCATATTTAACAAAAAAAAAGGCATAAGTCCTCCTTCAAAGGTAAGAAACGATGCGAATATTTGTATATCTAACAACGCAATCCTACAAGGTATTAGTTTTGCGATTCTAATACCTTGGCCGCCTGCGTTCGCAAAACCAACGTTGCGCTGATCATATGTATTGTCGGCGCTCACGCAAGCTGCTGTATTCACACGTGCAGCGCATATCAGTATCGAGGCGTGTGGCCATCGCTGGGATCACAACTGTAAAGCGTAAACTTAAAAACTAAGTAAGTGAACAAGTTTGTTATACATTGCCGTTATGTTTCTGAGTTGTGCCTGGTTTGTATTTCCAACAATCCCACAATTTTAAAAACGAAATATCTTTAAAGTAGACTTACCGTTTGCCGTTTGAATATAAGGAATGTACCGCTACAATATTATTAGTCACATCATAGTCTCAGACAGATATAATTCAATGGATGTTTCCGTTAATTTGGTCGTGAAGTCATCTGACTGCGTAAAATGCTTAGCATTTCTGAGATCTTCAGCTCGCTTGATTTTTTCAAAGAATATCTTCTGTAGAATGCTGGAAATTGCATTTCAGAACCTCTAGATTTCAAAATTTTCTGGGGGTGGATACCCCCAGATCCCCCTACGTTATATACCGCAACTAATACCAAAAAATTTACGCTCCGCGCCGCCCCTGTCGGCAACAGACACCACAACATCGTATTCCACATGTGCAGCGATTACTAATTACTCGGGCTACCTGTGGTGCGCGAGTCTAAGTTTTGGCTCGGTTTCTGTGTTTGTATTTTTTTTCTGTATCACAAAATTGCATTTTTACACATTTTACTTCCGCTACTATTCATGCTTCCGGTGAGGCCGTGAACATGAAAGTTCTTTGCTCCTTTTGCTTTTGCTTTTGGAGTTGTACAATTACTTGAACAACTTTGCCTTTCAAGATGTTCTTGCATGTTGTTGGTAGATTTTTAGTGACTGACTGACTTTGTAGTTTAACAGTGATCAGATGTGGCTGACAACTGTCTTGATCGTAAATATGTTCACCAGTGTGAAGTATGCACCACATTCAGCTTTCGATGCAGGCCCCGCGTACTTAGCCCAAGTGAACGCCTGACCCAGGCGTCTTGTTAGCATTCTATTTGACGCTTGAAAAGTTCGACACTGACATGTTATGCTAAAGAATGCTATATACAGTGTGTAATTATATTTACCTCTCGCACATCTCGTTGAAAATTGAAAAAGCATCAGAGTCTTCGGATAAAAGGCTGTTCTTGAACTGTTGAACAAATTCAGTTTCATCAGTGGAGGACACCTTGGTACTTCTAAAACATAAACGAGTTATACGTTACAATAAAGACATAAAGTTATTTATAGCATTTGAACCGTTGGCACGTTATTTTTTAATTTTTTATTATGTATTAGTATTCTTCATGTAAGTTTGACAAACTTTTAAATTTTCCACCAATATTTACTGCAGTAATCATTAAATAATTCCAAACGGTACCTCATTTTTCAATATTCCTATTTTGGATCCAAAGTTCAACACAAACTACGAGCCATCTCATAATTGCCCTAGGTAACGTATGCGTCCTCAATGATCAAACGTTTCAATAAAACTTTCTGAGTCTAAGCTCAACGGAAAATCGCAGTATCAAACAAACTGAAATATCTCAACAACGAAGCAAGGAAACGAATATAACTACAAAAGATGTTACTTTGTCATTTTAAGCGTTCTTTCAAATAACTGATGACTTAATGACTTAATTTTCGTTTTATAGGCACTTTAAGAAACCTTACTAAATTTTTCAGTAAATAGCTAAATCCGTTTCTTCAGCAAATTTTAGCATTTTTTTTTAACAAACGAAGCAATTTAACTGATCCCAAAATTCTGTGTCCTGTACAAAATGCGGCTGACGTATTCTGTTTCGGTTCAAAAAGTTAGGGGCCAAATTTTAATTTAAGATGTTGTCGAGGGCAAATTTAAAAGTGTGGGCAACACCTTAATTTCTCTTGGTCAAAACGTTCAAACATCCAAATTTCCCATGGGAACGTATCAAATTGCGTAACAATCAAACTTTTCGATAATATTTTCTATACCCACATGTAAGCTCAACCAAAAATCGAAGTTTGAAAATTAGACATCGTGACATCACATGTGCATAATCACATATCTCTTAGTTCCTATCATTTATAATTCGAAGGAAGCATGCGATTGCATATTTCTCCCACAACACAGAACATGTAGATTTTCAAGTAAAATTATGTAAAATCAATTCAACGAAAAACCCATAATAATAATTATAATAGATTAGCCTCCTCCGCAGGCAACTCGGGAGGCTGGGACCAAGGGAGAATTTGGAGGAATTGCCTGCCAAAACTCAACATATATTTTTGGCCTCGCGTATGTTCTCGCGCATCGTGAATTTTTAGTTTTAAGGGGGGGGAGGTAACTTTCAGTTTAATCCCCGAGCCTGGGCGAGGGTGCTAATCTCGACACGCGTGGAGTCCACTTACACGCAAAATTACACGCGAGATGAAAACCTGGAAGTAATTCTGAAAAACGTTTATATTATATATATATATATATATATATATATATATATATATATATATGTTATCAAATCCACAACTTGCGCAGTTCGGATAGCAGGGTACTGGTAACTAACCTGTTAAAATATTCGTCAGCAAATTATAATCATTATAAGTTCGGTTGGATTGCGAAATACAGTTTTTCAGCGATCACGATCATGACGAAAGAAATCTTTGCCAGAAAAAATGGTTTCAGGTAAAATGTACATTAACATTACTATGGAAAAAGACCAAAGAAAGAAGGCTAAGAAGAGATGTGACAGCAATAGAGACAGCAGAGAAGAGGCAACAATAAACATGACTTAAAACCACGGAAAAAAGCCTAAAAATTTATACAATAAAGACCGAAAACGATGCCGACCGAAATGTGAAGATAAAGGATGTGCCCTGAAACTGTTCAAAGCTGGTAACGAATTCTGCTCTGGTGTATTCTGCTTAACTCGAGAGAGAACGATGAAGAAATTTTGAAACAAAAGGCTTTTTAGATCATGAGGAGAACTGAATGATGCCTTGTCATATTTATTTGTCAACAACGAAGAAAGTAAGAAACCGCGAACGAGAAAAACAATCCGAAAAGAGTAGACTGAATTGGCAGTGTTTGTGGTGATATGAGCAGAAGAAAGTTTAATAACGGTAGGAGATTCGTATTTACCAGTTTAGCCGAGTTAAAACGAAAGAAATCTTGAAAATGAAAATCAATATAAATAATATCTTGTCTAGCATTGTCTTTGGACGCTAGGTCGTTGGCATTGTATCTTTTCTTGGCCACTATTTATATCTGTTTTTGAATGAGAATTTGTCATTTAGTTCATCTCGGGTTTTTTTTAATATTGACTATGCATGTTCTTTCACCTTTCGGTCTGTCAATACATGACAACAGATGAACTTTGCTTATTAATTTTCTGGGATGTTTTCGGCGGGGGTTAAACAAATAATTCAATGGCCAATGGCCATCCTCTTCTGAAATGGTTATTTTCTTACTTGTTGCATTTCTCCAAAATGATCAACGAAACAATAGGTCAAATTTCACTGTCTTTGGTCCACCTATATAGAAGTCTGTCTCCAGTTCTATGACTTGAACACATACAACATGCATACATCAATTATCAATTATCAAAGTCCATTCTTTCCAGCTTTCTGATTGGGCAAGCATGCAGTCCTCACATGGTGGTCTGAAAATTATGTTTCCCACATAACCCATGCCGTTTGGGCAATTAACTATTATTTTTCCATCAGAAAAAATATAAAAAACAGAAGTAGATGGTCAGGGCAATTAAGTTTATCTTTGTTGTTTTCAGTTTTTCTTTATTTAAGATAATATTGATTTTTGTCATATATCTTGATAACAAAACACTTACTGGTATCTTGCGGTCAATACAAAACACATTGTTTTCCTTTGTGCCAGTAAACAAGTGTTTATTATTATCTGTACATTTATAGAGCATTACATTACTAATAATATACATGACAAAATTACTGCATCCTGATTGGTCGAGAGGAGTGCAATTTTAATGTAATACAGTGCAGAAAAAGTGTAATACAGTGCAGAAAAAGTGTAATACAGTGCAAACTTCAATGAGTATTAAGCATTCTGATTGGCTAATAAACCGGAAACTACCGAAAAGACAATTAAATGCCTATGCGGATTTTGAAGGATGGTTTTCCTTCACGAGAAAATCCAATATGGCGGCCAAAACATAGAGTTGTCGAAGAAATACAGAAGGAATTTTGCATTAATATTGTCATTAATGTTTCTGCAAGAAGACTAGAAGTGGTTAGATGCTATTAGTAAAAAGTTTAACGTTTTAGTGAACGAAGCGAAGCAGTTTTAAACCACTGAAGCTTCGAGAAGTGGAGCAATGAGTGGTATGTAACTTCGTAGCCGGAAGAAAATTTGTCTAACCTTTACATGTATATTATTAATAAGTAATAGCATGGTTTCGAGTGCAATTTGGGGAAAAACACGCACTCGTGAGTTTTTCAAAGACCTCAAATAGCACTCGTCCTTCGGACTCGTGCAATTTTGATAGTCTTTGAAAAACTCACTCGTGCATGTTGCACTCGAAACCATGCTATTACCTATACTAATAATATACATGAAAAAAATTCTCAATTTTGATTGGCTAAGAGCAGTGCAGTTTCAAGGAAATACAATGCAGAAAAAAGGAAATACAGAGCAAATTTTCGAAGCAAATAAGACAATCGAAAACAATAAAAACTGAAAAGAGCCAATCACGTTCAACAATGGATTTTGACGGATTGTGCATTTTCCAACCTCGTGCCTGGGCTCTTGCTGCACAAAATGAACAAATATGGCGGCCAAGATCTGAAACGGAGGAGAACAATTTGTTAAAATTTGAAGCTAATTATTCCTTATTGTTGCCAAGTAAAGTACCTGCAAGAAAACTACGCCAGTAGTTAAACAGGAATAAGTCCAACGCCACACAAGTTAAGGAAACAAGGTTTTAATAACGGTGTTCGAGAAAGAACAACAATTGGATACAAGATGGCCGACCGAAGAGAGCGAACACAGGGAGACCGAGCCCTATGCAGACCGCTGACCAAGTAACTACAAAACTTAATAATGATAACTACATACAATAACGGCGTAACCACTTTTCTTTCCCGACCTATCTTGTGTTACAAAGTCTTACGCTTAATCAGTCTGATACATAATCGTCCAGGTAGGCCGGGCGGCGACGGTTGCGCGACGATCTTCGTAAATGTGGTCCGCTGCAACCACTTGCATCTCCTTGGGGAGGGACAGTAACTGGATCCTCTGTGTGATGGTTCGTTGACCGTTCGTCCAGCTCTTGGATGTCTTCTTGCTCCTCTTCTAACTGGCGAGGAGGCTCGAAATCTCTGTCAGGGGAGGCTAAGATCTACCGGGGATGACCACAGCTGGAGGCGGTGATGCGGAGGAAGGAGGCCTGTCATCTTCCTCTTCGTCGTCGGAAGAATTGTTTGTAGGGTACTTCTTGCAGCTGGTGGTGACAACAGTGGGTACCACGCAACATTCGTTACGCTTCACTCGATACCATGTGCTACGTAATTGGGAGCCGCGGAATTTCTTAATGTTACACCATGCTTCTTCGACAAATACGACAAGGTACGGATCCCTAGCACTTGTTTGTTACGGTCGACATACAGATAGATGAGATCGCCAACATTTATAACGGCAGGCGGTGCCATCTTACCAAGGGGGGCTTTGGACCGTTCACTGTGGGGGTGATTGTGGACACGGATCTCGTTCTGCCTTGTTATCAGTTGATGGTCGTTAATAGGAAGTTGCGAGTTGGAAAACTGGTCTCGCTGGTACCACATCTCCCGGGAAGATAGACCACGACTGCGGATTCGGGCGTTCAGATTGGCGATGGCTGTTGAAAGGGCTAATGCCTATCTCGATAGAAAGACGGTGGCTACGCAGGAGTTCATCGTTTGCTAAAGCCTTGGGTCAGTTCTGATGACAGCCGGGGGACCATCCAGGAGGCGTGACTCAACACACAACCGTATCAAAGCATCTTGTAGGGATTGATGGCGTTTCATCCTCAAGCAATGTCGTTGTGGTGAAAGACGTGACGCATTCACGGACTACCGGGATTAACTGGCGGTTGCGCTTAATCACATCGGCGGCGAAGGAGACTCCGACTGCATCTGGAGGGACGGTAGTGGATTGTTCAACTGCGGTGTGAGGACACTTGAGGAGGGAAGCACAGTGGTGACATCCGTTGGTGATACGTTCTATGGCCTTATCCATGTCCTAGAGCGAATAAGTAGCGGCGTGTGACCATCTTTAGTTCATGAGCAGATGGGTGATTAAGTTGTATGTGCAGAGCCGTTAAGAGACTGGCTAACACTTGTCGTGGTACAACGATGCACTCTCCAGTGGGTAACAGTGGCTCACTGCGCTTCACGACGAGGATACCATCCTTGGCGATGGTGGTGACATTAAGGTAACCTTTAACGTCTTTAATGTTTCTAGTCTTCCTCAAAGGGCGTGTTCCTTGTCGTAAGTGAGCATGGGTCCTGCGTAAATCAGGGCATTCTGACTGTAAGGAGAGCCATGCGGCTCTGCTTGTGAACGGACGGTATGCTTTGGCAGCTAGGATTTCGGCGGTGGTCCCTACCAAAGAGAAAGGATAATTCGCAGTGCGACGGATGACGGATAACTGAGTGGTGTTTACGCGTTACGACTCGCAAAATCAGAGGGGAGTAAGGACGCACCTGCGACATGCTGAGCCAAGAGGATTGGTGGCCTCGCAACTTTGCGCTGAAAAATCCTGCGAGGTGCAGGTTGCCGCGACGAGTCACATAGTATGTAGCTGCAATTAATACCGGGCTTTCTCACGGTGACAATTGGTGACAATCCACAGCTGATCATCAGGCTTTGGGAGGGTAAAAGAACGGGAAGTAGAGAGTGTCTTTTTAGCGGTGGCGAAGGCCTCATGTAACTCGTCAGTCCAAGTGATGGTCTCGGTGGATGAGCGTCCGGAGATTATTATTATTATCACGAATATTTATACAGGATAAAACTCGTCAGTGCATTAAGCACTGTTATCAATGAGGTCCTGTAAAAATCAAATTTACAAATACTTCTACAACTAAATTACAAAATTATATGTATATAAAAATAGATAAAAATACAGTACAAATGTTAAAATAGGCAACTATAAAAATTGTTCCTCAAGAGACTTTCTAAACAAGACCCTAGATTTCAAGTTTCTAGTTTCAGTTGGTAAACTGTTAAAAACTGAGGCACCTAAGAAATAGAAGCTTCGACGACCAAACTCCAATTTCACTTTTGGGAGTTGGACAGAGGAGCTGTTGTTTCTAGTTTCTACTTTTAAGACAGTTTGTTTAAAGTGTAATTGTTGCCGTAGTCTTGTGTCTTCTTTCACGTGCTGTAGTTAATTTCTTGTTTTAAGTCTTAAATATTTTTTATATATTTTATTACAAAGGGCCCGCAGTAATTGGCTACGTGCTGTTGCGATGTCCCTGCCACTTATTTTCCCTGATGTATGGTTTATGTTTTGTAACCTTATATGTATACTATTTGTAATCATGTATTTATGTATGTATGGCGAATTTAATAAATAAATAAAATAAAAAAATAAATAGTGTTTTTTTCATGATTACAACGTAGAAAGTAATTCTTAAAAGGGGTACACATGCACTTGATCGTTAAGACAATCGAAAACAAAAGAACATGTTCTTTTCTTAATTAAACTATCTACTGATGGAGTGCGGAGGTCTATACTCTGTGACGACTGTCCCGAAGCAATTATTTTCAAACTTCGACGTTCTATACTTTGGATTGCTCGTTTGCGGGTCTCGGACCAACCAAGACTTACTCATCCACAATACGTGAAAATAGGCAAAATCATAGTGCTGTATATTCTTTCGGCACTATCCATATCAATGGAAGAACGAATTCTCCGTAGCAAATTGACTCTTCCAGCCGCTTTCTTATAAACTTTATCAAAATGTGTAGTGAAATTCAGCGCAGGGTCCAAATGAACTCCTAAATACTTATAGCTTGTCGTGGCATGCATTTACTGAAGTTCCATTTACAGTGATATCACGCTGAGCGCCGTGGAGGAGATTTAGTCTTTTAGCAGTTCCAAACAGCATCACCTCTGTTTTACCTTTTTTAAGATTGATAATCATTTCATTATCACGGAACCAGTTGGATAAACTGTTAATATCCTCATTAAATTTATTTTGAATAACATCAAAATCATTCGAGGATGTAAACACCACCGTGTCATCAGCATAAGTAATAATCTTACAAATGAAGGAGGAATAATAGCGGACCAATGATACTACCTTGTGGAACACCAGCGAATACAGGATTGGGTTCAAAAAGAGTACCTTTGAACTGCACAATTTGCTTTCGAAGAAATAAATAATCAGTAAACCAGTCCAGTTCCTTATGTTGCACCCCATATAAGGGTAATTTGCTTAATAGGCCAGAATGACTAACAGTGCCAAATACCTTTGATAAATCGATAAATACTGCTCCTGTTAGTTTGCCACTATCAGCTTCTTTCCTGATATGGTCTATAAAGTAGTTACTGCTAATTCTGTAGTGCGGTTAGCTCGAAAGCCAAACTGATAGTCAAATAGCAAGTTCTGACTTTCAAGATGTGACACCAACTGCTTATACACCATCTTTTCTAAAATTTTTGATAAAGTTGGGAGTATCGAAATAGGTCTATAGTTATCTATCTCAGAAGTAGAGCCGGATTTGAAAAGTGGTAACACTTTAGCCACTTTCCATTCGGCAGGAAAAATGCCAGTATCAAGGGGTGTTGGTGGCACAGTGGTTAGTACACGTGCCTTTCACCTCTGCGAGCCGGGTTCGATTCCTGCATGGTGCAGTTCAGTATCTGATTAAAATAATTCACCTTGGCCGCATGTGAGAAGAGTGCTTCCAGTTTGACTCTACCAAACACCACAGGTTTCCTCCGGGTACTCCGGTTTCCTCCTGTAGTAACACTGGACCAATGAGGGTGGGCCCTTACTGGACCTCTGAGGATAACAGTTTAGATATAACTGATAGAGTTATCCAGTATAAATAAGGTTAGTTTAGTTTTAGTTTAGTTTAGATAATGAAGGTCAATTTATAATGAAGGTCAAAGGCTTTGCTATGACTGGGGCAGCATCTTTTAGCAGGCCAGGAGGAAGGTTATCTAAACCAGTTGCCTTTTTCCGTTTTAGTCTCTTTAACTCTTTTAAAACTTCTGCTTCATTAACGGCTCTAAATCCGAAATTGTCTTTCGCATAAGTGATATTTACCGGAACAGGTCTGCTCCAGATGAAGTCACGAAGTTGAATAGATTTCGTCTTCAATGTGGTTGCAACATTAGCAAAATAATTGCAGAACTTACTAGCGATAACAGTTTTATCAGTTATCACTGATTCATTAATTTGAAAAGCCGAACCTGGCTCTGATGTTACCTTAGTGGGATACAATTTCTTAATCGTTGACCAAAATTTGTCGGGAAAACCAGCACTGTCTTTTAAAAGGTCTTGATGATAATTATTCTTAGGGCGCTTTCCAATTGACAAGGTTAGACCGGTCAGTCTGGCCAGAATGGACTTGCTTTTGATTAGGACCAAATTTCCAAGTCTGACCGTCCTAAGTCTCAAACGAATCATGTTCCATTTAACCGGACTGACCGGTCTAACCGTGTAAATGGAAAGCCCCCTTAGTTCATGATCGAGTGGCACGGTCTTCCCTTGATTTTCTTGGCGATACGAGGAGCATGTTTATCAATACATTTTTGAATTTTTACAATACACATTTGGATTTTTCAGTTTGCGTGTACAGCCAATCAACTCATGATCGCTTAAACCTGCGGGGATTACCTTTACGGAGCTAAGATTGAATGGCTCCGTGCTGCAAATGACGTCAATTAGTGTTTTAGATTCTTTTGTAATTCTTGTGGGACTTTTCACAAGCTGCTTCAAACCAAAAGATGCCAAAATAGATTTTAATTCTTTGTGATCAGAATTCACCAAGTAATTACAATTCATATCACCTAATAGCAAGCATTCTTTATTTTCGGCTGATAAGGTAGAAAGCATCGACTCAAATTTGCAATTAAAATCTGCCGGAAGATATTTAGAACTATCAGGAGGACGATATATAATCCCAATAAGAAAACGCTTGGTTTTAGGGAACAGAATTTCAATCCATAAACATTCAATATCATCTTGCTCTAGATCACATCTTCTATGGTAAGGCACAGAGGAAAACACCTACACCTCCTCCTTGACCAGATAGTCTTGGTTTTCCAATAAATGTAAAACCATCAATTTGTACTTGAGCCTCAACATTAGCGTGTAAATGAGTTTCGCTGAGCGAAAATAGGTGTACATTCTTAAAATCAAGTAGGATTTGGTTGACAGACTCCTTGTTTGCCAATAAACCTCTGATATTTTGGTGTAACAGTTTTAAACCTCTCATTGAAAGAAGTTCACTCAATTCAGGGATATCGTAATGCTGAGAGCCATTGGCACCGCCAGATTGACCTTGTTGTTCATCATTCTCAGTAACAGCTTCATAAAATTGACAAGTAGTCTCACCTTCAACCGAGTTAACAAAACACCGCAAATGAAAAGTTTTAAAACATTTGGAACATGATATCCTACTTTGATTTCTTCTTACTGCCTTTTCACACGAACCACATTTTGTAGCGGGTCCTGGACAAATTTCCACATCACCACAAAGTAAGAGAAGTAGCTGACAGATAGACGAGTTCGATGCTCGAAGTCCAGCTCCATTTGTCTGCCGATATATGACCAAAGCGAGGTGTAAATAAAAGTCTCCTGTAAATCCTGGGTTACTTCTACTTGATAGATGACGTCTGAAGTACAAAATGCTTGCTTCTTTACATACAAAATTACAAAAGCAAACAGAGCAACGTAATAGACAACCACACCGGCCGCCATCGATCGATTTGTGCAACCTAGCACAACACAAGCGTACGGGATTTTCTGATGATGGCGTCGTCGAGTGGGGAGAAGAGGGATGAACAAGCTGGGATCACGCGTGCTAGGACTTTATATGCCCCGATGAACGATTTCATTGCGCAGACTTTCTCTGGTGGAGAGCAGGAAGACAACACGGAGATTCGGTGTGGGTTGACTGTAAGCGTGCCCTGTGATCAGCTCCAGCCAAGAATTGTAGTGCACTTTGGGTTGATTATCGTCTTGGAAGCTGAGAGGCGCAAATTGTTCTTGTGGAGGGCAGTTAGGACCTTGATCCAATTCTCCAGCAGCTCATCTGGAGTATTGCCATCGCAATATAAATCATCTGCCAGATTAGCGACCACGCCTTCTTGGAGGAGGTCACCCAAAACACGGCATATGAGCTCTGCCAACGCTGTCTCTGACCCGAGCATCCCCATGGCTGAGCGGACGTAAACATGTGTGCGGCCCGATACGTCGTAGCGACACCGCAATATGTCATTGACTCTCGGGCGAGAGGAATTTGGTAAAACGCGCTGGTGAGGTCGCTGGTGATGATGTGTTTCCACTGCCCTATCAGCCGTAAGCAGGCATAAGGGAAGGCTGTGGCTTGCTGTACCGACCAACTTCGCCAAAGGCAGTGACGAGGCGTGAACCTCTGTTCGCTTTCTCTACTAAAAATGAGGGGTTCAGATATTCAATTGAAATACCGACATCTTCTGGTCGTTTGAAGACTCCCAATTCTTCGAGGTCGTCAATTTCTGTTTCAATTCTACGAGTCTGTCTCGCGAGTATTTAGGTAATCAACCTTTCCTTTGGGGGGCGGGGGCTCGACGGGTCCCATGTTCACTTTAGCTTCAAAAGGGCCAGAAGCACCGTTGTAGCCTTCGATTTCAGGATGGAACACGTTGTCAAACTGGTTAAGAGTTGCGCGAAACTTAACGGAGACATCGGTGGGCAGGAGGTTTGCAGGGTCGAGGCGGACGGAGCCGGAATGGGTGTGCTGTTTTGGCATTGGTTGTTGTCTTGAAGAGGGCAAAGGAGTCATAGGTTGTTGAACAGCGTCTGGTGGCCTGAAGACAAGGTTGACTTGACAGAAGTGTTCGTTGCGTTTCAATACTTGGGGTTGGTCCGAGAGGTTTGGAATACGGATCTTGCCGGCGACGCTAGATACGATACCAGGCGGGGGCCAAAGATGGGATACCTCGGCAGAACGAGCACTTGGGGTGTCAGTATGTGGTTCAAGGGCGTAGTCGTTGTCAGCTGGAACATCGTCTGGGAGTGCTACTTCGGGAAACTCGCCGGGCCAAATGGTGGTAGAAGTCGGGGGAGCTCTGAGAACAACCGCGCGTCGGACAGCTGTATGAGGTGGCTTGGTTTCGCTTGATCCGTATTGGTACAAAGTGCCACGAATGATGACTGTGCGTCGTGCAGGCTCTTGTCTGGTCTGGCTCTTCTCTGGTCTTTCGCGAAGAAGACAGAGAAAGAACAGGCTTCACTCATACTTCTATGGATTAAATGGATAGTTTCTTCTTTCTTCTATGGATAGTTAAATGATTATATATTGCATGTTCGTATTTTGAACGAGCTTTTGCTCTTGGACGAAACGTGTTGAAATAAATTATCATTCATTCATTCATCAAGACAGGGTCTAGAGACATACAATAGCTGGCCGTGGAGCGATAGCGAAGAAAGCATTAAACCAGACGAAATTTGGGAGCGGTTCGAGAAACATGTAGCGCCAAAAGTCAATCACCGACTGGCTAGATATCAACTACAACAGTTGAACCAGAGGCAAGAAGAATCGGTCGACGTTTTCATGACTCGTTGCCGAAATCAGGCTACAAAATGTAAATTTAGAGATTTGACTCATTGAATCGAATGAACGCTTGATCGAGCAGCTGATAATAGGAATAAAACATAAGAAAGTACAAGAAAGATTGTTGTCGAAAAGCGAGACCCTAGCTCACATTAGACGAAGCCATCGATGTCGCTAGAACCTACGAAGCAACGCTAACGCAGCTAGACCAGCTGGATAGTGGTAAAAAGAAGGATATCCTTGGCATTTACAGCGGCAGGAAACTGAAGAAATGCACCAATTGTGCGGGAGAACATCTCTTCAAAACCAAAGATAATTGTCCTGCTTAGTTAAGGCTAACCATTGGGCTAGAGTTTGCCGTTCAAAACAAAGAAGGGAACCAAGATATCCATCGAAGAGAAGAGGAAACAGAGGACGATCACACTCTAGAAGTAAAGACCGACGAGACAGAGGAAAGTTACCTAGTCGAGATTCTAAAGAAATAGGCGACCAGTTTGAGGAAATAACAATCGAGTCCATCACAGTCAATGCTATCAAACCGGCCCAAAATGAAGTCTTCGTGTCTGTCAAAATCAATTTGGAACGCAATAACCGCGTCATAACGCGCAATAACCGCGCCTTTTTAATAAAAAGCCAAGTTTGATAGGAGCACAAAGAAACATTTTGCCATTAGGATCGTATCGCCGAATGTACCCACAGAATCTCGCGTCAACTGGTTTCCATAAACCAGGAGCTCTTGAAAACTCTACGACAGTATTGACAGCCTATGGGGGAGCAAGGATTACACAACATGTCACATGCAAGATACCCTGTGAATTCGAAGGCCGAAAATCAGTTGCACTATTCTATGTCACAGAAGCTGAAAGACCAGCCATGATTGGGCTTCCAACATCTCTGGAACTTGACGTAGTTACCATGAACTGTTCTGTACAAAAGAGTTCAAATCCAGAAGCCAAATGTAATCCTGTGTCTGTCAAACCTGTTAAAGACAAGGACGACTTGACATCGCAGTATCAGGACTGTTTGGATGGAATCGGGAAATTCCAAGGTCAATACCATATTATTGTAGATTCGTCGGTACATCCAGTAGTTCATGCCATGACACGTGTGCCTTTAAGTCTACGAGACGACATAAAGAACGAACTAAATGAGATGGAGGCCCAAGGGATAATTGCTAAAATCAAAGAAGGGAACCAACAGCTTGGGTTAATAGTTTGGTATATCGTAGAAAACCTAACGGAAAGCTGAGAATTTGCCTAGACCCAAAGGACTTAAATAAAGCTATTTGTCGAAAGCACCATGCATGCAATACCCACACTCGAGGAGACTTCGAAAACCAACTGGTCCTAAGCTATTTTAAATTGTAGATGGTTATTGGAATGTTGAGTTAGATGAAGAGTCAAGCTACTTAACAACATTTAATTCACCAGTTGGGCGATACCGATTCCTATGAATGCCATTCGGTCTGAAAATGTCCCAAGATGTGTTTCAAGTGAAGATAGACCAAACCTTCGAAGGATGCAAGGGTGCGTTAGGCATCGCCGATGATATCGTGGTTTAGGGGAAATCTGAAGAAGAGCACGATCAGCACATGCATGTAATGATGGCCAGATGCCGAGTAGCCTGCAAACCCGGACGTATTTTTCTGCCCTCGTGCCTCCCGCGAAAACTATGGTCTGCGAACCCGAGCCGAGATTTGATTTCCGTGACGTATTACCTTTTGTCTCGTGTTATCCAATCAAACTTGAAAATATATTTAGCTAAAATTGCCCACGCGTGGACTCACGCTGAACGAAGTCAAGGAAGGAGCACAAAATAATTGCAATTTTTGACAAGTATATTGTATAGTATTATATAACGATGAACGACACTCCACAGAAATTGTCAGACCAGACCGATACTTGTTTTCGTTGTCAATAAAACATTTCCCGCGACACAGGAGAAAATTATTTAACACTAACCAGATGTTGACCTCGACGCCGCTCAAGAAAGCTGAAACTCACCTTCACAAGTTCGAGCAGCTTCAGAAACAGTTTCAAACTCAAAAGAGTTTTAACTCAAAAGAAAGAGACTAAAATTCATCTTACTGTAAAATATCCGAGTAAAACAATACGGAAAGAACTAGTAAATGACTTTGCGGTCCTCCGATAAGCAATTGTTCACGGCTCTCACCAGAGAATTGCCACGGAAATGCGGAATTGCTAAAGCGGTATTGAAGAATGACACGTTTGGAATCACATTTCAGCGAGTGTTATTGGCAGAGACTTCATAGATATTTCGATAGTCACTTTCTTATTTGGAAACTGGTGTTGTTTACGATTTGTTGCAATTACGTAGCATTGTTCTGAAATTGACATAACGACTGCCACAGCTTTCACAGCCTTCTTGTATTATAAATGTCGCTGTATGTGAACCATTTTCCGCCATATCATCTTTCATCACCTAGCCACAACCCTGGTGATCCAAACACGATGGAAAAGTTGGATGGAAAACTCTCCGTTTAGCACCGCTGTCAGTCGATCGAACCGAGCATCTGACGTGATTCGTTCAGCGATTCGGCACTATAAATCCCAAGAGAATTACATGTAAGGCGGCTGACTTGATCAGGCTTCGCTCGGCAGGATAGTGAACCAAACACGAGTGGCAAGGCTTGAAATATTAGGGGGAAATCCAGTAGGCAAATTCACGTGAAAAGATCCTTGCTCTCTTTGCCGACGTATTTTCCCCGAGCCCGGGCGTAGGGCCGAAGGCCCGGAGCCCAGTGAGGGTGCTAATCTCGACACGCGTGGAGTCATTTTACACGCGTGGAGTCATTTTACACGCGTGGACAAACGTGAAATGCGAACGGATTTCTGTGTTCTGAATATTTATTTGTATATACATATATATCACGTTTCTCTCTGACGAAGGGCCTTCGCTCGAAACGTTAGATTCCTACGTATACGTTCTCTGTTTCGGCAGTATATCTAACCTAAGTTACTATATTTCGATTATTTATTTGTATACATGTGTTGACGGACCATGCGCGGTTAAGATTGTGGGGCACTGGGGACGATATGTTTCTTGACAAGAAGATTTGAACTAACAATATAATTTATTCTTGACAAAAAGACTTGAGAAAGGAGTGTTTGAGAAAGGAGTTTTTGGGAAACGTATATCACTTTTAAAAGAACAGAAACAAATCAACGTCTACGTATAAAGCAAAACAACGTCTTGTCGTCTTGAGTAGAAGGAAACCTGTCAAACCGAAACTCTAAAGGAGGAAAAAGCAATAGTAAAACTTGAAAACCAACGAAGAAATAAAGACCGGCGAAAAGTTAACGGTAAAAATATTATAGAGCAGCCACTCTCAGTAATCACGAACCTGTTCGAGTTTCCCTGTTTACATCATATCATGGCTAGAAATCCAGGACACTCAGCGGCAGTGGCCTGTGGGCTCATATTTAGATGGAATATTAATTTGAAAATTCTGATGGCTAAATATCGATCATTGCGGCTATAAACAGAAGTCTATAGCAATAAATTAAAGTAGAGTTATTCGCTAAAATGTCTTATTGACCCATTTCTTACCCAAATATCAAATTACAAAAGGTTTAATCGTCTAGACAGGCCTCTACACTCATACTCACAAAAATTGCCGCATAAATTTCGGTTATTATTTCTAAATCCACAGTCACATTTAATAATAATAACAGCGGTTAAGACCCTAGCAACCTAGCAACAGCTCCATAAGAAATGGCGGACAAGAACCCGAAATTATCGAGGAATGCATTGCTTCTTCACGCCGAGTTCAGTATTTATCTCGGTGCTTGAAGGATTAAATTACAACGACTCGGCTGCAATAAATCGTACATTTTAAGGTCTTTGGGAACCTATTAAACAACGAAAAAGTGGAACGAACAACTCCGCAAAACAAAGTAACGTTCATCCTGAGCAAATTCAGACGTTCGCATCGTGGACAAACAATACAGAAGCAGCCAAAATTGGAGCTCCAAAATAAGTGATATAGCAGATTAATAGACTTTAAACAGCGAATAAGAGGTATGTTTGTGAGGGGCTCGGGAACCTATTTAGGACGCTCCAAACTTAATAGAAATTGTAGTGCTGAACGATTGTTCAATTTGGTGAAGTTTTGGACGTTCGCATGTCGGAATTTACAATAGTAAATAACCGAAAATTATTGTTCTTTATATTTCCTTAAGAAATCTATTGAAGGACGCCATATTGAATTAATTAAAAAGGGATTCAGTGCGCATGCTTTGCCGCCATGTTGTCCTCGATTTCTGGCCATGCACTGTTAATTTTGTTTTCTTTTTTTGTGTGTCCTTAAACTAAAGTATTTTAAACGTATCCATTGCATGTCAGTTTGCTTGCCTGTTGTATTTATCTGTGGCTGCCGTTTTAATATCTTTGTTTAAATGGTTTTCTTATTGTAAAACCACTTGTGACTTAACGTATAGCTTGTCCATAATTTGCCATATTAAAAACTCGGAAAAGGAGCAATTTTTCTTCTGTAAAACGTACAAATGCTGTGGAAATATTTAATAATATGTAGGTGAAAACAGTTTCAGCACTTCAGATTTCGAAATAAAAAAATTGCTTTTGTTTAATAATAGCTTAAAGGAATTTGAAATGCCATAAATGTAGCCGTGGCAGTCAGCCAGGTAGTTGTTTGAGTAGTTTTCAATCCATTCAATGTTTTTGAAAAACCCGTGCGTTAGTTCCCTGTTTTAAAGAGGTAAATTGTGATTGGATAAAAAGGTATTACGTCACGGAAATCAAATCTCGGCTCGGGTTCACAGACCGTAGTTTTCGCGGGAGGCATGAGGCCAGAAAAATACGTCTGGGTTCGCAGGCTAGATGCAGAGCTACTGGGTTGAAACTAAATCCAGACAAGTGTAAAATCAACCAGAAGAAGATAAAGTTCTACGGTATTATATGCAGTGAAGACGGAGTTCAGCCTGACCCTGATAAAGTGTCAGCTCTAAAGAACATGGCACCTCCAACTAATACCCAGAGGAGGTACGAAGCTCTTCCCACAATGCATTGCGCTTGAACCATATTATCAATTTCGCACCGGAAATGCTTCACTTCATTATGAACTTTCGAGGAGTGAACGTGATTTGAAAAATAGTGTTTCGACGTTTGTGGTGCTAAGAACACTTTGGTTTGGGACTCACATGAAGTTATTTATATTTATTTTGTAACCTAGCAGTACTTCGACGTTTGTTATTTCGCCTGATTTGCCGCTATTCGCCTATTCACGAATTTACATCTGATTTTCTGATCAAGGTGACTGCTCCGTCGCTCGAGGATCAGATATTATCAACATTCAACATTGCTGTCTCATCATGTCTCTGAATAGTAATGCGTTTCTAATTAGACACTTCAATACTTTTTTATTGCTTTATACACTCGAGTAATAACCGTCTTGATCTTAGATTTTGACTTGATCTAAATCATAGGGTATATTTGATATTTTTGTTCAATACTTTTGTTCATTTTGAAATGAGTTCATTATGTTGTCATTGACCACTACTAGCTTTACCTCAAGTTAATAAGTCTATCTACTTAAGAACCAACTGTTGGTATGTTCGTGCATACAGTTTCTTACCTTTAAAAACAAGTGGGTCAGGAAAACATGTCTGATTGTTTATACAGAAAATCAAGATACTGTACATGTATGGATTTTATTAATTCTGTCCCAGGGAAGAAATGATAATATAATCCAGTGGTTCAACACATTTTAATTTAATTCAGTTCAAGACCCACTTTCTTCCCACATAATTAACTTTACTTTCCTCCTAAAATTTAGTTCCCCAAAAGCCATGTTATATTATTCAGTCTTTCACAAGCATATATCAGTCAGTGACACACTAGTAGTAGTCAGTGTCACATACAGTAAGCATGAAACTAGAGGAAATGGGCTTAACCCTTTCTTTCCTAGAGGTTCCAACTTGATGAGTAAAATCATCTGGCATTAGAGTAAAATAATGAAGGGGGCATTTTGGGTGGCACAGGAGGGAAAAGAGTTGAATCATTTTCATCAAAAATCCCCTTCTGAAAATTTCTTGCAAAAAGCTACCACGCCCAATAGTGATACAATTCTCCTCTCAATAATTATATCACCAATGCATTTTGTTACATAGACTTCTATCTTTAATATCTTTGTACTATTAATCAAAGAGTACTACACAGCTTTAAAATGTATTTTAAAGTAATGTAAAAGATCCCAAAATAAAACTCAAGTGACCGAGGCAATTCTGTTGTGCAACTTTAATATCCACTTTCCCCTGCTCTTTAATTTGTGAAACCTGCATGTGGTTGGGACCTGGTATGAAAGGTTTTTCATGAAGGTTTCCAGAAAACTTTCTGTAGGAACAAAAATTGAGCATGAGCCTGTAAACAAGAAATATACCAGTACCATTACTCAGTAAATCTCTGTATTTCACAACAACAAATGGTGTGTCATGGGGGTAATGACAAATGTGGAGTAAAAATTCATGCACAAACAAGACAACTTGCTGTCACAGGATGAACATAAGAACAATTACAACTCCTATAGCGATCTATGGACAGCATGCACACATAAATTGTTGAATGAAGAAATAGCTAGATAGCCCAAAGTACAAAAGTTGGCACCACACAACTTAATATTGAATTAAAACAACAGGTTTTTCTTATTTCTTATATATAAAATAAATACACCATCAATACATGTAAAAGTCCTAGTTTAATACAATACTGCTAAATTATGAAATCGGCTTTCAAATGAGCTACGGAATCAAAGAAAACAAAGCGCGAAATCAAAACAAACGCTCATCTCGACAACTGGCGGTTCTTGGCGCGCCCCGCGGAGACGAAGCTCGAGACCATATTTTGACAATGGCGGGCAAAAATCGAGCAGAAGCAAAATTTCAAAGAGCTCTCCTCATTCCAATTCTGGAGCAACAAGAGAAATTTTGGTATCAAAAGAAAGCGAATTATTTCATGTTTAAACGAGGAAAATTTTTTTCGAGTTTTGTCAAATATTAAGATAAATACGTTTGAATTGTTTGAGGTAACTAAACGCGTCATAATCAGCGACTGGAAATAGTGCTTGTGAAGAAACCAATATTACGTTACTAATATACTCCTAGAGAGTGTCAAATGACAATAATGACAAAGTAAAAGACTTCAAATACTATCTACACAAATTTCACGTTCAAAAGGCCACTTTTTCTAGCCAATGTAACGTAGCTAATGCGCTTACGATTTTCAGAAAATTTAAAATTTAGGTGATTTTCAACATTAAACATGCGCATGCGTCACGCGAGTTGTCGTGGGGAGTCTGGGGACTTCAAAAACATAAACAAAGATGGCGGTAATCACCCCCCCCCCAACCCTTAAGGCCTTATTTCCCCCAGAAAAAGGTGTATAGTTTGTAAAACGGCTTGTGAAAGGACACTGGAAACGGTAAGAAGCAGCCTCCCACAACGTGAAGAAATAGAAAGATATTTTAGTGAATCGTACGATATTAAATTGGGTGACAACGACTTGAGTACGTTGTGGTCAACATGCCGTGGCTTCAAATGCACGCAGTTTAATTGAGCTCAAAGCCCCATTTCTACAATGTTTAGAACAAAAAAGTGTCGTTAAAATTTAAGAAAATCAACTAAAGACTGACAATCGGTAAAATATTTTGAGGCTATAGAGCCAATTTTGCAGAAATTGACAATATTTGCATGTCGTCGCCGCAATGAAATTAGTAGCGTAGGCACGTCAAACTTTATTGTGAGATCTGAGTGAGACAAAAAAACTGATTAAATATATTTCTATGTACGAACGGAATTATACATAAATTTAGCACAACGTTGTGGCAAATAAGAGGTCTTGCTCGGCATATGACAGAATCTGAGTACGTTTTAAAGACAGCACTAACTAGTAAACAAGTCGTCGGATGAAAGGAATTAATACATAATCTACCCACTTTCCCCAATTTTCCCATTACGAAATACCTCTCAGATATTAAAAGCAGTAATGGAATAAAATGAAAACCAGCATTTAAATTTTGGGGAAGAAGGCAGATTTTGAGTTATAGTCGATCGCACATTCGCTATCAATTTGACTCCAATGCGGCTTCTTCGTACCATCACTTCGTCTTCGATATTTATACACCTTCCTGGCTAAATGTCTTCTTTCACCTATCAGAAGAACGTCAGTGTCTCCACTAATTGGACAACATAGTTTAAAACTCTGGTTAACCAACATATTGTTAGTAAATCTTGAAGATATCTTGGTCGTCATACCTTCTCCACATTTTCAAAATTTCGCCACAGATGATACAAAACACGATGAGCCCGCGATAGTTTTTAACAGCGCAGACAAAATTCCCTTGCTGTTGAGCTGGTTAAGAACACTGATCTCTATAAAAGGACTGGATAGAGCATCTATTGTTCAGAAAGTGATGCCGGAAGTGAGCAGCGGCGGCCATCTTACTAGGACCCACTTGGGTCCTAAACAATATGGCGTACATAGGAGTGGAAAGCAGTTTAACGACGTTTTTCGCCAAATTCGAGAAGTTTGCGAAGATTTACAACCGAATTAAGGTTCGTAATCTTATTTTATATAATAGTTAAGTGTTTTCAACTCTTTATTCCTTTTACAAAGGCTTTTTTTTGCGAAAGATACCTGCCTATGTATTTGCTTCACGAATCACGGTATTAACAAAATAGTCGGTAAACAAATGTCTTCCAAGTCCGCATGTGTACTTGTTTCTCTCTTTATTTTGTAGTAGGAACGCCGTATTATTAAATGGTTTACTGTGATGGGTTTCCTTTAAGTTTTGATTGATTTATTGCCGATTATTAAATCCAAATGGGAATTCAAATTTGGAAACGTTTTAGCATAAAACCTTATACATGCAATTTATATAACTTAAAAATCTTTAACGTGAACGCATATTAAAATTCAGTGAGATATTAATTATAACTTGTCTTTTTGAATTAGTATTTTAATTTGGACCCTTGATTTTACTAACTGGTCAATGACTCATTGACTATAAATGGGTGCCACACTCCCATGGACCCATAAATTAGATGCTTGAGTAATATAATACACTGTCTATAATCTGCTAGGCTAATGACAAGCCTTGGCATTAGTATTGTTTCTAATTTTTAAATAACCAAAGTAAGTTTGTGCTACTTCAAACGGTTCAGTGGTTCACATGGTTTTCTAATGTAGTATTTTCAGTTTGACTCTTTCAATCACCACTTAGGCAGCATGTGTATTTTTCTATTTGTCAGTTTGCTACCCTTGCTTATCTAGTTCAATAGTTCAGCATATCTCACTAGTCATCAAAATTTGCTGCAAGTGATCTTTGCTCTATCAACTTAGTAAGACTGTAATCTTTAATTTATTACCTTTACAGGTTGTGCACATACATGTAATTGACTTGGCTTTAGTATCAGCTTTTAATACATGTATTTTATTTTGTAGTCCAGTGGCTCAGGTGTTAATCTGAATACAGATTGTAACCCTATGTAACATTTGCTCTGTTATTATAATAGTTATTGCTGTTCAATGATTAGAGAGATTTCAAAAGTGATAACACGGTTAAGGGTTCAGTTGATTTTTGTTAATACTGTATGCAGGTATATATTAAAAGCTTCTATATGTGGCATTTCTATAATTTTAAGTAAATATTTAGTTTTTTCCCACAATTAGCATTACTTGTCTTCCAAAGAACACTATAGTAACTGACTTTTTACCACAAAGGTTGGCTGTGGTTTCCTTCTCAAGATGGCAAACCCAAATTTTGCTGTACTGAGTCCATTGCAATGCATTTGATAAGGGCAAAAGTCCCAAAAACATAGAGTTTATATTGACAAGATAATTCTATGATGGGATTATGAGAAGCCCTGAACATCAAGATGTGTCATTGAAAAAACAAGAGAATTAATGATAATGTATTTTCAAATGTAGAAATATTAAAAATAGATTATGCAAATGCTCTTGCTGTTTTGTTGTGAATATTTATTTGCAGGTGGCTATTAATCCTATCAGTCAATACAGGAAATTATATTTCATTTATGTAATAATAAACTTGTAGAGTGTCTGGGATACTGTTAGAGTTTTAGTTGGCATCCCAGACACTCTGCAGAAATGGTAATATCAACAGGTGCAAAAATGTAAAGTTTAGCTGGGTTTTCATTGAATAGCCAACCATTTAAAGCAAAAATTATGATTCAACTTTAGTGGTATAACTCAAAAAGACAAGTCATACTTTATAATATCTCACTATTATTTATGCCTCCATGAAGGCCTTTATTGTATAAATTGCATTGCAAGCTAATTTATTTCTATAGATCCATGTGAGTACAAAACCATAAAAAACAATACACTTCTGATAGCAACAAGGTTGCCTATTCAAGAAACATATAAGGTGGCAAATGGACTATAAGGTTTTATGCTAGAACTTTCCCAAATTTGAATTCTCATTTGGATTACTCGGCAATAAATCAATCAAAACTTAAAGGAAACCCATCACAGTAAACCATTTAATAATACGGCGTTTATACTACAAAATAAAGAGAGAAACAAGCACACGTGCGGACTTGGAAGACATTTGTTTACCGACTATTTTGTTAATACCGTGATTCGTGAAGCAAATACATAGGCAGGTATCTTTCGCAAAAAAAAGCCTTTGTAAAAGGAATAAAAAGTTTAAAACACTTAACTATTATATAAAATAAGATTACGAACCGTAATTCGGTGGTAAATCTTAGCAAACTTCTCGAATTTGGCGAAAAACGTCGTTAAACTGCTTTCCACTCCTATGTACGCCATATTGTTTAGGACCCAAGTGGGTCCTAGTAAGATGGCCGCCGCTGCTCACTTCCGGCATCAAAATTAGGGCGCGAGAAACAATAGATGCGCTATCCAGTCCTTTTATAGAGATCAGTGGTTAAGAAGGGCAACATCTTCGATTGGCATCCAGTCCACCAAGAAGCTTTTGAGACCATCAAGCACGCAATCAGCGAAGAGACGACACTGGCTTACTATGACTCAGAGAAAGAAATTACTCTTCAAGTCGATGCATCTACGAAAGGATTGGGAGCCACGTTACTTCAGGAAGAGAAACCAATCGCCTTCGCCAGTAAAGCTTTGTGCGATACTGAAACGCGTTATGCGAACATTGAGCGAGAGCTCTTGGCTGTGGTATTTATATGTACACTGTATGGTCGAAGTTTTATTGCAGAATCTGACCACAAACCACTGGAGTCCATTCAGCTCAAGCATCTAACTTCAGCACTTCCAAGGTTACAGCCATGTATGATGTTATCATCAAATACTGACAAGGAAAGCAAGTGCCAGCCGCTGATGCTCTATCATTAAGGCTCTCGCCAGAGGAGAAGGAACCAGTCTCTGACTTGAACGTACAAGTACATGAAGTTTGTCCATCTCCAAATGAATACCTACAGAAGATTAGATTGGAGACAGCCAAAGATCCAGAGCTTATTGTCCTCAAGAATGTGGTGTATGGTGGATGGCCGAGGTTAATTGAGGAAGTACCCATTGTGGTGAGACCTTATTGGACATTCCAAAACGAGATAACCATTGAAGACAACATCCTTCTCAAAGCCCACTGGATTATTGTTCCTCAATCGCTTCAGAGTGACAGCTTCTCGAAATTGCATGCCAGGCACCAAGGGATATGCCAAGAGTTGCAAAGTAAACAAGCCAGATAACCTCTGATTCCCAATAGTGATGTACCACCCAGGCCATGGCACACGATTGGAACTGATTTGTTCTATTTCAATTGATGATGATGAATACCTTATAGTTGCTGATTATTATTCAAGTATCCTTTTGTGCGCAAGATACCAAGAGACCAAAGCAACAGTAAGACAGTTGCAAATTTAACAAAGCAGTTTCTGAGTGAGCATGGGGTTCCTGTGATAGTGAGGTCTGATAATGGGCCACATTTTCAGGATCATTATCGTAAATTGGCAGAAGAATATGGATTTCAACATGTAACAAGCTCTCTGCACTACCCACACAGTAATGGTTTTATAGAGAGTCAAGTCAAGACCGTAAAGAAGATCTTCAAAAAGGCAAAGAAGTCAAACACAGATCCAAAAATGGCTCTACTTTGTCTCCAAGCTACTCCGATAGATGGTCATCACCAGCAGAGCTGTTACAGTACTGGGTTGACAAGTACAAGATAACATGCCAGAACATAAAATGCAAATCCACCAATGATGTGATTAGCAGACTACGGGGAAAAACAGGTGAAACAGAAATATTACCATGACCTGAGCATGTGAAAAGCCTGCTGGCACTTGTACCAGGGCAGAGAGTCACTGTTCAAAACCCTAGAACCTTTGAATGGGAACCAGGCAATCAGCTGTAGTAGAGAACAAACTAAAGAGAGGCCCTCAATCTTATAGTGTGTCGACATCAACTGGTACAGAGTTACACCAAAATCGGTCCCAGATTAAGAGAGTCCAATTTAACTTGGAAGAGAATCCAACCTAAACTCTGTCAAGAGAACCCTTACGAAAATAAACTATAGTTTTTTGATAAAAAACTATAGTTTTCAGCTAAAAACTATAGTTTTCAGCTAAAAACTATAGTTTTCAACTGAAAACTATAGTTTTCAACAAAAAAACTAAGTTTCAGTTCTCAAAACTATAGTTTTTTTAAACTATAGTTGTTGAAGTACAATACTATAGTTTCTAATAACAATGAAACTATAGTTTTTGGGCCAGAAACTATAGTTTCCTATAGAAAAACTATCTAATCACAATCAAACTATATTTTTTTGCCCAGAAACTATAGTTTCCTATAGGAAAACTATCTAATCACAATCAAACTATAGTTTTTGGCCCAGAAACTATAGTTTCCTATTGGAAAACATTTGTCTATGTAAAAAACTATAGTGCTAGTAACCAAGCAACAGCCTGTATATTAAAACTATAGTTTACTTACTACTAACTTATAAAAACTTGACATAATTGGCACATAACCAAGCCACAATTAATGGCATATTAAAACCATAGTTTTAATTATTAGCTATGTTTAAGAAGTTATTTCAATGGGGAAAATACAGTGTTGATAAAAAAAAACTACACATACAGTAACTTAGTGTCAATGGACAAACAAGCACAGTTGCTGCATGCGTAGTGTTTATAATAAAATGCGTATAAAATCATTACACCAATAACTATGGTTTAAAAGCCAATGGTATTCGAAATTATATAACAATATAGTGTTTAATATACAAACTATTATACCAACGATTTTTTTACTATTTTATGATCTAAATCCATCGTGGATATTTCTCAACCTTAGGTGCTCCACAAACGAACTCAGCAAAGTTTTGTATAGCTGCAGTTTCTTTATCCATCAATTGTTTTTAATTTTGTGTATTAAAACAATCCGATGGAAGAGCTAGGTAATTCAACTGGACAAGATTCCATTTTCCACAGTCACATGTATTATACAACCATAGTTTTAATACCAAACTTTTAACTTATTGAAATTTACAGTCTACAGAAAATTTTGTGTATACAAAAAGTTAAAAAACTCAGTAGTTGTAGTATTTACAGTATGTTTTATTTTCCTACTAATCCTCACGTACAATTAAGGAATAAGGATGTTAGAATGTTTAAGATAATAGACAGGTTGTTGCTGCATTAATGATTTTTTTTGGAAAAAAAGGAAAAAATTTAAATTAGTAATATAGTTGTGTGTTATATTGTAACTACAGTTTCAAATAATGATAATTTTTTGCTTTTAATAATACTATATAAATCAGAATTCAGTGAACGGTGAACCACAAGACATAACAAAATTGTAATCAATGAATAAGCCTTATAAGTCACTTTATTGTAAATAAAACCTATTAAATCACATAGCTAACTTTACAATTTTAAAACTACAGTAATACTATAACATTATTTACATAATTATACAATGGACATGCTCAGAACCTATGTTTACCAGTATGGTAACTTGATTAACACACAGTTAAACCTTAATAAGTATAATTCCTGTACATTATGGTGAAAGGTTGGAGTTCTGGTTGCTATTTAACATGTACAATTGGGCATTTTTATTCCAGTTCAACCATGTTTGGCATTTGTACTAAGAAAACATGCTGCCCTTTAACAACTTTAATACATTTAGTAATAATACTGCCTAATTTAACACACAAAATAGTTTGTGTTGGCTCTATCTCACATAGAAAATCAGAAACTATATCAAAATGTGAACACTTGAATCTCTGTGTATCACTAACATTTGAGAAAAAACATAATAATAAATAATCTTTAGGACATTCACATTGCTCATGATTAATTATTGGACACGTGCAACCTCTCTTAAAAGCCACTAAGCTCTTTAACTGACAAAACTTAATCTCCCCCTCATGATCAACTTTTACCCAACAATTTTGACGTTTTGATGAACGAGTGTAACTAACTGTATCATACAATTTATCTCTCCACACAAACCGATTGTATTCATAAACAACTCTGTTAACAGGGGCACTAAAAGCAATCCTGATCGCAACCATTTCTTCAAAGCCCAAGAACAAAAGCGATATGAAAATTATAATAAATTATTAGGCAATTGTTGACTATAAATAGTGACTACAATTATTAAAGACTACAATATGACTGCTGCAGCTCTAATTACTAAAGAGAAAACTTTTTAAAGGGAGTTTGTTTGTGTTTTGTATCTAGATATGAAGACTTGCATCAGAAAATTAAAAAGGCATGTCTGTAAAATTACCGAGGAAGGAAAGCCACCAAGAAAAGACATACCAGCAGTAAATGATCGAATTGTGGAAAATGAAATACAATTAATACCAAAAAAGAATCTCTGTGGAGCATCTACAAAGTCGAAGAATGAGGCGTTTTCAGAAATAAAGAGAGAGTATGAGGTTCCCCCATCAACACAGTCTCAAAATACAAACATGGTAATTGTGGGGGTTTTTGGGTTTATTGTTACACTTCTGTTAAAGTGTTTAAAAATAAGTTTGTTTAAAGACCTCTTGAAATGGTAGAAAAATAAAATGAGTTGAGTCTTTCCATGCCTAACTTTGTTCCTCGGGATTATTCAATTTATTTGATATTATGTGAATATATCATAACAGCATACTGTACATCATTATGAAGCTATTGAACAAAGTCACACAAAACTGCGCATCCAGTTAAGAATTGTATTTAAGTCTCACATCTTAATATCCGGAGAACAAAGTAAGATATGGGAAGCCTACAGGTGTTCTTTTACCATTTCAAGAGTTCTTCAAATTAAGATAAACTAAATTTTCATTTCATATACAGTACATATAAACAAAGTCATGTGTTTCTTTCAGACAACCACCCCGCAAAAGCACTTAAAGAGAGAGGTTCTCGGTGAAGCATCTCCAAACATAGTAAGGAAGAATAATGCCCTTCCAGAATCTTTGGAAATAAAGAGAGATAATGAAGTTCCCCAACCACCCCAGTCTCAAAATACAAATATGGTAATTATGATCTTTAATATAATTTTGAACAGTGTCACAATAATTATTAGGTTTAAGTCTCTATAACATTAAACCTAAGTTTGTTTAATTTAGAAGACCTCTTGAAATAGTAAAGAAACATCTCCTAATGTACATCTTTCCAATTCCATGCCTTGTTCTCAAGATAATTTTGAGACAATTATATTTGAGAATTTGTCTCATGTCTTTTAACAAACAATGTTCAAGCAATTTAACTTTCTATGGTATTCAGTGACTGATTATACAGTGAATATAAAAATCTCATTATCTTAAGTAGGCTATGGAAGGTGTTCCTTGATCATTTCAAGAGTTCTATACATTAAGATTTTGATCAACTTAAAGGTTATTGGCACTAAAAATTAAGTTAGGCTAATTTGAAAGAACATGTACATGTAATATTGTAACAGAAGATCTTTTACAATATTTTCGTATCTTTCTTCGTTTTCAAGATACTTCAATTTGTTTAATATGTAAATAAGATGGTCTCTGATGTCATGAGCAGTGTACAGTATTTTCATACAGAGCAAAATCACTTACATATCTATAATTGCTCAACATGAAATGTTCAGCATCACAAGGAGTTTTTATGTGCACAGTTTCAAATGATTCCATTGAACAAACTTAGAGATATAACTGGTTTTGCCACATGTGAAAATATTTCACCCTGCTCATGATGTCAGAGACCATCTCATTTACATATCAAACAAACTGAAATATCTTGAAAATGAAGAAAGATACGAAAAAGTTATCAAAGATCTTCTGTTGCAATTTTATGAGTTCTTTCAAATTAGACAAACTTTATTTTTATGGCCAATGCCCTTTAATAAACAACTGCCAAAGTGTTTACAGGTAACATCATTTTAAAAGTTTTCAATATGAATTTGCCCTTCAGGATATAAATGAAAAACAAATAATTAACTGACTTTAATTTTTTTACTTTGTCCCAGCAATAGGGCATTTTTGTCTGGCCTTAAAGTCATTGGCAGTTTATCACCATTATTTTGATCTTGTACTAATTAGGAAGCCATCTCTTTTGTTTTTTTCTCATTAATTATTAATAATACTTTAATATTTTTTATAGATTACACTTGGCCCTAGCTTGGTTGTTCCTGCAAAAATTATGCAACAGATGAAGGCAAAGCGTGTTGGGTCGTATGTTGCTAACATCATGGGTGCCACGTTGTCCCGCGAACACATGGCAACACATACTTTTAAGGGCCAAAAAGCCAAAAATGGTGCTGTAAAACCAAAAATAGATGCAGAGTACATCAAATCTCTAATTGGTAAGGTGATACAATACCTGCAAATTTAGTGTTCATGGAATGAAATTAAATTTGTCTTATTGAAATTAACTTGTGCAATGAAACTTTTCTACACTTTTCATTCTTGGCAGTCATATTAAATTTTTAAATTATTAAAACAACACACTGCATACAATAGTAGGTGAGACCTACAGTATCAAGTTGCTGTGATGACAAGTTTATAAATTTGGAATCAGGAGTTCTTAAATGCCTACTTAACTTACACAATTCTGTAGTTGTGTTTGACTTTGGCAATATCAGAAATATTATGGAAAATTCTTTCAAAGAGACATTTTGAATTCTAACTTAACAGTTAGGGTTTAGGCGCAATTATCTCAGAATTATATGGCTGCTTCATATATCAGAACACTATTTGAAGTCTTTGGTGACCACTTGACCTAATAACAAGATCCTTAGTTACATGCCTTGTCACATGTATATCCCTTGTCACATTTGATTTCACTAATAACTTTCTTTAATTTAGATCATTCGTTGTCTGTCAAATATGCAGAAATGATGAGACCTGTGTTTGAGGAGGATGTCATTAAGGCAATCAAGTTTAAATTGAACAATGAGGAGAGTGCGTGGAAAAAACAGAATAGTGTCGACTTAAAACAGGAACAGTCCAACAAAAACGATGAAAATAGTGTATAAATTGTACTAGTTAACCACCTATTTTATATTAAAACTCGGGATACTGTTTGTTATTTATTTGTTTAAAAATGTTATATTAATATGTGTTATATTCTAATTATTTGAATATGTGTATATTACACAATAGAAGCTTTAATAAATTTTCAAAACTTCAAAATAGAAAGTTAATGTCTGTTGTTAAAATAATTTTGGTGCAACTATAGTTTCTTCATTCTATAGTTTGTAAAACTTTAATTTAATAATTAACCAAGTCAACAACTATAGTTTGTAAAAAACTATAGTTTACAAGAACTTTAGTTTATGAGAACTATAGTTTACAAAAAACTATAGTTACCAACAACTATAGTTCTGTTCCAAAATACTTTAGTTTTTAAAACTATAGTTTTGGCTCTTCAAAACTATAGTTTATTTTTGTAAGGGAAGAGGAAGATCAACTGTCTGACTACCCAGAGAACCCTGTCACAAAACACGGGCCTGCAAGTACAGTTGTAGAACAAGCAACTGAGCAGTACCGAACTCGTAGTGGAAGAGTTAGTAAACCAACAGAATGGTTAGACCTTTAAATTCACCATTAGTGAACTTATTAAAGTATTATAAATTGACATTCAATATGAATCAACATTATTAGGAACTGAAACTGATATTCTAAAATTATTTTAAAAAACATACAAAAAATAATTATTTTTATTATGAATAGAGGGATAGTAATGATTTGCTGTCTTCTGGTTATTTTGTATTCACAGCAGTTCTTCCTTTAGTTTATGTAGTTAGTTATTAAAGTATATTTTCAAGATGTGTACATGTGAAATGATATCTTGACAAATAAGTAATGAAACCAGTCAATCCACTAGGGCACACGTTCATGTGAAGAGTTGCCTCTCACCACTGCGATCCAAAGTTAAGCCTGACTGGATGGGGTTAGTACTTGGATGGGTGACCACTTGGGATAAACCTTGCCACAAGCTTGAGCTTGGAACTTGTGTGAGCAGAGTTATTGCAGTTGACCTCTCCTGTGCTTTGAGGGTTTTTCTCCAGGTTCTCCAGTCCCCCCCCCCCCCCCCCCCCCATAAAATCAACAATTCGATCTAACATCTTAGGAGAACAACCCTGTATGGGACATTGAGTCCTATTGTTGTTTCTCCAACATCAATAGATACAAATATTAATAAATAAATAAAATAAATAACTAGGCAGGGACTAAAAGAGCACTTTTTGGGGGTGGTACTGTACCTTTTGGGCAATAACTTAGTCACCATTTTCATGCACTGCGATTGGAAAAAAATAAAAAATATGTGCAGAACAATAGTCTATCCGGTTTTCAGTTTCAGATAAAGCCCCCGGTGGCAGTTTGTCCATAAAATTGCTTTTTTTTCCAGCACCATATATATGATTCTAACCTTCCTTATTAAGACTTTGAAGCCTGAAGATGAGTCTTTATATAAAGGTTTATTCTGGCTAATGCCAGATGATTTTTATTCAGCACAGGGAGAGGTCAGGTCCAGGCCTCAAAGTGTTAACAATGTGTGAAGCCGTGAAAAAAATAAACATGTCCATGTGCAGCTAATTCTGGTGTACGTATAATTGCTTTTGCAACAAAGTATAAAAGTTGAACAGTTTTTGGGACTACATGTCTCAACCTGTCAATTACCCAAACATTTAAAACATTCCAAAAACACAACAAACACAGTGTTTGTATTATAATACGTGTAACGTGTTTACGTACTTCAATATTGTGAGATTTCTTCCAATTCCATTGTGGCTGGCAAAAACACTTACTTCAACTTTGTCTCCGGGATAAATACAACCATAACTAAAAGATAGAATTTCATCTTTGCCAACTTCTAACTCACTTTCCGTTTCGCCTACTGGTTTCACAAACACTTTAGTTTGAGTTATTGTTGTAACATATCCAATTAGTTCTCGATCGCGAGTATCTGCTCTACTGGCCGCCAAGTTTGTTGGGCTGTCAAAATTATCCACAAATTCCTCGCCGTCATCGTCTAGAAATAAATTATCTTTTTGCTTGAGCTGTTTTATCAGTTCTTTCCTTAAAATTTCCAATTGTGACTTATGCTCGATATTTTGTTCTTTGGACTCTTCTTTCCAATATTTTATAGCATAGAGGTATCGAAATACATACGAAGGTTCGTTGTCTGTTAATTTCAATCCCTCATGAAGAAACGATAAATCCTTTATTGCTTTGTCAATTGCCCTCTTGGTGCGCGAACGTGTCACTGACGATTTGATTGTCTTTTCCAAAACTTTACTAAACTGACGTCGAACAGGTTTCTCACTGCAACTGCCGTCCATTTTATTGACAACTCATTGCAACGATAAATTTTGAAACGCTGTTCATGGTTGATGGTTGACTCCCTTTTTATTTAATATACAAACATCAAATTCTAGTTATTTTGCACCTCATTCCAGGAAACGGGCTGAGCCCACGGCATGCTGACCAGTTAAAAATTAGCAACCTCGCACAGAGGGGTAATCACTGATCTATATAAGAGACTGGATAGAGCATCCGTTGTCTGAAATTGAAGTCGGAAGTGGTCGGAAGTTGGCAACAGCCGCCATGTTGGATGGTCCCACTTTCGCTATATTTTACTGTTGCACAATTATAGTTTTCGCATATTAAGGCATTTTTCTCCTTCGGGTTCGGACAAACTTTTTTATCACGAGGAAGAAAGGACACGTGAAGCATTTAGAGAGAAAAATTGTAGTTATTTAGCCCCAAAATGTGGGGGAAAACGGAATTTGCGAGTTCGATGGAGCGAACTCCCAAGTGTCATTGATGACAACTTTGAACAGACGAAGGCCGTTCTCATTCAGAATTTACTCACAATATGGAAATACTGCTAAAGGACCGAATGAATTCGGGAAATTTGATCAACTGAACAAGCTACACTACGAACAACTGCTGTGGTATTATTATATCATAAGCCAAAAGACCGGAATCAAACAATTAATTTAAGAATGCGATGTGCCCAACTGTATAGATCAGTGGATGTGCCTATAGTTGAACAATATATTTTCACTCACAGAAAACTCGGGGTAATGATTCAAATAAGTTACCCTGGCATTCACAGGATTAATCAGAATGAGTTTATTATTTTCTATGAGATAGGGTTATCTAATTTGGGCAATTGGGCCTACATTTGCCTACAACTAAAAATCAACTACATTTGCCTACAACTAATAATTAGTTTTGTGACTATACCTTTGCCAAGATGCTTTTTTTTAGCCAGTTTACAAATGTTATCCGCCACATCGTTGTGAAGTTTAACATATATATTAGCTTGATTTGTTTTGACTTTATATAAACATCAAACACTGGCCTTGTTGATCTACTTGTATAGTACACACTGATAGTACAGTATTAGTTCTACCACAATTTTCATAACATACAGAAGTCAGAGAACAGATTAAAAATTTATCATTATATAGTACATTTATACAGAATCAAACTACACAAGACAAAATACACTCATGAATTGTAAACATTTTCTTTAATCAAATCATTGACAAAGTTTGAAAACTATAAATGACACAGTTCAATTATATTCTGTATTAAGTTGTCATGTTGCTTCACCTTTATTGTTCTTCATTCATTGTTGTTTCATTTTAAACTACCTACAACATAACATACAAATATCACATTCAATTTTACAGATACTCACAAACAATTTTTTCATCAAAATGACAGGGAGTAAAATAGCTCAGCTGTTAATGAGAAACAATGTTGACAACTTAATTTCTTAAATACATGACTTGGACACTGGGCATGGAGTTTAATAAAACAAACTGGCTCGTTCTTGTTATGATGCATGCTACAGTTTACTTCTATGGAAGCACCAAACATTGTAAGTATTACAAACTTATAGAGTATTAACATGCTCCTATGTTGCCAAAGAAATATGCTGCTTGTCGAAATCTACTCACAACTCTACAAGCCAATCTATCTTCTGTGCCATAATTTTACACGTTCGGCTTTTTTAAAATGATCTACTCGATTGTGAACATTCCACAATTACAGTATTATCTCACATTTGTATCCTACAAATCAGTTTATTAACCACCGGCCGTTTACAATGTTGGGTTTCCCGTTTCCTTGGTAAATAACCCTTCGGGAGCTCTCCGTCCCCTTCGAAATTTCGTCAAAATATCAAGTTATTTACTTACGATTCAGTTTCCCTTCACGTTCTTAGGTCCTCCATAGTTCCATGATGTGTCCCGTTGCTTGAAATACCAAAATGGATTTGTGTTGTTCGTCTATTTCGTGATTATATGCGAAAACAACGAATTCACAACAGTAAAATATAGCAACTCACTCCTCATGGTGGGACCATCCAATATGGCGTCGCTTACAAATTAGGGCGTAACTTCCGGCTTCAATTTCTGGAGGCGCTCAGATAATAGATGCTCTATCCAGTCTCTTATATAGATCAGTGGGGGTAATAATGGTCGTGGCTAGATGGGATACTCGCAGTTGAGGTGACCGCGAGGTACTAGGTCCGAGTCAACTTCGGAACAATCATCGGGATTCGGATTTTTGTACTCGGATTTTTCAAAATGGCGCCCACAATTTCAATCCAAGGAGTGACAAAACTCAACGAAGACAATAGACATCTCAATGAAGAACAAAGTAAGAATTTGTAAGAATAATAAGATTTAAGACTCTAAAGTTTTTATTTTATTAAGAATCGTGTTGCAAATTTAGTAAAATGCTTGTAGTAGTCTAGACGAATTTTTATGGCTCATAAAATGTTACAAATATATATATATATATATATTTATTATATAGCATGCTATCGGATATGAGCTTTTGCGTAATCTGATTGGTCCCCTACTACCAGGCTATCAGCTCATATCCTACTAGTAGAGGAAAAACAAGATGGCGGCATGTTTTTTAAACTGCCGAAAAGAGTTGAAATTGACGGATTTTTATATAAAAAAACATCAACACCCTCCAACAAATGTGTAAAAAAACAACATTGTGTAAAAATACATTAACAAATACACAATTTAGCATGTCAAATGATAAAATTCACCTAAAAATTTCGTATTTTTACTTCAAAAACCCGACTAAATTAACGGGTTGATTTTAATTTGTTGCCAAACAAAGAAACTCACGGTTAAAATCAAGCTTACAACACACTTTTCGTAGGAGATCACCAGTAAAGAGACTTTTTTATTTAGATAAGCATTTGGAGTAGTAAAAAGCATGTTCTTTCTCAGAAACAACCACTGAACTAAGTAATTTAGTTTCACTGCCGAAGGTGTTTCAGTTTCATTTTTGCATGAAATGAAAACCTTTTTCACGACAGCAACGCTAATATAAACAACTGACCCACCTTTTGACTTCATAAAGGTACCTTTTAATCTTTTTTGTTGATCTGCTTAACACATTCCTTGCCTCTCGAGCAACATTTATGCAACATTAATTTCAAAGCTGTTTGCCAAACAGCTCAGCGAGAAACTCAATGTGAATGCATCATTACGCATGGCGGAAGTATTAGTTGCCTATGCCGGAAGTTTGTCGTTTGAAACATTTCGCTGTAATTTTGTCTCTTGTACAGTGCTTGGCTATATAATAAAACAGTTATACCATTCGCTCTCGTCGTATACGAACTAATAGCCAACTCGGCGAAGCGCCTCGTTGACTATGAGCTCATATACGACTCGAGCTCATGGTATAACTGTTAATTATACAGTGGCGTGGTGGCAGGGGGGGGGCAAGGCCCCCCAACTGGAGGTGCAGAAGGGGCACCAAAACCAATCTGTCCACTCTAGCCTGAAACTTGCCACCACGCCACTGTGTATATATATATATATACAGTGTGTATAAAAAAACAGGAACCCTTAGAAAATGAATTAGTATTCTTTTCAAACAACCTATTTTTTAAATTTTTTTTTTTAAATTTGCCCAGGGGCAGGTGCAACTACAAAAGGACATGAGGTCCCATACTAGATAACTAGTACACCTGCAGTAGTTTGAAAGCCTTAAACACTTCTCTGAAGCCACGGATGCGTAAAAAGCACGGTTTTATACACCTGGGAAATTAAGATATAAATTAATCAGCACATAAGTTAAACAAGAAGAGAAAAAGCTTTTAAATACTTTCACCATGCATACACTTCAAGTTATCTTAATTTCCCGGCAGGTGTATTAGACTGTGTTTTTTTATGCACTGTGGCTCAGAAGTGTTTAGGGCTTTCAAACTACTGCAATAGGTTGTTTGAAAAGAATACTACTTGGATTTAATGGTAGAGACTTGATATTTATGTCTAGGCCATTTAAGATTCATGCTCCTGTATTGTGATTAATTAATAAAGTCATATATATATATATATATACATATACAGTGGCGTGGTGGCAAGTTTCAGGCTGGGGTGACCAGATTAGCTTTGGTGCCCCCCCTCACCCCAAAAAAAAAATATATGAAAGAAAGACATTACTGTATTTGATAAATGATCACATTTTTTGTTTAAAAATAAGTGAAGTAGCAATATAATATAATATTACAACAAACAACGGGTGCTCTCAAACACCATGCCAATGCAAGCGGTGAAGTAGCGCCAAACCTCTAGGGGGGGGGGGGGGGTCCGAGAGTCTCTGATATGCCATTTCCTGCATTTTGGAGTGAGATTTTACAGAATTCTCAAGATTATAAAACTTCATAGAAAACACAAAAGATTACAGATTTCAGATCTTTATATCCCCCCATTGAAGACCTAGCTATACAAAGAAATAGGTTTATTTTGTTCAGTTTTGGAGACCTTGCTAGTTTCGGTGCACCTTTTCGGGCAACCCCAGTTGGGGGGGCCCTTGCCTCCCCCTGCCACTACGCCACTGTATATATATATATATTATATTATATTATCTTTGTCAACATTTTATTTTATATGAGCCATAAAAATTCGTCTAGACTACTACAAGCATTTTACTAAATTTGCAACACGATTCTTAATAAAATAAAAACTTTAGAGTTTTAAATCTTATTATTCTTACAAATTCTTACTTTGTTCTTCATTGAGATGTCTATTGTCTTCGTTGAGTTTTGTCACTCCTTCCGCCACTTTGAAAAATCCGAGTACAAAAATCCGAATCCCGATGATTGTTCGGAAGTTGACTCGGACCTAGTACCTCGCGGTCACCTCAACTGCGAGTATCCCATCTAGCCACGACCGGTAATAATTCCATGTCCTACATAACCCAAGTACTTCATGAAAGCCTTACCCCAACACACAACCTAACCTAAGGATGGCAATTCGTGTAAATAGGACATGGACGTATAACCCACAGAGGGCCCTCTCTGCTTTCAAAATAGAGAGGTTTAGCAAAGACGACGCGACGTCAACAAGGACGTCCTTCAACCGCGAGGGGTCTGAGTCTAGGACTCCACCACGTCGTAAACAAAGTGTGATTTAGCCAGTGAACTCGATGACGATGTAAGTTTAAATGTGATACCTGGAACGCTAACGTCCAGTCATTCGTGGGGCAAAAAGTGAGGCAAAAAGTTCCAGGCCCTTGCGCGGTTTGCAGGTAGAATTCAGTCTCCCACAAAATGTTTTTTACACGGCCACCGGTGAGCAAACCGCGAAGACTCGAAAAGGTTTGAAAAATTATTTATTGAATCATTTTATCACGCTTTACTAAACGTGCATTTTAAATTTTGATTGGTTGTGCTATACTGCCGAACTAATTATGCAACAATTGTTTATTTGTTGCTATAGTAAAAGTCATTGTCCTTTCAAAACGTGCACGAAGTTTGTCAGTCATAATATAAACCATATATTAGAGTTTCGTTACTCCAAGAGGATACAAAAAATCAATACAAACTTTGTATAGAATATGCCGTTAGTGCCAGTTTCATGTGTCGTTTTCGGTCTAAAAAGCATTCCGCATTCGTACCGAAAACAACAACTAGCCATGAGTAAACGTGAAAAATAAACAATCTAGTTGTCAGTTATTTCTTAAAATATCATTAGTTACAAAAGGCCGTTTAACAAAACCGAACAAGAAATTAAAGGAGCAGAAATAAGAAAATGACATTAGATGTATATTATGAAATATCAAGTATCAATACGTCTTCAAACTCGTACAAGAATAGCTTTCTCACTCTTGTTCTCACCTTTTCAGCTGGCTGTTTTCATCCTAGCCAGCAAAAGGACGTCTGTTTTCTCAGCCTATTTTCATCCCTAGCTTAATTTACTGTATAGTTTTGGACTGCTATACAATAAATAAAACAACAACAGCACTGCACAACAATAGGAAACCATTAAATGCACGTTTAGTCTGATAAATAATTTTTTCACACCTTTTTTCGAGCCTTCGCAGTTCGCTCAAGACGGGCGGCCGTGGAAAAAACATTTTGTGGGAGACTGAATCCTACCTGCAAACCGCGTAGAGGCCTGGAACTTTTTGCCTCACTTTTTGGTTCTTCGTTAGCGTTCCAGGTATCACATTTTAACTTACATCGTCATCGAGTTCACTGGATTTAGCAAGCTCTTGAACGACGGTTGATTGCAAGAAAGAATTTCTCATCGAATCTATTTCGATTATTAAAATTGCTACGTTTTCAATGTTTAATGGATAACCATAACATCGGTGGCATGATTGAATCTTCTTGAATAGAAACCTTTTGAATAGTTCGATCTTGATATAAACAAATGATTGACCTTATGTCATGTGGGCCACAAGCACGTACGGAAAATTATCGATTTTCAACTTTAATAAAAAAATGGGTAAGTTCTGCATTATTTATTGTACACTAAATATCTTTAAAAAGTTTTTGTCTCTCTGATGTAGGTGGTTGCTCTCTGCTTTCAAGTATTCTTTCGAATTAAATTTCGAAGACATGAATAGTTCAAGACGGTTTATACAACTACACATTTTTAAATTTTTAAAATTCTTGCGAATTTGACGTGGTTTAAACCACTGTATTTTACCTGTCTTTTTTACTTTCGCCAAATCAAAAATGGCAGGAAATAGTTTGCAAGAATTTCGCGAACAACTTACACTTGCCTATTTATCAGATGTGATTGATATGGAAGAATATGTTTATCTTTATACAACAAACCAATCGCGAGAGATTTTTCCATATTGGAAATTTAATCAATTTGATTTCGAGACTTGGGATGACACAGAATGTTACAAAGAGTTGCGTTTCAGAAAAAATGATATAGCACAACTATTAATCTGTCTTGGCATTCCTGAGAAAATTGTATGCTCTCAGCGAACATCATGTAGTGGCTTGGAAGGATTGTGTATTCTTCTTAAAAGATTGGCCTACCCTTGTCGCTATACCGACATGGTCAGCAGATTTGGTCGTAACCCCACTGAAACCTGTTTGATCTTCAACGAAATGCTCCGCCATGTCTTCAATACACATCATCATCGCCTTGAAAGTTTAGAGCAACCATTTCTATCTCCCGAAAACCTTAGCAGGTATGCTGATAGCATACATGCTCATGGTGCCCCTCTGCAGAACTGCTTTGGTTTTATTGATGGAACTGTACGAAAGATTGCAAGGAAAATAAGAATCAAAGAACCATGTACAATAGGTATAAAAGGGTTCATGCTATGAAATTTCAAAGTGTTGTTGTGCCCGATGGTTTGATTGCCAATCTTTCCGGTCCATATGAGGGAAAACGGCATGATAGCACCATGCTTTATCAATCTGGGCTTCTCCCATTGTTAGAGCAGCATGCTGTCCACAACGGGACCCCACTCTGTCTTTATGGAGATCCGGCATACCCACTTGGTGTCCATCTACAAGGGCCATTTAAAGACCGGCAACTTACCCCAGGAATGGAGCTATTTAATAAAATCGATGAGCTCAGTGAGGGTGTCAATGGAATGGATGTTTGGCAGCATCTGCAATTACTTTGCATTGATTGACATGAAAAAACAACAAAAACTAAACTTGAGTGCTATTGGCAAAATTTATATTGTTTCTGCTTTGCTCCAAAATGCCCACACATGCTTATATGGAAACATTGTGTCTAAATTTTTTGAACTGTCACCTCCAACTTTGGAGCAATATTTTTCATGAAGAACATAAAACAATTTATATCTCATACATTTATTTTATTGCATTGGACATTAAATTATTATAATCTGTTAATGGTGAACATTGTTGAACATTCAAAAAATTATTTGAATACATGTAATTGAATATTAAAGAAACATTAATCAAAATTTAGTTATTCAAGATTGTTTGCTGAATGTAAAGAGTAATAGTTAAGTTTAACAATGATATAATTATTTATTTTTGAGAAGTTCCCTTACCATTTCAGATTGTTGACGCTGCTGTTCCATCAACGCCAACATATTATTTTGCATAGCTGCAAACTGATGATGTTGCTGCTGCTGCTGTTGTTGCTGCATGGTCAGGCTCTGTAACAGATGCTGTTCTATCATTGTATGTTGTGCAGTTTGTGGTTGAATGCTAGCCTCCATCCAATTGCCTTAAAAATGCTGTTTGTATTGCATGTTGCTCTTGGCGCTCCTCCTCTCTTGCTTTCCTTTCTTCCTCTTGCATTTGTTGCTTTTTCTCAATTGCCTTCTCCAAAAACTCCATCGACTTTTTTGCTGATCGTCGTTTCTTTTCTTCACTAGATGTTGTCCCCAATCGCTCTCTTGTCTCTCCCACACTCTCCATTGCCCTCTTCCTCATCTCCAATGCTTTCACCCGGTCTTCGTCCTCATTGATTTTTTTTGCTTTGCATTCTTCTTCAGCTCTCTGGTTTGTGTCATCTTCGATTCCAATCAAGTCTTCCAACAAAATTTCCACTTCGCTTAGGTCCACACCCCCTCCACCAGTTGACCGCTCTTGTTTACCCATTTTAGCTTTATGCTTCTTTGCCAGGAGTTTAAATCGATCTCGTACAGACTTCACATTGACCTCAAAGCTTGGCAGAGCATTCACCTTACCAACAACCCTTTGCCATGATATTCCCCTGCTTCTCGATTTCGATTTGTGATGGAGAACACCTTCAGCTACCATTTCCTGAAGCATAATTTTATCCATCTCTTGATTCCATACCATAGCTGGCCTAGCAAGATTTAGATGTAAATGTGTAATGTTACTATAAGCAGAATTGTATAAATTTCAAAATATGTCACTGATTTTTACAATTTTTTTAGGTACAGTATCTGAAACAAAGTACAATTTAGTGAATATAATATCAATAATTACTAAGTTACAGTGTATAAAACAAAATAAATATATACTTCTTTTGTAGTTTTTCATTGGGATCTGTTGTATTGTCCATCCTTTCTCTTAGTTTATTGCCTGTTATAAAGTGATACATCGTATTATTAAAAATCGAGCACAATTTACACGTGTTTTGCCTTGTTTGTTTGTTTTTTTCTGCAGCCAAATTTACGTAATTATTGAGTTTCGACAGTACCTTCAAATACACATAATATACTGACCCTCTCTCGGCGCTTGCCAGCCAACAGACAAGCCAGGCAAGTCAAACATATATTATCGTGTGAAAAATTGTGCGAACTGCCGAAGTATAAACTTAAAAAATAGTTGTACGTGAAGTTGTTTCGGTTTTATAGCATAAGACTATTTATATATTTCATACAAAAGTGAATGTAAAATGCGAAAAACACTATATATAAACACTATATTCTATAATGTACAGGGAGTTTTGAAAAGATAATGTGTTTTTCTCCAATTTCGTATATTTGTAGGATAAAAAATGTTTACTTTTCTCTTAGGCCTTAGGGGAAACCCGCTCTCGTTCATTTATAGCTACGTGTTTCCTGTTTATACTAAAATTCACATTTTAAAAGGTCAATTTAAACTAAAATCTGATGCGAAATAAAGAAATTTAAATATTCGTTTCACATATCCGTTTAAAAAATAATTTTCTTACTTTTTTTACACAAAAAATATGTATTAAATTGCCGTCCTCGACACGACGTCAAAATGAGTGTTTTCACGGCCTAAACGCAACACGACTGCCGCTCTAGATTTGACCGGAAGTAAAATCTCAGGTGCCACGCCATTCTCACGGCGTCTTTGACGTCGCGTCGTGTTTGCTAAACCTCTCTAATGGCGCGAGGAGAAGACCCTGGCAAAGGCAAGCAAAGGCTGGTCACCAACCTCGTCCCCAGGGCCATTTGTGGGGGCAGGCCACTGACCTATATATATAACTGGACTACGTGCTCCTGTTACCTTTGAGTTAGGAAAAGTGTCCCCAAAATCGTTTTCAAAATGGCGGCATTTATGGGTCCTTTTGCTAATGGTGAAGGTCGCTGACCGATACCTAAGAATCTCTAGTTCGTGTTGGACATGTTCGGTATTTCGCCTTTTTTAAGAAAACTAAGCTATTTAGTCGGATAAACTGTACGTATTTTGTAGCCAGATGAATTATCTTTCTTCCAGTATTTTTGATAGCTTCTACAGTGGTTTATTTCCCGAGAAAACATTCGGAGAAGACATTATAATACATACGGGAAATATTTCAAAATAGCGGCCGCTATTATGATTTGGACATGTTTGGTATTTCGCTTTTTTTAGGGAAACTAAGCTATTTGGTCGGATAAACTGCACGTATGTTATAGCAAGGTGAATTATCTTTCTGCCAATATATTTTATAACTTCTACAGTGGATTATTTCTTGAGAAAACGTTCGGAGAAGACGGACTAGGCAAACTTTGTCGAATTTTCTGTCAGAATTTTTACCAAGTCAGCATAATATCGTCCTTGTCTCGAGTTTGTGTAAACAAAATATTTGTTGAGCGGCCCGGGATGTTTTCATGATAAGAGTCTTATTGTAGTTCTGAACTACAATAATAATAATCCTAGACAATTACTGTTGTAGCTTTCTAGCAGTCTGAATTAAAGACGTGCCGGCCGGCGGTACCGCACGAACACTTGGCAATAAAATAAACAAGATTGTCAATACACATGCACTAGAAAACTTGACGTGGTGTAAGCGTGTTGTTAGAACACGTCGACGTGTTTATACGACACGTTACGTGTTATGAAAACCTTGCCTTGTGAAGTTATAACACGTCAGTGTGTTGTTTTTTCAATATGCAGTTGGAAGAACACGTCTAAATAAGTTCTAGCGTGTTGTAACAACACACCAAATTCAAACAACACGCCATCAACTGTCAACAACACGTCAAAAAACTGCTACAACACAGCAAAAGTGTGTTGCAAAAGCCATAAAACACACCGACGTGTTAAAACAACACATCAACGTGTTGTTGGAGTAGAACACGTCGACGTGTTAAAAGAACACATCAACGTGTTGTCGCCAAAAATTGTCGGTGAAGAACACGCCAGCGTGTTAAAAGAACACGTTAACGTGTTGTTGCTGCAAGCTGGTGACGTAACCAGAACGTTATGATGACGAAACATCACGCCACTTTTTTTAGTCCGAAGTCCAGAGCTGCGGGGCGAAGGTTTTTATAATTTTTTTGGAGAAAATAACAGTAAACCACAACATTTAAAACGTCTGAATTGTATCCTTGGAAGAGACAAAGTTCACTACAACTGTAAATACCAGGCAGAGCTGAGGACTTTTAATAAAGAAATGTTACGAAAGAATATCGTTTGGACACAGTAAGTAAAATTTTATAACTGGTTGCTATAAAAAGTCAGTGTTTTTCAGCATGAACGCCACGACGTTGATTAAAAAAACCTATCAATATCATATGAATAATATATTGTTTCTATTTTTTATGTTCAACTCTTGAGAACCCAATGTAAAAGAAAAAGCATCTCAAACTGGCCAGTCAAGTGTGAAAAATGGTTCGGGTTTTCGTTTTTGCTTGTTATCTAACATGAAGTTTATACTGTATGAACTAAAACAGTTCGACAAAAAGAACCTACAACGCTGTAATACCATTGTATATAAGGTAAGAATTCATATAACGATTAAAGTAAATTGTTCACTAAACACATATTTGTCCTAAACACCTAGTCAAAATTTTAAATTTTAAAATTTTAAACTTTTAAATCCTTGCATGTACATCCGCCGCCATAACCCATGAGCTGTCGTCCTAAATTTTCCCAATCCAATTGAATTTACAATTAACTATTATCAACCTATATTTGGTAGATCTAAAAAGACTATAAAATATGAACACTTTAAAAAAAGACTAGGGAACAGAGGTCTGCAATTAAACCACATTTCTCTGTTTAAGCGAACTAGCCTTTTTTCACTGAATGAAGGAATGTTTGTGATACAAGTGATGTTTTGTATGTATGTTTCCTGAAGCTACCAAGCAACCTTTCTTGTGAAGTTTTGTTTATTTGAGTTCCCTAATGAGGTCCGAAAAGAAATAATGCAACCAAACAATTTAAAATTTGCAAGTCAATGACCAGGTATTCTAAATACATTACTAAATATCAAGTGATCACTAGTTTTGTACATGCCCTTTATTAAACCCACAAAAAAAGCAATTTAATAAATGGCTTGAATGAAATCATCTATAAATTAAAGCAATTATTTATTGCAAACTATATAAACTCTCTGTTGACCACTATCAATTATATAAATATGCAGGTTTTATGCAAAAACGATTCCTGTGAAGGTTCTTAACAACAAAGTACAGAGTTTAGAATGTAGAGTGCTTGGTGTAGAATGTAGAATGGAGAGTGTAGAGCGCACTAAGAGTGTAGAGTGCACTAAGAGTGTAGAGTGCACTGAGAGTGTAGAGTGCACTGAGAGTGGAGCGTGTAGAGTGCACTGAGAGTGGAGCGTGTGGAGTGCACTTAGAGTGTAGAGTGCACTGAGAGTGTAGAGTGCACTGAGAGTGTAGAGTGTAGAGTGCAGTGAGAGTGTAGAGCGCACTGGGAGTGTAGAGTGGAGCGTGTAGAGTGCACTGAGAGTGTAGAGTGCACTGAGAGGGTAGCCTGCACTGGGAGTGTAGAATGGAGAGTCAGAATGCAGAGTGCTTAGTGGAGAGTACAGAGTGAAGCGTGTAGTGTAGTGTAGTGCAGTGCAGTGCAGTGCAGTGCAGTGCAGTGCAGTGCAGTGCAGTGCAGTGCAGTGCAGTGCAGTGCAGTGCAGTGCAGTGCAGTGTAGAGTGTAGAGTGTAGAGTGTAGTGTAGAGTGTAGAGTGTAGTGTAGTGTAGTGTAGTGTAGTGTAGTGTAGTGTAGTGTAGTGTAGTGTAGTGTAGTGTAGTGTAGTGTAGTGTAGTGTAGTGTAGTGTAGTGTAGTGTAGTGTAGTGTAGTGTAGTGTAGTGTAGTGTAGTGTAGTGTAGTGTGGTGTGGTGTGGTGTGGTGTGGTGTGGTGTGGTGTGGTGTGGTGTAGTGTAGTGTAGTGTAGTGTAGTGTAGTGTAGTGTAGTGTAGTGTAGTGTAGTGTAGTGTAGTGTAGTGTAGTGTAGTGTAGTGTAGTGTAGTGTAGTGTAGTGTAGTGTAGTGTAGTGTAGTGTAGTGTAGTGTAGTAGTGTAGTGTAGTGTAGTGTAGTGTAGTAGTGTAGTGTAGTGTAGTGTAGTGTAGTGTAGTGTAGTGTAGTGTAGTGTAGTGTAGTGTAGTGTAGTGTAGTGTAGTGTAGTGTAGTGTAGTGTAGTGTAGTGTAGTGTAGTGTAGTGTAGTGTAGTGTAGTGTAGTGTAGTGTAGTGTAGTGTAGTGTAGTGTAGTGTAGTGTAGTGTAGTGTAGTGTAGTGTAGTGTAGTGTAGTGTAGTGTAGTGTAGTGTAGTGTAGTGTAGTGTAGTGTAGTGTAGTGTAGTGTAGTGTAGTGTAGTGTAGTGTGTAGTGTAGAGAGTAGAGTACAAAGTCTAGAGCGTAGAGTGCAGAGTGTTTAGCGGAGAGTACAAAGTGTAGGTTGTGGAGGGTAGAGTGCAGAGTATGGAGTGCAGATTGCTGAGTGTAGAGTTCGGAGTGCAGAGTTCAGACTTCAGAGTGCTTAGTGGAGAGTGGAAAGTACAGAGTGTGGCGTGTAGTGTGGAGTACAGGGTGTAGTGTAGTGTGTAGAATGTAGAGTACAGGGTGGAGTGCAGAGTGTAAGCTGCAGAATGTAGGGTGCAGAGTGTAAGCTGTATATAGTGCAACCTGCAGAGTGGAGAGTGGAGAATGAAGAGTGGAGAGTGCAAGTTGCAGAATGTAGACTGCAGAATGAAGACTGCAGAGTGGAAAGTGCAGAGTACAGAGTGCAAGCTGCAGAGTGCAGAGTGCAGTGCCAGAGTACAGAGTGCAAGCTGCAGAGTGTAGACTGCAAAGTGGAGAGTACGTAGTGTAGAGTGCAGAGTGTGGAGTGCAGAGAGTGTGGAGTGCAGAGAGTGTGGAGTGCAGAGAGTGTGGAGTGCAGAGAGTGTGGAGTTTAGAGAGTGTAGAGTGCAGTGTGTGGAGTGCAGTGAGTGTGGAGTGCAGAGAGTGTGGAATGCAGAGGGTAGAGGGCAGAGAGTGTGGAGTGCAGAGAGTGTGGAGTGCAGAGAGTGTGGAGTGCAGAGAGTGTGGAGTGCAGAGAGTGTGGAGTTTAGAGAGTGTAGAGTGCAGTGTGTGGAGTGCAGTGAGTGTGGAGTGCAGAGAGTGTGGAATGCAGAGGGTAGAGGGCAGAGAGTGTGGAGTGCAGAGAGTGTGGAGTGCAGAGAGTGTGGAGTGCAGAGAGTGTGGAGTGCAGAGAGTGTGGAGTGCAGAGAGTGTGGAGTGCAGAGAGTGTGGAGTGCAGAGAGTGTGGAGTGCAGAGAGTGTGGAGTGTAGAGAGTGTGGAGTGTAGAGAGTGTGGAGTGTGGAGTGCAGAGAGTGTGGAGTGCAGAGAGTGTGGAGTGCAGAGAGTGTGGAGTGTAGAGAGTGTGGAGTGTAGAGAGTGCAGTGTGTGGAGTGCAGTGAGTGTAGAGTGCAGAGAGTGTGGAGGTTTGAGAGTGCAGAGTGTATAAATACCAAAATACTCTAGGCCTAATTGTATAATATGGTATTACGACATTAGAGTACTAAAGTGTTATAGTATTAGGGCTTATGAGATTTAATTTATAGTTTTTACATTACTCTTTTACTATTTTATTATAGGTTTGCAGAACTGCGTGAAGTGAAAAAAAAGAAACGTGATATCTAAAACGATTTATGTTATATTTACGCTATAGAACAGATCAATTGATTAACAAAAATTAATGCCAAGAAACGAACTATTAAATTACGAAGGTTAAAGATAGTATATTACTTTCTCTGGCGACGTTATCGTATACGAGACAATCAATAGATTGCCAATTCTCACTGAGATCAGTACCAATTATATATTATAGACTATTTATTCGTGCGCCTTTACAGTAATACCCTTGATATCGTTTAGGCTTAGCGGTTCATCATTCGGCAACTAAAGTGTAAAAATAAAATTTATCAACCTTAAGTTATATTTTGTATGTGTTTTTGAATTTAACACACAATTTTTGTGTTGTTGAGTGTTTTACTTTGTTCTCTCAGATCACACATTTCGACGTGTTGTTTCTTGATGTGTTGTTTCTTGACGTGTTGTTTCTTGATGTGTTGTTTTTGATATGTGTTGTTTCTTGACGTGTTGTTACTTGACGTGTTGTTTTCTTGACGTGTTGTTTTCTTGACGTGTTGTTGCCTGACGTGTTGTTTCTTCATGTGTGACCAGTAAGAACACGCCTGCTGTGTTCCTACAACACACTAACATTGACAACACGCCAAAACCGTGTTCAACACGCTTTTGTCGTGTCAACTGAGAGGACAAAACGGCGTGTTGTTTTGATAATGAAAAACACGCTAAATGCGTGTTTGATACAACACGCCAGATGCGTGTTTTAGTCAATATACAACAGGTCAAAGGCGTGTTTTATGCAACACGTCTAACTACAACACGCCTAAAATACAACACGTCAAAAGTGTGTTCAACACACTTTCAGCGTGTCAACTGAGAGGACAAAACGGCGTGTTGTTTCGACACATTTGCAACACGTCAGGTTTTCTAGTGTGGTCATGGAAATCTACAAACATTTCGTTTTGTGAAGTCGCCAGCTCTATAAAGAACCGCTGAAGATCACGAGAAAATCGAAAAGAAGCGAGGCGTACCGAGTTCTTCTTAGGCGCTGTTTACATGGGAGGCGATATTCCTATTTGGTCAGACAAATAATCCAGCAGGCCTCTTGAGTCGTTCCACAAGAAATTAACAATGACCAACCTCAACCTGCATGCATTAACTCTTTCCTGTCCGAATTTATTGGTCTTTACTCTTTAGTATTTTGTTCTGGCTAACGCAGTAACGCCAGACGATTTTATTCACCTCTGGGGAAGCCCTCGCATAGGAACGATTTATTAATAAAGTAAGAAAATCGCTTTGTATTTACATAAATATTCTTTTTTCCTACGATAAGTACATGTCAGTGGTCGCTACCATTAGCAGAAGGACCCATAAATGCCGCCATTTTGAAAGTGAAAATGGGGACACATTTTTGGCCAGCACCCGCAGTCCAGTTATATATTTAGGTCAGTGGGGCAGGCCAAGATGGCGGCCAAGAACAAATGGCCCTGGCACAGGCTGAGCTATCACCACATCTGATTGATCAAGATAACCTTGGATGTTTTAGGTATTCTGATTGTTGGAAACAAGGTGGGCGGCAGGCTAACTCGCAGGCATTTGTTTTTGGGCTCAAATTATACCAGACACGGTCGGAAATCGCATAGAAAATCGGCCACTTTCATGGGGCAGTTCGCAGTCCACGTGCGTGCTGGCTCAAGTGAGTTCTGAGGACATTTAAAACTGATGAATTTGAGAAGGGTAATGGCTTCGTACATCGCGAAAATTCCACGAGTTGTCAACAAACCGTATTCTATGGCAAGCCCAACATTCGTCCTATGCGCTCGTGGAAGAATTATGGTCGAGCGACGATTTTGAGCGGAGATGTTTGACTTTGAGCCCGGGGTGTCCTCGCCGAAGGGTGCAGCCTGTCGGCCGTGTATTGATGACGTTTACACGCAAGATATTCGTTCTACACATGCGTAGCTAATACGGGTCAGCCCGTATTTCGCGAGCCTCGACAGCCGCCATTTCCGATCGTGATTGCCGGCTGTTAAAAACAACTTCAAAATGAATGGAAATGCGAGGAAAGCTGGCGAAACACCCGTAAAAACGTTGGAAGAATATGTAATGATGGGTCGTGTCGTCTCTGTGCCCTGGCTGCCATACAACGAAGTCCATGGGATGCCAATTCAGTGTGTTTTCTAAATCGGGCGAACGAAAGACTTGGTGCATGAAGAAAGTCAAAAACTGTATTTTGGCTACGAAAGGAAAGTACACCACAGGGCAGAATTTGCGTGTTTGGCCATTGAGAAGCAGGCTTTTTTCAAACAAGAATTCTCGACTAAACGAAGCCTAAATGTTTTTCAAAACACTGAATTGAATCCACCGAAAACTCACGAAAACAAGGCGGCCCGGCCAGACAACGGCAATCCAGTTTCTTGCGAATTTGGTACAACGGTGAAGCAAATGATAAATAATAAGCATTATCATTCATTTCGTTTCTATCCTGCATTCTGATTGGTTAATTCACCTGCAAATAACTGAGTGCAAATAATTTTTTTCTTGCAAATAATGTTATGAGCATGCGCACTAGCAATGGCGCTGCTGACTGCAAATCATTTTCGTAAACATGGCGGCTAGTTCTTCAGGTATCCGAGGAAATAATCGAGAGTATTTAGAAGCGTTCATAACGACAATGTACTTCAGAGAAGAAATAGTTAAAAGGAAGGTTTAGTGAGATAAAAAGCAACACTCGTGCCAACAAAAAGTAAGTTTTACGAAGATTTTAGTATGCCGAAGACACAGAGAAGAGTGGCGATCTCTAACTTCAGGCATTTCAGATTTTTAACTATTTTATGAATGATAAATCAATTATTGAACTCGTCTATCGCAAAATATCATCATTTGTCAGTGTCTCGCTACCAGTTATTTGCCTCTGCCTTCGGCATCGGCAAATAACTAGTAGCTCGCCACTGACAAATCATGATATTTTGCTCAGACTCGTCCAATAATTGATAATTTACAGATATTTATTAAAAGTGTATTATTTTAATAATTCGACAATGTATTTGGAAATGAATGTTTTGATTGTTTTCAGTTTGGGTCAGTCAAGCTCAACTAAATATTCAGAAAAAATTGAGCCTGACTAGGCGCGATAAACTTAGTGAAGCCTGGGTCCGAGTCAAAAATGAGTCAAAATATGACTCGTTTTTTGCAGCCTGTGCCAGGGCCATTTGTTCCCGCCATTTTGTTTTTGGCCGCCATCTTGGCCCAGCCCCCACAAATGGCCCTGGGGACGAGGTTGGCTGGTCACGTGATTCCAAAATACTCCAAGTTTCTTGGAGTATTTGGTCACGTGGATCATTTGAGCTTCGCCGGTCCTGGGGGGAGCGGTTGATTCGGTTCTTATAAACGTCAAGGTTGTTGCAAGTCCGGTAACGTTAAATTCGAGCGGTAAATTTAATAGATACATTTCAAAATTTACGACATTCGCTGGATAATTCATATTTGTTGCCGTCAATCGCCAGAAATGAAGCCGAAGGCGACGAACGAACATAAACTGATAAACAGAAACCCGCTCTGCGAGTCTGCGGTTACAGGTACTGATACATACACTAAAAATATTCGAATGCTGTTGATTGTTGGAAGTATATTTACCATCCAGTATAGCACATTTATGTTTCTTGTCCACACGTTTTGGATTTGTGGAAATTTAATTGTTGTATCTGTTGATTTATACTCAAACGGCATATTCGAATCGAATCTGCTGTCCTCGTTGACTTTGAGGTTGTACTTGTACTTGTACTTTAATACAAATATACGATCAACAACAATTCTTCGATCGACGAACATTTATATAGATCAGCACTGAAGACTTTGACTTTGTATATTGCTAAACTTTTTAAATTACATTCGGAAAGTCCAGAAACCGAAATATTAATAAACACTTCTTGCTTGCATAATAAAGCAAATATGTTGTAGTGTAGACGCTTCTTATACTAAACACGGTCATTAACTGATTTGATAAACTTGTTAAGAGAATGTCTTGTTATTTGTACGATTTGGTTATTCTTGAGTGCCTAAATAGTTCGCTGAATAGTTTCATATACATACGCAAGCCAACTATACTCTGTTTATCAGTGATGTACCGCGCCCCCCGATACAGTGCGAGTCATCATCAAAATATTCCAAAATTATTGGTGTCACCTGACCAGCCTTTGCCAGGGTCTTCTCCTCGCGCCATTTTGAAAGTAGAGAAGGCCCTGGGTACGAGGTTGAAAAATTAGTAGACAATATACTCGAAATACATCAGGAGGGAGGGGTGAACTCGTAGAGACTTCATTAGCCAATCGCGTGTACGATGTGTCGGACCACCGCGACGTCACCGGCGATTTACCCCTGGAAGTTTGAAGGGACAAAAACAAATGGCTTCCCAAGTTATTTTGTTAGGTGTTTTGATCGCAGTTTAGGGAGCAAGTTTCAACATGAAACTGAAAAAACAAAAGGTATGGCCCAGTTTACACATAAGAAACATTATTACGCAAAATTATCCTAAAATCTAAAGTTTTAATAAGATTGAAAACTCAAAGTTTCAGATCAACCAGTTTACGCTCGCGACTTAAAAGCCGTAGTGGTCTGTCCAAAACCAGCCGTATCTTTGAAATGGTACCATCTTTTATCCTGGGACGGGGACATAGTCTTTATTAGTTTGAGGTCCTTTGAACTTTGACTGACAGAAGTCTTGTTATAATCGCAAAAAAATTATCAGTGCCTTTTAAGTCAAAATTTTGACATTCAAGAAATGGCGTCCATCTTAAAACATCATCCTTATTAGTTTTGGTTGCACCCAGTGAGCTCTGCACATCAGAAATAAAAAAAAAATTTCCAGTATTATAATAACAAAATCGGTAATTGCAATTTAATTGATCTTCAAGACCCTGCTAAAAAAATTATGTAAACAATGCTGCTGTGTATTAGTGTATATAGCAGAAGCTTTCTCCTATATTTTTCTTTTGCTTTGTCTATTGGGTAAAGGTACACAAAATAGACTCACCTTGTTGTTAACTTCTTTATATAATTAAATTATTTTTGGGGGGAAATACTGCACTAATGGCCCATGAAGCAAACAATACAATATAGAATTGTTTATAATAGAAATTGATACACACAAAAAAACTTAGCGTAATTAAACTAGACATCAAAATTTTATATAGAGATATGCTCGCAGGTTTCTAAAGTGCAGAGACCACTTAGAATATTCATTTGCCCGACTGGTGAGTCACTAAAGTATACAACCAAGATATCGGGAAAGGGGGAATTGCAAAATATTATTTTCCTATAACCCTATACTGACCTCCCTCCTCACCAGTCCACCTCTCACCTCCCCCCCCCCCCCCCCCCCCCCCCCCCCATAAAAAAAGGGAAAAGGCAAACAAAACAAACAAGAAACATTAATACATTTATATATAGTCCCTTAATACATTTAAATATAAAAATACAACAATGTTTATGTCTTCTAATTTTTAAAGGTGTCCAGTTTAGTAGTTTCAGAACTTCAGTAAATTTAGGAGAGTGGAGGAGAATCTAGTATTAGTTTAGCGGCTTTGTTTTCCAGTATTTGAATATAATTCATGAGCACCGAGTTGTTCTTGTCTCCCTGGCCAAATTATGTCTGTGTAGTCTAGAAGTGGTAGTACCAGAGAAGTATAAAGAATACATTGAGTGTCGATAGATAAGGTTTTACTCGTCATGGTAGTCCAAGTCTTTGATTAACCTTGGTGATTAAGTTATCAATGTGATCGTGCCATGCAAGATCCTCGCTGATATTATTCCTAGATATTTAATTGATTTAAAAAATTGGTAAAAAAAACTGAACTGAAGATATACAAGTTACGCAGGCAAGAGCCACATACCTGTACCTACAAAAAAAAACAGAAATGTAATTAAATCAATCATACAGTCTTATAAAAACAATATATTCCTCCTCTTGTATCCAAAACTATTGAATGACCACACATTATATTCATGTCACCATGTTATTATCAGTATTATTATTATATTATAATTATACTCCTTTCAACCATTAATCCAAATGCAGTCATTTTGTTATGCATTCAACATACACACATAGAAGTGATAGAACCCCTATAAAAGACGTTGATATAAGAGTTTAAAAGGTCTTTATATTTTTCCTTTTAAGAAACAACAAGATGTGCTATTCATGAGCTATACATCCCTGTCGTATCTTGCCTCGTGTAAATTCATGAAAACCAAATAAATAAATAAATGGATAAATAATACAAAACATAACCTGAAAGTATTAAACCTCCACATATACGGTGATATACCATCACCACCATCAACACAACCACCACCATACCACCACAGACAAGAGTGATATCACAAACTAAGAAACTATGGTGATATTTCAACTATTTTCAAAATCATTTTCAAACAAGACCAGGTGAATGACTTCACTATACAAGTTATTTATTTCAGATTATGTTTTGTAGAAAGTATAAAGCATTATAGAAGACACGACTGCTCGACACAGTCTTTAATAGTATTTTATATTATCGACATATCATTTGAAAGAATTGGACTGATCATTTTAAAGGTCGGTTCAAAACCGCTAATTACACATCGCGTGATTTCTTTGGTATATAGCCAGTCAGTAGGTTACATGTAATACGAAATCTAGCAAAGAATCTCAATGAAATACGGCATTCCAACCCACTGACTGTGGCATCGTCTCTGAAATTGGAGCAGATGCTACACGCTTTAAAACAATATTTTGAACTATATTTACCAAGAATCAAAGAATAACTTACCTTTTCAAGTTATCTTGACGTTGAACAATTCTTTTAGTCAAAAATCCTAACTCAAAGGTAATAGGAGCACGCAGTCCAGTTATATATATAGGTCAGTGGCAGGTGGCCCAACCCAGTGAACTCTATAGGAAGACTGGAACGATAACTCGGGCAGGCATTTTGAAGCCAAACATGGAGGCTGACATGTAGGTATGCCCCAGTCCCTTTTACGAAAATACAGTACGAAAAACACCGTTATTTTCTGCCAAGTTTCACAATATTTTTACGTATAGGAACAGCATTTCTATGCCCCTAACAAACTAGAGCAAGTAGTCTTTCAGCTGAAGTGACTTTCTGAGACAGCTCTTCACAAATAACAAAGTTATTAAACAAATGGAAAAAAGTCGGGGAGAAAAACCGCGCAGAAACTTCAGTTCATTCTCATTCTGTTTGGATATCTTAAGGGTTTTCGACATAGCATAGGGAAAAGATGGACAGCAGCTTCATTAAAGTTATCTTTGATTAAGTTTTTATAGTCCAAATTTGCCATTTACTTCCGTAAAAAGCCTAAAAATGAGTACTTACGAACAAAAACAAAAAATTGCCATTCTTCAGCTCTCCCCAGTACTTTTCGTTTTGGCAGAGCGCAAAATTTTCGGGGATTTTCTTGTTAATATTTTCTACAGTTAAAAATAAAGTCTATTTCCTTTAAAAATTTGCTATAAAACATGCCAATTAGTGGATTCAAAAGTAATGGGTATTGTAGCGATGACAAAGAAAACAAGCCATACATTTCTTTTCACAGGCGAGTGTTTATTTTTTATTCAACAGTCTAGCAGTAATACACCATAATAGTAAATAATTTAACTCTTTCCTGTCCTGAATGCACTCTAGTATTATATTCTGACTAATGCCATACAATTTTATTCACCTCTGGAAAGGCCCTTAGACAGGAAAGAATTAAACAAATATAATGAAGGTGATTCATTTAGTATGTCCTCAAAGAACAATAGGAATTATTTCATTCAGTATATACACAAAGAACAACAGGAAAGAATTAAACAAATATAATGAAGGTGATTCATTTATTATGTACACAAAGAATGATATAGGAATTATATTAAAATAACAATAGATGTACACCTTTGTTAAACCTGGCCCCACTGCATACATATTACATGGTTGCCCAAATGCCAAGCTCATAGGCGTAGCAGCCCAATTCTGTTTTTTTGGGGGGCAGAGATTTTTGCCTGAAAAATTTAGGGTTGAATATTGATTTTTAAGTCGTATTTTTCAGTCTTAGTTTAACGCATGAATTTTGCTTGAATATTTCACAGCAATACATATCGAAATTACCCAAAATTCCCAGCAGTAAGTGCCCAAATTTTCCTTTTTCAAATATTTTGGGAGGGCAATTGCCCCCCCTGAACCCAACCCCACCTAATACGCCTATGGCCAAGCTGACAAAATATACATTTAGCTATATACAAATAGCAATTTAATTACACCTTTTCACTTTTCATAACAATGTAGATTTCCTCTCAAAGATCAGGCTCTGCTTGAGAAGTGGGAGAATGCTGTTGGGAGAATAAACAACATTGGGAAAGTGTGGAAAGCAACACAATACAGTTTGATCTGCAGCAATCATTTTGAAAGATTAGATTATACTATCCCTCCATCAGCAAATGGGACCTGCAGGTTAAAAAAAATACAGTACCATCAGTATTTTCAACATCACTACCTAGCACTCGTAGCAGTAAGAAAGCGACTAGGGCTTCCCCAAAAACGTCCACTGCCCCAACAAGGATCAGAAACCATGCATGTCACCTGCAGCAAAGGTCATGTGCGATCATACTTATGCAAGAAAAGCACCAGCACCAGAAGAAGCACCAGCACCAGAACCAGAAGAAGCACCAGAAAGATCAGAATTGGAAGAAAAATTAAGAAACAAAATTAAAAACTTACAACAGCAACTAAGGAGATCAAAAAAACAACTAGATAACATGGAAAGCATAATTGCCCATTTACAAGAAAAACTGATATTAGTACAGAGCAGGCAGGTATATTTCATGCAGCATTTGACAATTTGCAACTTTCTATTTTCCAAGATGCAAAAGAAAATTTAACTAGTGCACCAACTGCAAGAAGATAATCTGACGAAGTAAAATAATTTGCACTGACACTGTATTTCTACTCACCCAAGGCATATCGGTATGTAAGATCTATCATCCCATTACCTAATCCATCCCTACTTCGAAAATGGTCATCCTCTGTAAACTGTGAACCAGGTTTCTTTAAAGAAGCATTCACAGCCCTAGCAAGTCAAGTCCGTAATGCATCCATCAAAAAAGATTGCTGCATGGTCATTGATGCTATGTACATTAGAAAGCAGACAATGTGGGACCAAAGGAATGATCGGTATGCTGGTTTTGTGGATTATAGTCATGGAGGAGCAATTCCAGAAGATCCTGACACATTGGCTTCAGAGGCACTTGTTTTCCTCTTGGTTGGTGCTCGAGGTCATTGGAAATGCCCTATTGGCTACTTCCTAACTGATAAGGTATCATCGACAGTTCAGGCACAACTTGTCAAGATGGCACTAGAAATGGCAGCTGATGCTGAGTTAAAGGTATGGTCTGTTACGGCAGATGGGACATCAGTCAACTTGAGCACTTTTCAGCAGCTGGGCTGTAAATTTGGTGCAACGTACAACTCGATGGTTACCAAATTCGAACACCCAACCACAGGAGAAGATGTTTTTTGTAATCTGCGACCCATGCCATATGTTGAAGCTTGCCAGAAATGCATTAGCACACATTGGCTCCTTCATTGACATGAATGATGAAAAGGTGAGATGGGAACATTTTCAAAACCTGCATATACTCCAAGAGCAGAAGGGATTGAAGATGGGGAATAAGCTGACTTCCAACCACCTGAAATTTGAAAAGCATAAGATGAACGTTAGACTGGCAGCTCAGACTTTAAGTTCTTCAGTGGCAGATGCAATTGAATTCCTAGATATGTCCATGAAAAATCCCAACTTCCAAAACAGTAATGGTACAGTGACATTTGCAAGAACTATCGACAGACTTTTTGACATGCTAAATTCAAGGAATCCACTAGGCAAAGGGTACAAGAAACCACTGCGTTTATCGACCAAAGAAACATGGGAAGGAGTTCTTAAAGCGACAGCAAATTATTTGCTTACACTAAAAACAGATTCAGACACACAACAGCTTTTGGCAACTCATCGACGAAAGACATTTGTCATCGGCTTCGTTGCAACGATTAAATCAACGATCGAAATGGCAACCCAAATGCTTTCCAATAACAGTGATCCTTTCAAGTACCTCCTGACGTACAAATTTTCGCAAGATCACATTGAGTTGCTGTTCTCATGTATTCGATCGAAAGGAGGCTGGAACAACAACCCGAACTCTTTGCAGTTGAAATACGCCCTACGCCAGATGTTGATGAGAAACGCAGTTATTGCTTCCAAAAATGCAAACTGTTTAGATTTCGCAGGGAACAACACGATCATCCCTATTTTCCACGCAAGAAAGCACAAATCACCATTAATCGAAACGGCCAGTGACGACAAGAACAGCGACAGCCAACAAGACAAAGATGTACCTTCCGAAAGCGCAGAAATCGACCTAATTATGTTTGAGCATTTGAATCAGAGAAGCCACTCCGATTTTATATCCAATGTTCTGTTTTACATCGGAGGAATCGTCGTGTCAAAACTTGTGAAGAAACTCACCTGTCGAGCCTGCAGGGACAGTCTTCTTGCTGATATTTCGCCAGAGAAGAAATCTGACCACGACTACTGTGGAGCATCAAGATACAGCGAAGTAGTTTCAGCTTCAGCCTTCACTTTATTCGTAAACAACGGCGGCTTAGTATTCCTTCTACGTCGGTTTTCACCACCATCGAATACTGTGAGCATGTTTTCAAAGCGTACGTCTGCAAGGAAGATGGTAAAAGCATCACCACCAACAATAAGCTAAAGAGCAAGATGATACTGGAGGTCTGTCATCACTTTCTGATCGAATCAACCCAACCTGTCTTCACAGACCACGAGCAGGGTACATAGTGTGATAGAAGACGACCATCAGATGAAATTAATCAAATGTACGGCAGATAAATACTTCACTCTACGTCTGTTCACCTTCGGGAAGCACTACAGCGAGTCCATCTTGCAGAATGGAAGGCCGAGCGACCGACACCAACTCACCAAGTTAATCTTGTTTAAGAATCAATAGATTCGTAATATTTTACACATGTAAATAAAAAAGAACACCATACTTATCTTGTTTTTCTAACCACCGATCGTCTGAGTCCATAATCTTCTGGATGACTTGTAGTCTGTCCATATTAATAAATTTGTTCGACTGACAAGACGATGTCGATGGCATTCGATCTCCTTGTAAATAAAGTTGTTTTTGACCAGTTCTCGATTGATTGCATTTCATTTGTACGACATTATTCCCGAGAATATTTATTGTTAAAAAGTGTCGTTAAAATACGACAAGAAATCTGAAAACATCGACAGAAGAAACTGACAACTCTTCCGTCCCTTGAGAGCACGCTTCGTGTAGTTCGCGATTAGCTCCCGCATACCGTCTCGCGTGCTTTTACCTGCATGGCAGCCCCCACAATGCCCCCACGTTGGCTTCATCCAATCATAGGAGCTCTCCTATGGAGTTATCGTTCCAGTATTCCTATAGAGTTCACTGGCCAAACCTCGTCCCCAGGGCCATTTGTGGCCAAGATGGCGGCCAAAAACTAAATGGCGGGAAGAAATGGCCCTGGCACAACACCACTGCCAAACGTTTAGCGCATGCGCGACGTCCGAGCTCGTCCTCAGAAAAAGAGCGGGAAAACACTGAAATATTTGGACTGGTCCGAGAGTCCGACACAAAAGTTAAAATTATAAGTATACTACCGAAAAGATAAGGTAGATAATTTGTGCATGGCTTCTTTGTCAATATTGTAACATATTCTGAATTTTTAAAACACAAATTTTTAAATTTTTAAATTTTTAAAACACAAATGAATAGTCGAGTCTTACTTAGTCTTCGCTGTCTGGTTGTTGCCGCCACGGCTTCTCTTGATATTTATTCTAGAGAATTCACGCATGCGCAAACGTTTGGCAGCGGTGTTCCCTGGCACAGGCTGCAAAAAGTGAATCATATTTTGACTCATTTTTTACTCGGACCCAGGCTTCACTAAGTTTATCGTGCCTAGTCAGGCTCGATTTTTTCTGAATATTTAGTTCAGCTTGACTGACCCAAACTGAAAACAATCAAAACATTCATTTCCAAATACATTGTCGAATTATTAAAATAAATACACTTTTAATAAATATCTGTAAATGCTTATTATTTATCATTTGCTTCACCGTTATATCAAATTCGCAAGAAACTGGATTGCCGTTTTCTGGCCGGGCCGCCTTGTTTCCGTGCGAGTTTCCGTGAGTTTTCGGTAGATTCAATTCAGCGTTTTGAGAAACATTTAGGCCTCGTTTAGTCGAGAATCCTTGTTTGAAAAAAGCCTGCTTCTCAATGGCCAAACACGTAAATTCTGCCCTGTGGTGTACTTTCCTTTCGCACCCAAAATACATTTTGACTTTGTTCACCAAGTCTTTTGTTCGCCCGATTTAGAAAACACTCTAAATTGCCGTCCCATGGACTTCGTTGTATGGCAGCCAGGGCACAGAGATGACACGACCCATCATTACATATTCTTCCGACGTTTTTACCAGTTTTTCGCCAGCTTTTCTCACATTTTCATTCATTTTGAAGTTGTTTTCAACAGCCGGCAATTCTGGTATCACTTATACTAGAAATACATGAACGCAACAACCCCTCGCCCGCTTTATATGCATTTTTTAACGCCACTCCCCCTCCCCTAATTTCTGTTTTTTGTTGTATTAATGACACACAGATCAGAAAAGATCCAGAAAATTAGTTAGCAGGTTCACCTGTAGTCATGTATTGACACACCGAAATAACATGCAAAGTCAATATTAGAAACAAACAACAAGATGAACCAAATGACAAATTTGCATTCAAAAATAGATATAAACAGTGGCCAAGAAAAGACACAGGTCAACGTCCTAGCGTTCAACTGACAACTCTAGACAATTTTCATTTTCAAGATTTCTTCCGTTTTTACTTAGCTAAACTGGTAAATACGAATCTCCTACCGTTATTAAACTTCTTCTGCTTTTGTCACCACAAACACTGCCAATTCAGTCTACTCTTTTTGGATTGTTTTTCTCGTTTGCGGTTTCTTACTTTTCTCGTTGTTGACACATAAATATGACAAGGGATCATTCAGTTCTCTTCATGATTTGAAAAGCCGTTTGTTTCAAAATTTCTTAATCGTTCCCTCTAGAGTTATGTAGAATACACCACAGAAAAATTCTTTACCGGCTTTGAACAGTTCAGGACACATCCTTCTTCTTTCAGTTGATTTCGGTCGGCATCGTTTTCGGTCTTTATGTTTTAAGTTGTATTTATTGTTGTCTTTTTCTCGCTGCCACATCTCTTCTTAGCCTTCTTTCTTTGGTCTTTCATCCATAGTAATATTAATGTACATTTTAGCTGAAACCATTTTTCTGGCAAAGATTTCTTTCGTCATGATCGTTGAAAAACTATTTCGTAATCCAACCGAACTTATAAATTATAATTTGCTGACGTAAATTTAAATAATTTGAATAATTTAACAGGTTAGTTACCAGTACCCTGCTATTCGAACTGCGCAAGTTGTGGATTTGATAACATATATATAAACAGGTTTCAGAATTAGTTTCAGCTTTTCATCTCGCGTGTAAAGTGGACTCCACGCACGTCGAGATTAGCACCCTCACCGGGCTCCGGGCCTTCGGCCCTCCAAGCGGCTCGGGGATAAATTTGAGCCCTATAAACAAATGCCCGCGAACTAGCCTGCCGCCCGCCTTGTGTCCACCAATCAGAATACCTAAAACATCCAATGTTATCTCGACCAATCAGATGCGGTGATAGCTCAGCCTGTGCCAGGCCCATTTGTTCTTGGCCGCCATCTTGGCCCAGCCCCCACAAATGGCCCTGGGGACGAGGTTGCCCCTCGCCCGCTTTTACATGAATTTTTTTCAAATTCTCTTTTCTGTTGGAAATAGGCTACTAAGGCAGTGTAAAAATTTTGTCAAAATTTTTTTTTTCAAAAACATTGAATTGATTGAAAACTACTCAAACAACTACCTGGCTGACCGCCACGGCTACATTTATGGCATTTCAAATTCTTTTAAGCTATTATTAAACAAAAGCAATTTTTTTATTTCGAAATCTGAAGTGCTGAAACTGTTTTCACCTACATGTTAATAAATATTATATATATATTTCCACAGCATTTGTACGTTTTACAGAAGAAAAATTGCTCCTTTTCCGAGTTTTTAATATGGCAAATTATGGACAAGCTATACGTTAAGTCACAAGTGGTTTTACAATAAGAAAACCATTTAAACAAAGATATTAAAACGGCACCCACAGATAAATACAAGAGGCAAGCAAACTGACATGCAATGGATCCGTTTAAAATAGTTTAGTTTAACGACACACAAAAAAAGAAAACAAAATTAACAGTGATATGATGTAAACAGGGAAACTCGAACAGGTTCGTGATTACTGAGAGTGGCTGCTCTATAATATTTTTACCGTTAAGTTTTCGCCGGTCTTTATTCCTTCGTTGGTTTTCAAGTTTTACTATTGCCTTTTCCTCCTTTAGAGTTTCAATTCGGTTTCACAGGTTTCCTTCTACTCAAGACAACAAGACGTTGTTTTGCTTTATACGTAGACGTTGATTTGTTTCTGTTCTTTCAAAAGTGATATACGTTTCCCAAAAACTCCTTCCTCAAACACTCCTTTCTCAAGTATTTTTGTCAAGAATAAATTATATTGTTAGTTCAAATCTTCTTGTCAAGAAACATATTGTCCCCAATGTGCCCCAGTGCCCCACGAATAAATATTCAGATCACAGAAATGGACCTTTTACCTTTTAGGAAAACCCCGCAATGTATTTTGGTAGTTGGGTATATTTTATCACTTCAGCTTCCAGGTGAAATGGCTGCCGTGAGGCGAGCACTTTTACTTGGAAGAATAATTGATTAGTTTTAACCACTTTTATCTTTCGAGAGTAAACTTTACTTATTACAGCATAACTAGGGGGGTATTTACTACATTCTGTGGAAAAGGTAATGAAGCTACTGCAGTCGTTGTCGAGAAAGTCAACTCAGAGTGATCGACTGAGCGAACACGCTTCGAACAAAAACATTTATGAAGAAAGATCTGTGCGAGCGTTTGCAGGTGAGTAAGCTTATCAAGTGGCGATCAATAAAATATTTTGCTATGTGGAAATTTGTTTGTAGTTTATCTGTACAGATCGTGTCGTTTTTGCAATTGTGCACGTCTCTTTAATGCCTTTTTTCGCTTATCGAGACTGACAAAGTTTGGCCATGCTTCCGATCAGACGTTCGATAAACAACACCCCTGCTAACAATGTTTTGGTTCTGTTTTGGCCCGAAAACTAAGCTTGTCCAGTGAGCAAAAATTCAGGTTTTTACAAGAGCTGCAACTCAAAAGTGCTTTCACGAGTTTTGCAGCCGTTGTTTTGCTTATTTTCGTTGTGTCTTGATTCGTCTCCCCCCAAGTAATTTAGTAAGTTCTAAAATATTATGCACTTGTCAAAGTTTAGCCCCAGCGTAGGGGGACGATCAAACCCAGGAGGATTTGACATTTTTTGAAAATTTACTTTAAATTCCTTACCCAGGGGGCAAACATTTGTGTCAAATAAAGAAAAAAACTTTTCTGTGGTTCCACCATTGTATCAATATAAATGCACATACATGTATCAATGTTAAGCCCCAGGGTGGGGTGGGGGTGGGGGGTGTGCAACCCACAGGGATATTGACTTTGTGGAAAAAAAATTGCAGTCAAATTCCCCTGTAGTAGAATAGCCTTGTTGGTCAAAATACCCCTCCCTGGGAAATATCAAGTGCTAAAATATAATATTAAGATAATTTTATGTGTCAAAAATCCCATCCCTTGAGTAAGTTAAATTTCCCTGTCGGTCTGTCATCCCATGGGTTGCCTGCCCCCCCCCCCCCACCTACCCTGGGCCTTAACATTGATAGGTGCATAACAATTGATTCAAGGAGAAACAACATTGACAGCATAATAAAGCAGTCAGTACAAAATATATGTGTGGTAGTGTTCAGGGAGCTGGACGTTTTTAATATTAACAAATGAATAAATGATAAACTAGGTTAGGAATGGCAATGCTAGAACATGTTTACAGCATCCCCCTTTAATACCAGCATTACACATAGTTAGCACAGACAATTTCTTCAGTTATTTGATTCTGTTTTGACAGCACCAGTAGAGTTGTCACTGGCTAATTCAGTTCCCAGATGCTTTTGCAACAGCTCATACATGTAGGTAAATAAAGGTGGAAGAATTTCAAGTCTCTTGTCCATCGCTTTGTCTCACATTGGCACAGTTTGTTGCCTCCTTTGAAGTGCAAGGTTCATCCTTCATATTAATAAATTATATTATAAATATATTCCTAATATGTATATACAGTACAAATATTTATAATTATTTCATTTACAAACTATCAACATGTTTAACAAGTTAAGCCAAACACTACAAATGTTATTTTAGGTTAAAATATTATATTATGGTAAAAGAGCTGCTCCCATCGGTTCATTTTCGTAATCGATTAATCGTTGTCAACAATCGATTAATATCGATTAATATGATTAATCGTATTGATTAAATAATTTAAATACAACATGTCCATGGTGATTTGTCCATTCAAAGGAAGGGGGTGCTTTTATAAAGTTTTTACTAAATTTGTTGGGGATTGCCTTGTTGTCGCCCAACAATTCAGTCACTATTCACGTTTTAAATCACTGTTTAATCACGGTTATAGATTGCGCACTTTCTCGCACTCTCACAGTTTACACGTGACACTCCAATCAAAACAAGTCACTTTTGTCATTTGATCACAACAACAATGCCCATCTTGTCACAATTTTTTAATTCCAGAAAGAAACTCATTTCGGCATCATGCTATGCAGGGTTGTTATATATTTATAGATGATCCGATTATTGTTAAGTATAATCGATTGTGAAAAAATAATCGATTAATTGGGAGCACCTCTAAGCTACTGTATTAACCAGGTTGTATTTATAGTTCTAGAACACTGCACAAACACTAATAAAAAAGTTTATATTTTGAGTTTTTACTTACTAATATCTAAGTAACTAAAACTATTTGAGAAAAGTTCAATGTACACAACACGTACAGAGAAAAACGTCACACTTTTTTTTAATATTTAGTAAATAAACAATGTTGAATTTAAATTATTTTACGACATATTAAAACTAATGCACCTGTCAATGTTAAGCCCCAGGGGAGGGGGGAGGGGCAACCCAATGGGACATAACAACCTCCATGCCCCTGTGGGTTAGGGATTTGACAAAAACAACCATCCTGAGAGAGGGGATATTTGATAATTTTGTGTGGGAGTCTGGTGACCACCAAGTATTGAAATGTGGTGTACAAATCTGATAGGTAAATATGAGCTGTTTTTATTGTATTTTTGTGTTCTATTATCGCTCAGGTTGAAATTGTGCTCAGTTTCTTTGACAATATCAGTTTAATTAATATTCTTTGTTAGTTTGTTGACCGATACTGTATTTAATTTTTAAGAAGGTTTCAGACGAGATGGACTGGAAACTGCCCTCTTCAGTAGTGCAAGGTTTGAAAGGGGCTTAAATGTTCTTGATTGACCACAAGAGCAATTAGTTTGGTTTTTCTAGTTTATCATGTATTTATAATATTAAAAACGTCCAGCTCCCTGAACACTGCTACATACATAGATTTTGTACTGACTGCTTTATTATGCTGTTAATGTTGTTTCTCCTTGAATCAATTGCTATGCACCTATCAATGTTAAGCCCCAGGGTGGGACTTCCCAAGACAGGGAAATTTGACTTTCTTGACAAGCTCGAGGGACGGGATTTTTGACACATAAAATGATCTTAATATTAAATTTTAGCACTTGATATTTCCCAGGGAAGGGGTATTTTGACCAACAAGGCTATTCTACTGCAGGGGAATTTGTCAATTTTTTCCAACAAAGTCGAAATTCCTGTGGGTTATCCCCCACCCTGGGGCTTAACATTTATATTGATACAATGGTGGAACCACAGAAAAGTTTTTTTATTTATTTGACACAAATGTTTGCCACCTGGGTAAGGAATTTGACGTAAATTTAAAAAAAATGTCAAACCCCCCTGGGTTTGATCGTCCCCCTACGCTGGGGCTAAACTTTGACAAGTGCATAATATTTTAGAAGTTACTAAATTACTTGGGAGGAGACGAATCAAGACACAAAGAAAATAAGCAAAACAACGGCTGAAAAACTCGCGAAAGCACTTTTGAGTTGCAGCTCTTGTAAAAACCTGAATTTTTGCTCATTGGACAAGTTTCGTTTTCGGGCCAAAACAGAACCAAAACATTGTTAGGGCCTGTTTATATGATCCCGGTGTACCGGGATGTCCCGGTTGCCCGGGATGAATTTCATCCCGGGTTTATATGGAGAAAACAAAGTGCTCGTCCCGGTTGACCGGGATGAATTTCATCCCGGGTCAAAAAGCGCGGGAATTTAAGGAAATGGACAAAAAAGCAAAATCTCACCCTAATTCTATACTATGTTAGAAGTTATTTCACTTTTATTCAGTGTTTTGTCTCTAGACCTGACCGTTTGGACGAAATTCTGACCGCAATATTCAAAGTTACAAGCGTTGTAGTTAAGTAAACTTCATCCCGGTGTACCGGGTGTCGCGTTTATATGGGAAAAAATCTGTCCCGGTGTACCGAGATCTCGGTTGCTTCAACCGGTCTCCATATAAACGCAACCGCGAAAATAACAGTAAATTATCTACAAGCCGAGATCCCGGTACACCAGGACGTCCCGGTACACCGGGATAATATAAACAGGCCCTTAGTAGGGGTATTGTTTATCGAACGTCTCATTGGAAGCATGGCCAAACTTAATTGTCAGTCTCAATAAGCGAAAAAAGGCATTAAAGAGACGTGCACAGTTGCAAAAACGACACGATCTGTACAGATAAACTACAAACAAATATCCACATAGCAAAATATTTTATTGATCGCCACTTGATAAGCTTACTCACCTGCAAACGCTCGCACAGACTTTTCTTCATAAATGTTTTTGTTCGAAGCGTGTTCGCTCAGTCGATCACTCTGAATTGACTTTCTCGACAACGACTGCAGTAACTTCATTACCTTTTCCACAGAATGTAGTAAATACCCCCCTAGTTATGCTGCAATAAGTAAAGTTTACTCTCGAAAGATAAAAGCGGTTAAAACTAATCAATTATTCTTCCAAGTAAAAGTGCTCGCCTCGCGGCAGCCATTTCACCTGGAAGTGAAGTGATACCCAACTACCACAATGCATTGCGGGTTTTTCCTAAAAGGTAAAAGGTCCATTCGTTCGCATTTCACGTTTGTCCACGCGTGTAAAATGACTCCACGCGTGCCGAGATTAGCACCATCACCGGGCTCCGGGCCTTCGGCCCTACGCCCGGGCTCGGGGATTAAATAACTTCCAGAAATACGCTAACTGAACCACTCCTCGCCAACATTTACTACCAGTCTTACTAAATAGCGCGCTTTCAAAAGTTTTAATTGAACGACGCCTAGTAAAACGCAGTTAGTCCCAAGTGAAACGGACACTGAGCGTTTCCAAATATTGAACCCACACCTAGCTAAACCATGGTTAATTATACATGGCCAGAAATTGCGGACATCGACAATGCGCATGTGCGTATTTCGTTACTAAAATGGCGTCTGCGCTGATAGGAAAATGTATAGAAAAGAAAAAACATTTCAAAATAAAAGCAATTGAATGGGCCGTTGAATTATTTGCCGTGTTGGTTTCTTCTTCTAGAACATAATTCAAATCTCATAGATAGTATTTTAACTCAAAATGTCGTAAAATTCACGGTACAATCTTACATTCAAATTTGCAATCTGTGCTTGTGAATCCCTTGTACAGAAATCGAAAACATCTTACAAGTCACAGCTTTAACAGTCGCTGGTCGAACATCCTTAAACTGGAGTAAGTTTGCCGAGTTCGTTCCTCGAAGCCAACATAATCTTTAGTACACACTGAGATTTTCAGCCAGATTTATGACCATTAACAGCGTACATTTTGGAGATAGAAAATACAAAAGTCGAAGACAGACAAGTGAATCAAACAGCTCGCCATATATACCAGAAATAGCGAAAGTAGTCGTAACCTTTCGCTAGAAAAACTGTGATTTTCCAGATTCTGCCGCCATGTTTGATACCAAAATAAAGCTTAGAACCCGGGCTTTCTAATGCCACGGAGAATGAAGTAAACCAGTCAGCCTGGACAGCTTATAAACGCGTTGCACTTTTACTTCCGGTTGCAAAATCCCGCGAATTTTTATGTTTTTAACATGTCACACTCGACCGACCATATTAATATACTAAAAGCGTTCAGTTTATCACAATTCAAGCAGAAAGTTGTATTGTCTACAAATCACTGTTCAAATCACGTCAAAAAGAGAAGTGTGTCGGAAGAAAAAATAGCGTTCACAATAAATATTCCACTGCAGCAACTTAGAAGTTGGCGTGATCTCAAAGATGGAGAAGTGTTACGACCCTACTCGTACGTTCAAATTCTGAACCCTTTCATCAGGCATTACCGAGTACAAATAAAGGTAGACTGCAAGAGGATCAATGGCTTGCTGAGAAGAGCTTGTAGTGAGGCAAAGTGCACAAGTTGTAAGAGTGTGATTTCTATGATTTTTTCCACCTCGTAAAATTCTGCACGGGAAGCCATATTTCATTTCATACCGAAATAGAGAAGCGGTGAGCGATTGTAGGGGTCACCGAGGAGTTTATAGGGAACTCTGCGAAAGGCTGCTGTACAGTCAGCGCTGGCTCAAATGTCCGCAATTTCTGGCCATGAATACCCGACAATGTGACATTATACCTTAGTTTTAAAATACTGACAGTCTATCAAGGGGGGCAATGGTGGCAGATTAAATTCACTAAATTAACCCAGACAATACAGACCTTGATTAATGATTATACAAAACTACAGTATTCAATACTACAATAGTACAATACCTTCAAAAATAATACGTTGAAAATTGAAATAAAGTCTTGATGCATCATAGAGAACTGTCAACGTTAATGCAAGTACTAAGACCGATAATTTTAAAAATGAAGATTTATTGATGAGTCATCAATCGTGTATCTTTCTTATTTTTTTTTGCTAATACGATGATATCCACTCGATATCTGCCCCATGTTTATGGGAAGTATCTCGGGTAAGTTCCACAAAAGGAATTATGAAAGTGTTAAAGCGGCGAACGATGCAGTCAGCAAAAGGTGAATCCCTCCATATCTCTCCAACGTAAGCATGACATAATTTGTCACTTTCCCCAGAGAACAGATAGCATCGAGATTCGATTTGTTCTTTTTGTGTTTTGTATTCGATTTTCAACACTGACCTATATATATGGTGCTGGCCAAAAATGTGTCCCCATTTTCACTTTCAAAATGGCGGCATTTATGGGTCCTGCTAATGGTAGCGACCACTGACATGTACTTATCGCAGGAAAAAATAATATTTATGTCAATACAAAGCGATTTTCTTACTATTCACACTGCATAAATTAGAGCATCGCATATAGAGGTCAACAAACTATGAATAAATTGTCGGTGTGGTCAAGTACAGCGACTCCGACAACATGTGCTTCTATGCTACACCGTATAGCCTTCCCCAGAAGCCTTCGCCAGTACTTTACAGCAAGAGAAGCGACAAGCTCTTATGGCTTTCTAAACAAGGTCTACTACAGTTTACTTATATATTGATGGTTGTCGGGTTTTGCCAGACGAGCGACAAAGGCTGGAACACATGAAGCATGTCAAATATTTCCGAGTTGTCCCTGCTAAGGTATATATTGCTTATTCTTCTTATCTTCTTTCCTTAATTCTTCCTGTTAACAACTAGAATATCTTGTCGGGCTCACGGCTTGATCGACCGAAAACGATGCTTACTGACCATGGTAGTCCGATATATTTTAACAGACTTGTGCATGTATTGGTGAAATGATTTCCCCCGCGACATGGTTCGCGCTCGAGGGATTATCATAAGTTTGTTCTTCATGTGTTGTTTATTGAGCTTTGTCTATTGATCAGCGCTAATGGGCGAGGTTTTGCCAGTTGTTTGTGAAATGATATCCTCGACCACATGGTTCCGCGGAGATAATCACAACTACGTTATTCCCGAAAGGTTCATCGATCACCTGTCAAGGTTTGCCAGGGCGAAATTTCGACAGTTGTTTGTGATATGACTTCCTGGACAAGTTGGCTCGACGGATAATCACAAATTTTTTTCACGCGAACTACAATCCTGGCCAAAATTAACTCGGACAGTCGCGTAAAACGAACTTAAGCGCATCAATTCCTAAGATTATGTTCAAATAACACCGGCCCCCACTACCCCCGTTCAATGTTGGTTAGAAAATGAAATGCAAAGTATGTTCAGCGCAAATTTTTATCAACATTGAATGGGGGTAGCGGGGGGAATGATTTTAAGAAGGAAATTTGATATCAGATGTGATCCGAGTGATTTTGACCAGGATTGTCTGAAAATGCTATTTCGAAACATAGACGTGTTTTTGCTGTTAAAATAGTGGAGAATGGTGGCAAACGTTACATGTTTTAATTCGTCAAATAAAGTATGTTTGAGCGCGGTAAAAGATCGTTATGATTGATGTGTTTGCACTACTTTGCATTTCATATCCACGCAAATAACACGCGCGTGCCCCAAATGCCCGCACAAAGCCCAAACTGGAAAGCGCCATAAAGGCATTATATATGCCTACGTCACCAACTTCTACAGGGGACGGTAAACACGGTAAACACGGTAAACACGCAAAGTTTACCTCTTTGTCCAACGATTAGCGGATGAAAGAAACAACTACACAACGTTGGCGCTTTTGAGAATGTTCTCCTACTCCAAGTGGTTAGATAAAGTAGAAACGCAGCCATAATAAACGCGAATGTTAAGATTCCCCACGGTCAACATATAAAAACAGCGTTTTTGAATAATTAAGAGTTAGAGGTCATATTTCTTTTATGTAAAACCATACATATGTTGACCGTCGTATATTTTTCGTTTGTTGCCATTAGTAGCCGTTTACAAGTTGGGAATCAAGTTATATTGTTTGTCTATAACACACACGTTTAATGCACACAATCGTAGCGTTGCTGTGTGCTAAAAGTACCGTGGAAGTGGTTTGTTTACCGTCGTCAAAGAGCTAAAAATCGGTTGTTCACCGTCGTCACTAGAACCTGACGTAAGCATATATAATGAGTTTATAACCGCTGTTCACTGTTTGTTTCTTGTCAAGATGATTTTGGCACAAACGTATTGCGTGCGACGTGCGTAGACATTAAATTCAAAGTGGTGCGAACACATCGTTCTTCAGGAATTCTATTAACGCCGCTTAATGATATTGCCAAAATTTGAGCGCTGTTTGTTTTGTTCTACCTCGTAGAATTAAAGTATGTAATGTCTCTCGCCATTCTGCTTTATTTTAACAGCCAAAATACATGTTTCTTTCAAAATAATATTTTCAGACAGTCTGAAAATGCTATTTCGAAACATAGACGTGTTTTTGCTGTTAAAATAGTGGAGAATGGTGGCAAACGTTACATGTTTTAATTCGTCAAATAAAGTATGTTTGAGCGCGGTAAAAGATCGTTATGATTGATGTGTTTGCACTACTTTGCATTTCATATCCACGCAAATAACACGCGCGTGCCCCAAATGCCCGCACAAAGCCCAAACTGGAAAGCGCCATAAAGGCATTATATATGCCTACGTCACCAACTTCTACAGGGGACGGTAAACACGGTAAACACGGTAAACACGCAAAGTTTACCTCTTTGTCCAACGATTAGCGGATGAAAGAAACAACTACACAACGTTGGCGCTTTTGAGAATGTTCTCCTACTACAAGTGGTTAGATAAAGTAGAAACGCAGCCATAATAAACGCGCATGTTAAGAATCCCAACGGTAAACACGGTAAACACGCAAAGTTTACCTCTTTGTCCAACGATTAGCGGATGAAAGAAACAACTACACAACGTTGGCGCTTTTGAGAATGTTCTCCTACTCCAAGTGGTTAGATAAAGTAGAAACGCAGCCATAATAAACGCGAATGTTAAGATTCCCCACGGTCAACATATAAAAACAGCGTTTTTGAATAATTAAGAGTTAGAGGTCATATTTCTTTTATGTAAAACCATACATATGTTGACCGTCGTATATTTTTCGTTTGTTGCCATTAGTAGCCGTTTACAAGTTGGGAATCAAGTTATATTGTTTGTCTATAACACACACGTTTAATGCACACAATCGTAGCGTTGCTGTGTGCTAAAAGTACCGTGGAAGTGGTTTGTTTACCGTCGTCAAAGAGCTAAAAATCGGTTGTTCACCGTCGTCACTAGAACCTGACGTAAGCATATATAATGAGTTTATAACCGCTGTTCACTGTTTGTTTCTTGTCAAGATGATTTTGGCACAAACGTATTGCGTGCGACGTGCGTAGACATTAAATTCAAAGTGGTGCGAACACATCGTTCTTCAGGAATTCTATTAACGCCGCTTAATGATATTGCCAAAATTTGAGCGCTGTTTGTTTTGTTCTACCTCGTAGAATTAAAGTATGTAATGTCTCTCGCCATTCTGCTTTATTTTAACAGCCAAAATACATGTTTCTTTCAAAATAATATTTTCAGACAATCCTGGCCAAAATTAACTCGGACAGTCGCGTAAAACGAACTTAAGCGCATCAATTCCTAAGATTATGTTTCAAATAACACCGGCCCCCACTACCCCCGTTCAATGTTGGTTAGAAAATGAAATGCAAAGTATGTTCAGCGCAAATTTTTATCAACATTGAATGGGGGTAGCGGGGGGAATGATTTTAAGAAGGAAATTTGATATCAGATGTGATTTAAGGCAATGTGTCCGAGTGATTTTGACCAGGATTGTCTGAAAATGCTATTTCGAAACATAGACGTGTTTTTGCTGTTAAAATAGTGGAGAATGGTGGCAAACGTTACATGTTTTAATTCGTCAAATAAAGTATGTTTGAGCGCGGTAAAAGATCGTTATGATTGATGTGTTTGCACTACTTTGCATTTCATATCCACGCAAATAACACGCGCGTGCCCCAAATGCCCGCACAAAGCCCAAACTGGAAAGCGCCATAAAGGCATTATATATGCCTACGTCACCAACTTCTACAGGGGACGGTAAACACGGTAAACACGGTAAACACGCAAAGTTTACCTCTTTGTCCAACGATTAGCGGATGAAAGAAACAACTACACAACGTTGGCGCTTTTGAGAATGTTCTCCTACTCCAAGTGGTTAGATAAAGTAGAAACGCAGCCATAATAAACGCGAATGTTAAGATTCCCCACGGTCAACATATAAAAACAGCGTTTTTGAATAATTAAGAGTTAGAGGTCATATTTCTTTTATGTAAAACCATACATATGTTGACCGTCGTATATTTTTCTTTTGTTGCCATTAGTAGCCGTTTACAAGTTGGGAATCAAGTTATATTGTTTGTCTATAACACACACGTTTAATGCACACAATCGTAGCGTTGCTGTGTGCTAAAAGTACCGTGGAAGTGGTTTGTTTACCGTCGTCAAAGAGCTAAAAATCGGTTGTTCACCGTCGTCACTAGAACCTGACGTAAGCATATATAATGAGTTTATAACCGCTGTTCACTGTTTGTTTCTTGTCAAGATGATTTTGGCACAAACGTATTGCGTGCGACGTGCGTAGACATTAAATTCAAAGTGGTGCGAACACATCGTTCTTCAGGAATTCTATTAACGCCGCTTAATGATATTGCCAAAATTTGAGCGCTGTTTGTTTTGTTCTACCTCGTAGAATTAAAGTATGTAATGTCTCTCGCCATTCTGCTTTATTTTAACAGCCAAAATACATGTTTCTTTCAAAATAATATTTTCAGACAGTCTGAAAATGCTATTTCGAAACATAGACGTGTTTTTGCTGTTAAAATAGTGGAGAATGGTGGCAAACGTTACATGTTTTAATTCGTCAAATAAAGTATGTTTGAGCGCGGTAAAAGATCGTTATGATTGATGTGTTTGCACTACTTTGCATTTCATATCCACGCAAATAACACGCGCGTGCCCCAAATGCCCGCACAAAGCCCAAACTGGAAAGCGCCATAAAGGCATTATATATGCCTACGTCACCAACTTCTACAGGGGACGGTAAACACGGTAAACACGGTAAACACGCAAAGTTTACCTCTTTGTCCAACGATTAGCGGATGAAAGAAACAACTACACAACGTTGGCGCTTTTGAGAATGTTCTCCTACTACAAGTGGTTAGATAAAGTAGAAACGCAGCCATAATAAACGCGCATGTTAAGAATCCCAACGGTAAACACGGTAAACACGCAAAGTTTACCTCTTTGTCCAACGATTAGCGGATGAAAGAAACAACTACACAACGTTGGCGCTTTTGAGAATGTTCTCCTACTCCAAGTGGTTAGATAAAGTAGAAAACGCAGCCATAATAAACGCGAATGTTAAGATTCCCCACGGTCAACATATAAAAACAGCGTTTTTGAATAATTAAGAGTTAGAGGTCATATTTCTTTTATGTAAAACCATACATATGTTGACCGTCGTATATTTTTCGTTTGTTGCCATTAGTAGCCGTTTACAAGTTGGGAATCAAGTTATATTGTTTGTCTATAACACACACGTTTAATGCACACAATCGTAGCGTTGCTGTGTGCTAAAAGTACCGTGGAAGTGGTTTGTTTACCGTCGTCAAAGAGCTAAAAATCGGTTGTTCACCGTCGTCACTAGAACCTGACGTAAGCATATATAATGAGTTTATAACCGCTGTTCACTGTTTGTTTCTTGTCAAGATGATTTTGGCACAAACGTATTGCGTGCGACGTGCGTAGACATTAAATTCAAAGTGGTGCGAACACATCGTTCTTCAGGAATTCTATTAACGCCGCTTAATGATATTGCCAAAATTTGAGCGCTGTTTGTTTTGTTCTACCTCGTAGAATTAAAGTATGTAATGTCTCTCGCCATTCTGCTTTATTTTAACAGCCAAAATACATGTTTCTTTCAAAATAATATTTTCAGACAATCCTGGCCAAAATTAACTCGGACAGTCGCGTAAAACGAACTTAAGCGCATCAATTCCTAAGATTATGTTCAAATAACACCGGCCCCCACTACCCCCGTTCAATGTTGGTTAGAAAATGAAATGCAAAGTATGTTCAGCGCAAATTTTTATCAACATTGAATGGGGGTAGCGGGGGGAATGATTTTAAGAAGGAAATTTGATATCAGATGTGATTTAAGGCAATGTGTCCGAGTGATTTTGACCAGGATTGTCTGAAAATGCTATTTCGAAACATAGACGTGTTTTTGCTGTTAAAATAGTGGAGAATGGTGGCAAACGTTACATGTTTTAATTCGTCAAATAAAGTATGTTTGAGCGCGGTAAAAGATCGTTATGATTGATGTGTTTGCACTACTTTGCATTTCATATCCACGCAAATAACACGCGCGTGCCCCAAATGCCCGCACAAAGCCCAAACTGGAAAGCGCCATAAAGGCATTATATATGCCTACGTCACCAACTTCTACAGGGGACGGTAAACACGGTAAACACGGTAAACACGCAAAGTTTACCTCTTTGTCCAACGATTAGCGGATGAAAGAAACAACTACACAACGTTGGCGCTTTTGAGAATGTTCTCCTACTCCAAGTGGTTAGATAAAGTAGAAACGCAGCCATAATAAACGCGAATGTTAAGATTCCCCACGGTCAACATATAAAAACAGCGTTTTTGAATAATTAAGAGTTAGAGGTCATATTTCTTTTATGTAAAACCATACATATGTTGACCGTCGTATATTTTTCTTTTGTTGCCATTAGTAGCCGTTTACAAGTTGGGAATCAAGTTATATTGTTTGTCTATAACACACACGTTTAATGCACACAATCGTAGCGTTGCTGTGTGCTAAAAGTACCGTGGAAGTGGTTTGTTTACCGTCGTCAAAGAGCTAAAAATCGGTTGTTCACCGTCGTCACTAGAACCTGACGTAAGCATATATAATGAGTTTATAACCGCTGTTCACTGTTTGTTTCTTGTCAAGATGATTTTGGCACAAACGTATTGCGTGCGACGTGCGTAGACATTAAATTCAAAGTGGTGCGAACACATCGTTCTTCAGGAATTCTATTAACGCCGCTTAATGATATTGCCAAAATTTGAGCGCTGTTTGTTTTGTTCTACCTCGTAGAATTAAAGTATGTAATGTCTCTCGCCATTCTGCTTTATTTTAACAGCCAAAATACATGTTTCTTTCAAAATAATATTTTCAGACAGTCTGAAAATGCTATTTCGAAACATAGACGTGTTTTTGCTGTTAAAATAGTGGAGAATGGTGGCAAACGTTACATGTTTTAATTCGTCAAATAAAGTATGTTTGAGCGCGGTAAAAGATCGTTATGATTGATGTGTTTGCACTACTTTGCATTTCATATCCACGCAAATAACACGCGCGTGCCCCAAATGCCCGCACAAAGCCCAAACTGGAAAGCGCCATAAAGGCATTATATATGCCTACGTCACCAACTTCTACAGGGGACGGTAAACACGGTAAACACGGTAAACACGCAAAGTTTACCTCTTTGTCCAACGATTAGCGGATGAAAGAAACAACTACACAACGTTGGCGCTTTTGAGAATGTTCTCCTACTACAAGTGGTTAGATAAAGTAGAAACGCAGCCATAATAAACGCGCATGTTAAGAATCCCAACGGTAAACACGGTAAACACGCAAAGTTTACCTCTTTGTCCAACGATTAGCGGATGAAAGAAACAACTACACAACGTTGGCGCTTTTGAGAATGTTCTCCTACTCCAAGTGGTTAGATAAAGTAGAAACGCAGCCATAATAAACGCGAATGTTAAGATTCCCCACGGTCAACATATAAAAACAGCGTTTTTGAATAATTAAGAGTTAGAGGTCATATTTCTTTTATGTAAAACCATACATATGTTGACCGTCGTATATTTTTCGTTTGTTGCCATTAGTAGCCGTTTACAAGTTGGGAATCAAGTTATATTGTTTGTCTATAACACACACGTTTAATGCACACAATCGTAGCGTTGCTGTGTGCTAAAAGTACCGTGGAAGTGGTTTGTTTACCGTCGTCAAAGAGCTAAAAATCGGTTGTTCACCGTCGTCACTAGAACCTGACGTAAGCATATATAATGAGTTTATAACCGCTGTTCACTGTTTGTTTCTTGTCAAGATGATTTTGGCACAAACGTATTGCGTGCGACGTGCGTAGACATTAAATTCAAAGTGGTGCGAACACATCGTTCTTCAGGAATTCTATTAACGCCGCTTAATGATATTGCCAAAATTTGAGCGCTGTTTGTTTTGTTCTACCTCGTAGAATTAAAGTATGTAATGTCTCTCGCCATTCTGCTTTATTTTAACAGCCAAAATACATGTTTCTTTCAAAATAATATTTTCAGACAATCCTGGCCAAAATTAACTCGGACAGTCGCGTAAAACGAACTTAAGCGCATCAATTCCTAAGATTATGTTCAAATAACACCGGCCCCCACTACCCCCGTTCAATGTTGGTTAGAAAATGAAATGCAAAGTATGTTCAGCGCAAATTTTTATCAACATTGAATGGGGGGAGCGGGGGGAATGATTTTAAGAAGGAAATTTGATATCAGATGTGATTTAAGGCAATGTGTCCGAGTGATTTTGACCAGGATTGTAGGTTTATCGATTACCGGCAAGATTTTGCCAGGGCGAGATTTCGGCAGTTGTTTGTGAAATGACTTCCTTGACCAGATGGGTCGAGGGATGATCACAAATGTTATTCCTGTGAGGTTTCTCGAATACGGGCAAGGTTTTGCCTGGGCGAGATTCCGCCTGGTTTGAGGGATGATCACAAATCAGTTGTTCTCGCAAGGTTTATCGATTACCGGTAAGGTATTGCCAGGGCGAGATTTCGCCAGGTGTTTGTGAAATGACTTCCTTGACCAGATGGTTTGAGGGATGATCACAAATCAGTTGTTCTCGCGAGGGTTCTCGATTACCAGCAAGCTTTTGCCAGGGCAAGATTTCGCCAGTTGTTTGTGAAATGACTTCCTCGACAAGTTGGTTCGATGGATAATCACAAATTTTTTTCACGCGAACTAGGTTTATCGATTACCGGCAAGGTTTTGCCAGGGCGAGATTTCAGTAGTTGTTTGTGAAATGACTTCCTTGACCAGATGGGTCGAGGGATGATCACAAATGTTATTCCTGTGAGGTTCATCGATTATGGGCACATGAAGGTCTTGCCAGAGCGAGGTTTCGCCACATGTTGGTGAAATGACTTCCTTGACCAGATGGTTCGAGGATGATCACAAATGTTATTCCCGTGAGGTTTCTCGAATACGGGCAAGGTTTTGCCAGGGCGATATTTCGCCTGGTTTGAGGGATGCTCACAAATCAGTTGTTCTCGCAAGGTTTATCGATTACCGGCAAGGTATTGCCAGGGCGAGATTTCGCCAGGTGTTTGTGAAATGACTTCCTTGACCAGATGGTTTGAGGGATGATCACAAATCAGTTGTTCTCGCGAGGTTTCTCGATTACCAGCAAGCTTTTGCCAGGGCAAGATTTCGCCAGTTGTTTGTGAAATGACTTCCTTTGCCAGATGGTTCGAGGGATATGATCACAAATGTTATTCCCGTGAGGTTTATTGATTACCGGCGAGGTTTTGCCAGGGCGAGATTTCGCCAGGTGTTTGTGAAATGACTTCCTTGACCAGATGGTTTGAAGGATGAGTCACAGATGAGTTGTTCTCGCGAGGTTTATCGATTACTGGCAAGGTTTTGCCAGGGCGAGATTTCGCCAGGTGTTTGTGAAATAACTTCCTTGCCCAGATTGTTTGAGGGATGAGTCAAAAATCAGTTGTTCTCGCGAGGTTTCTCGATTACTGGCAAGGTTTTGCCATGAGGGCGAGATGTCGCCAGTGGTTTTGTGAAATGACTTCCTTGACCAGATGGTTCGAGGAATGATCACAAATGTTATTCCCGTGAAGTTTCTCGATTACCGGTAAGATTTTGTCAGGGTGAGATTTCTCCCTGTGGATTTCACCAGTGGTTTTGTGAAATGACTTCCCTTACCAGATGGTTTGAAGGATGATCACAAATGCTATATTCCCGTGAGGTTCACTGATAACCGGCAGGATCTTGCCAGGGCGAGATTTCACCAGTGGTTTTGTGAAATGACTTCCCTTACCAGATGGTTCGAAGGATGATTACAAATGTTATACCCGTGAGGTTCACTGATAACCGGCAAGATCTTGCCAGGGCGAGGCTTCGCCAGATGTTGATGTACGTGACAGGACCCCCTCCGTTCCTCGACCAGATGTTTCGAGGGATGATCACATATATGTTACCCAAAGCGTCTGAGGTGTCTTGATTACCAGTCAAGGTTTACCAGGGTGAGATTTTGCCAGTTGTTTTTGGAATGACTCCCTCGACCTAGTGGCTCAAGCCAAGGGATGAGCACAAATATGTTGTTCACGTGAGGTTTATGCCTTTATAGATAACCGGGCAAGGCTATGCCAGGGAGAGGAGTCGCCAGTTGCTGGTTTGTGATACAACTTCCTCTTCTATATGACCCGATGGCACCGGTGAGGGTTGTCGATTACTGCATGGGCAATAATTCACAGGGCGTGCTAATTCACACGTTTTTTTTGTGCTATGCAATTCAGAGGTGTATTCTGAAATATGAGCGAAGTTTCCCAAGTTATCTACAATGATCACATGCAGCGCTAACGGTCCTGTGTGACATCAGTTCTGTGTTGATTGTCTTATAATACGCTTCTGTGTTGGTGTTTTGGGTTTGACAATAGATAACGCGACGTTGCTGTGTTAGTTATTACGTCGTATAGGTTTTAACGGTAGGCGGAGTTCCCGTCATGGAGTCTTGGTACTTCTGAAAACGGGGTACCTCAATCAACCCTCCCAGTTTACTGGGTCAGGACTGTCACTTCTCCACTGGCAGTGGGTTCCTCCTTTTTCTCCTTGTTTTATTATAGGTTTTGTTGTTGTCTTACTTTATATGATGTGTTTTCTTATGCCAACTTGTACAATGTTTTCCTGGAATGGGCATATCATACTACATTTGCTCCTAAACTGAAGTTACTAACTGCCCAAGCAGGTCGAACGTCCATCACATGGCTAAACTTTTTGGAGGACCCCACTGTCGGTGGCGGGGTGATGTCCTTGACCTTTTACATGATGTTAACGCGTCACTGCGGACATTCCCACCTGTTTGTTATCCAATTTTATATCCTCATTCATCAGAGCGTATGGGTAATCATCACCCTAAACCACAATCGGTTTATATCATTGTTTAGATTAAGAAAATGATTCCGCTGAAGTTGGCGCCTTCAACGTTTCTGGATTTTCCTACAGACGAAAACATTGCCGCGTATCGTCTCGATCACCGCGGCTAGCTATATTTCAACTGAATGAACTATTCTACAGTTTCTCAGTCTTTTGGATTTCTTTCTGTAAGAAAGTATTAACGATTGGCGCGTAGGGCCGGTTTAAGCCTAGGGGAGTCTTCGGCCCGCAGAGCTAGGGACTGAGCGCCATATTTTATCTGTAATGTATCATTTGCTCCATGCCAACTTGTGTTTAGCAATAGCAAACTGTACAGTCTGTGACTCCAACTTTACAGAAAACAAATAGTCTCTTTTTAGGTGGGTTTAGTTTTGGAATTAGGTGTCCGTTGTCGATCCCTTAAAACAAGTATTATATTATAATCAATGATTGAGTTAACGCTGAGTATTATTAGTTGCTCTGAGTTTGTACAAGGCTTCAACAGTAGACCATTAATGGTCTCTTGTGTTAAGGGATGAGAATTGGGGTGTAAGGATTGGGGTATATATGGCCCAATAATGGTCTCTTGGTAGTGTACAGAAGCATGGAAAGCTACAGAAAGGGTGGGTAGGCGAATTTTCTCCCCATACCTTAATAGCGATGCGATATTGTTGCAGTGTGAAATAGAATACTATTCACACTGCATAATCAGTGTGGTCAAGTACAGCGGTGTAGGCTACATAGCGTGCGATGCAGCCCAGTCAGTTATTGGAATGTCTATCGTGATTCCTGATATGCCCGTTTAACGTGAAAAATGACTTCCCACCCATGCACCCACCCAATTGTGAGCATTTGCACTGCAGCTCTTGTCGTATCGCCGAGTTTTCTCCCCATACCTTAATAGCGATGCGATATTGTTGCAGTGTGAAATAGAATATACTTTATTAATAACTCGTTCCTGTGCGAGGGCTTCCCCAGAGGTGAATAAAATCGTCCAGCGTCAGCCAGAATAAAATACTAAAGACCAATTCGGAAACCGCGGTGACTCGTGTCACGGAATTCTTTCCTCGGGCACAAAAAAAGATTTTAATCAACGTTAAGGATTAATTTACATCTAAACTAAACCAATTCTTCTTTGTACATTTAGTTGCCCAGCTCATGTAAACAGGCCATAGCTATAGTTTATAAATCGTTCCTGTCCGAGGACTTCCCCAGAGCCCGGTGAATAAAATCTTCTCGTTAGCCAGAATAAAATACTAAAGACCAATTCGGAAAGGAACGGGTTACTGCATGCACGGTTGGTCATTATTAATTTCTTGTGGAACGACTCAAGAGGCCTGCTGGATTATTTGTCTGACCAAATTGACATGATCTCGAGTTTGTGTAAACAAAATATTTCGGTGGTTTTTCCATGTATATTATTTATGTTTGTTGCTGAGCGGCCCGGGACGTTTTCATGATGAGTCTTATTGTAGTTCTGAACTACAATAATAATAATATTCCTAGACAATTACTGTTGTAGCTTTCTAGCTTTGTGCGTACGGCACAAACACTTGGCAATAAAATAAACAAGACTGTCAATACACATGGTCATGGAAATCTACAAACATTTCGTTTCATGAAGTCGTCAGCTCTATAAAGAATCGCTGAAGGTCACGAGAAAATCGTAAAGAAGCGAGGCGTACCGAGTTCTTCTAGCTTCTTCTTAGCTCCTATCAACCTTTTCCAAGTGTTTATAGCAGACGAGAAACTCATCAGTTGTCAGGTGTTTTAAAATCCGGTAAACGGCGAGTTCGTCCGTCTAATTTTCCGTCGTTAAAACAAGAAAGCCAGACGACAAAATATATCAGACTGGGACAGTGGAAGACCGTCAAACCCGTCAGTCAGAAAGCTTTCATCTTCTATAAATATGAAGACTTTATCGAGTTATAAATAACATAATTCGACTGAATGCCGAGCAAAATATGAGTCTAACTTTTGGTCGAGGGTCGAGGGTTGCAAGTCGAGGGTCGAGGGTTGCAAGTCGAGGGTCGAGGGTCGCAAGGCGAGGGTCGAGGGCTAAAAGTCGAGGGTCAGAAAAATATGTGGGGGAAATGAAAAATAAATGTTTTATACAATCACCGTTCGTGATCTCTCAACTGCGTATTACCACGGGTGGTATTACTTTTACTACTAAGTGGAAAATTAATAAGGAAATAACAGCTGACATGCTTGTCATATACCGAGAGGTGTGCTCATTGTCAGTGTTGGATATATAACCATAGTCTTGCGTTTGAGGATATTAGCGTAGGTATCACTTATATATCTAAAATATGTCAGCGAAATTGTACAGCGAAGTTGTTTCTGGTAAAGGAAACAGTAGCTCAAGCGAAATCGAAGAAACTTCGAAAACTTTTGGGTTGGTAAACTGCTGGAAGAGTACCAAACGGAAGATGAACATGTCACTCTACAAAAGGCGATAAATCTTAGCAAGGTAATATTTGGAACCTCTTGTAATATTGAGTATTATGTTTAAAGATCAAACTAAGCTAGTTTGAGTTATTAGCGCCTCACTATTGTGGTACCAACCGCTATTGAACGTTTATAAATGCTTAATAAACCAGCGCTGCACGTCCTCCAAGTGCGCGGCAGATACGTTCGTCTTTGCTGTTCATTTTATCATCGCTATATCATATCATATCCGTCAAGTATAAGTAGTTTTATTTTAGCTTGTTATTGTGAAAAGTAATCTGAAAAATGTCACTCATTTCCTGCACATGCATGTCAAGCATCACCAGAAACAACTTCGCTGTACAATTTCGCTGACATATTTTATATTTACGCAGTTGAGAGATCACGAACGGTGATTGTATAAAAAATTTATTTTTCATTTTCCCCCCATATTTTTCTGACCCTCGACTTTCAGCCCACGACCCTCGCCTTGCGACCCTCGCCTTGCGACCCTCGACCCTCGACTTGCAACCCTCGACCCTCGACCCTCGACCCTCGACCAAAAGTTAGACTCGCAAAATATACAGGCAGTTTTAAAAACATGTGTCATCAGTCCGGTTGATAGATGATAGATGTATAATTGTAATGTGATACCGGGGTAGTGTTGTAGTTGAGTGTGTATAATTGTGCATGTTTGTGTGAAGAATAAAAGAGCGATATTTGGCAACTTTCTGGGTTTTCTTTAATACTACATTTTGGTGCCGTGACCAGGATAAATGGCGACAACTGCTCGATCCAGCGTGGCGCTTCCAGAAGCATTTTCGGATGGCGATATAGAGTTTTGGCTTCGAAAGTTTGAACTTTCCTCCAAGGCCAACGAATGGAAAGACGACGCTATGCTGAAACGGCTGCCACGCTTCTGTCGGGTAAAGCCTTCGCCGTGTTTGAACGACTGGACGAGGCCAAAAAAGAGTCCTACAAAAGTTTAAAAGAAGCACTTATAAGCGCTTTCGGAGGGGACGCAACCGGGAAGCATATCGCGATGACGACATTTCGAAACCGAGCGCGTAAACCCAATGAAGACATTCAAGTTTTCGCTTACAATTTGGAGTCGTTATTAAGACGGGCACTGCCTGATCTTGGAGGAAACGAACGCGATACCCTCCTTAAACAACAGGTCATCGAAGGAGTGGGTTCGGCCTTAAAGAAGGAGCTTTTACAACGGCCTGGTCTTTCGTATGGCGAAACAGTCGATGTTGCGCAACAACTGTATTTGGCTATGCAAGTTTCTTCAAACCAAGCCGAGAGCCAAATCAACCAAGCCACCACAAGCAGCCACCCACAATCGACCACTCAGTATACTTTGATCACACAGATGATGGAAAATATGGAGATATTAACCGAGAAAGTCAACCAGCTTTCAGAGTCCGTCGCGAAAGTAAACGCCGTCTCAGCAGGAAATCCCCCTCAGGCACGACGTGGATCATGTTTCCGTTGTGGCAACCAGGGTCATTTTGCCAGAGAATGCAGGACCTCCATCCGTGCGAGGACAACAGATTACCGACAACGTGGTGTAGAAAGTTATTGTTTTGTTTGCGGGAAAATTGGACATTTGGCTCGAGAATGTCCGCATCGGTTCCCGTCCCCAACTTCGCGTCCACAGCATCAGGAAAACTACCAAGGGTCGACCCGCTACTAGGCCGGGGGTCTACCCACAATGACATGGCCTTACCAATAAACTGTATTCAGCCTACTGGAGTCTTTATTCAGGCGCGTGTTGATGGATGTGAACAAAAATGTTTGGTTGATACCGGTGAGACGGTGTCCTTGGTAAGTCGTCAGTTAGTCCATGGTGCTTTACAACCATGTCCTTTGAAAGCGCGTGGAATTGGTGGTGAGCCTCTCCAAGTACTCGGAATGGCGGAACTCTCCGTTCAGTTGGCAAATGAGACATTTAATCATTCTTTTGTGGTAGTGGGTATGGCTAATACTTGTATCTTGAGTGCCGACTTTTTAAAGTACGGAAAAATGCTTGTCAATGTGACAGATGCAAAGTTATCATGGCCAAATGGCGAGGTACAACTTCTGGTTGAATCAACGACACCATCCATCAACCGTCTAAGCACTTTGTTAGAAAACTATTCTGATGTGTTCGTTAATGGACCCAATGATTCTTTGGGCCGAACTACACAAGCGGAGCATGTTATTGACACAGGAGCCAGTCACCCTATCAAACAGCGCCCTTACAGAATCGCAGTCCATCTCAATACCGTGGTGAACCAACAAGTGGATGATATGCTTAAGCGGGGTCTCATCAGACCAAGCACTAGTCCGTGGTCGTCACCGATTGTGTTAGCACCCAAAAAGGATGGGAATTATCGGTTTTGTGTCGATTTTCGACGAGTTAACTCGGTCACCAAGAAAGATGCTCACCCGATGCCACGGATCGACGATATCCTCGACCAGCTGGGTGGTCCAAGCTGTTTCAATACTCTGGATCTCGCCTCTGGCTATTGGCAAGTGCCTTTAAGAGAAGCGGATAGAGAAAAGACAGCATTTTCAGTCGGGGTGAATCACTACGAGTTTACTGTCATGCCTTTTGGTTTGACTAATGCGCCTGCCACATTTCAACGTATGATGAGCAGACTCCTGAATGGAATAAAGGGATGTGTGGTGTTTCTGGATGATATCATTATTTTCTCAGATACATGGTTAGAACACAATCGAATTTTGGAGGAAGTTCTTCGCCGGATTCGTGAGGCAGGTTTGAAACTCAAGAAGGTCAAATGTCAATTCGGACAGACATCTGTTAAATTTCTGGGCCATGTTGTGTCAGCCCGAGGTACGGAACCGGATCCTGAAAAGGTGAGAGCTGTGCGCGATTTTCCGACACCATCCTCAGTAAGTGAAGTTCGAGGATTCCTTGGTATGGCATCCTATTATCGGCGCTTTGTCAAGGATTTTGCGAGCATAGCTTCCCCCCTCCACGACCTAACAAAGGGTGGACAACGAGAATTCAACTGGACACTACAAGCCGACCAGGCCTTCAGAATCCTTAAACAGCACCTTTGCTCCACACCTATTTTATCCTTACCTGGTTTTTCTATTCCCTTCACCATTTACACCGATGCTAGTGATGTGGGCCTCGGTGCAGTCTTATCTCAGCGCAAAGGGGTATACGAACATGTTATTGCCTATGCCAGTCGCGTTTTAACACCCGCCGAAAGGAATTATTGCACCACCGAGAAGGAGTGTTTAGCCATCGTGTGGACTGTCAACTATTGGCGAACATACTTACTGGGTCAGCATTTTGATGTTGTGACTGACCACCAGAGTCTTACATGGCTTGAAGGCCTCAAAGAACCGAAGGGCCGACTAGCAAGATGGATCCTGTCCTTACAGGAGTACCAGTTCCAGATAACGCTTCGACCAGGAAAGCAAAATGCCAACGCGGATATCCTTTCTCGTTTTCCTCTGCCTACTACAGCACATTGTCCAGAGGTAGACCTTGAAGACAACCTAACAGCTGGCGTTGGGGCCACAAAGGTAATCTCCCACACTGGTCAGTCAAGGAAATTCGTGAGGCTCAAAAAGCAGACCAGGGTACTTCACGGGTTCTGCAGAGATTTGCTACAGCAAACGAGCAACCAGCAGCCAATGGAGAGTGGATGGAAGATGGTGAGCTACGACGTTACCGACAATTCTGGCCTCAAATGGAGATAGTGGATGATGTGCTGCACCGCCGAGTGGAGAAAGGTACCCGGGACGAACGGCTCGTCTTAGTCGTACCAAGAAAGATGAGGGGCTGCTTCTTAAAGTTGTCACACAATGATCCGTGTTCTGGACACATGGGTATTAACCGCTGTTTGGAGCGCCTTCAACGACAATACTACTGGCCTGGAATGACAGCCGAAATACAGTTGTGGATAGCAGAATGTGAGCAGTGTAACCGCCGGAAGCCCCAAGTACCCGCACAAAGAGCACCGATGGAAAGCATCAAAGTTGGATGACCAATGGAACTGTGGGCGATGGACGTGATGGGACCACTCCCGATGACTGCGCGGGGCAACCAGTATATTCTGGTAATGTCTGACCATTTTACAAAATGGGTAGAAGCTGTACCGATGGCCAACCAAACGCGCGGACACTACAGCAAAGGCGTTTGTGGATGAAGTTGTATCCCGTCATGGCATCCAAGAGAAGCTCCTGACCGACCAGGGCAAAAACTTTGAGGCTGACCTAATGAAGAAAGTGTTTCAACTGCTCGGAGTAAAGAAGCTGAGAACGTCACCATATCAGCCACAAACCGATGGAAAAGTGGAGCGATTTAATCGCACCTTGAAAGGGATTCTAACGGCGTATGTCAACAACGATCATAATGATTGGGACATTCATTTGCCACTGGCTTTATTTGCTTACCGTGCCGGCGTGCATCGCTCATCAGGTGTCACACCCTTCAAAGCTGTGTATGGTCGCGAAGCTACATTACCATTGACACTCATGGGCACTGCACACAAACCAACCGAAGAAGGGCTGATTGCAAACTACTGTGACGAGCTTGAGAAGACCTTACAGACGGTGTATGATCAGGTTGCAACCAATGTCAGTCAAGCTCAGGCAAAGCAGAAGAAGACGTACGATAACCTGACAAAAGTGGAGAGCGTGCAACTGAAGCCAGGTGATCGGGTGTGGCTCAAGGGAAAGAGCCGGAAATTCCACAAAGAATGGATGGGGCCGTACGTGCTGCTTAGTCGCCTTGGTAACGTCAATTACCACGTCAAACCGGAAGCTGAAAAAGGAAGAAAGAAAGTTGTACATCGCAATCGTTTAAAGCTTGTCAATGGTAATCCTAAGGGGGAGAACGGATCCAACGTGTCCAATACAAACGAGCTAGGAGGTACTGCTGACCTTCTTTCGAATGAACCAGAGATCAACCATCAAGAGGAAGTACAGACGTGTGAGCGACATGAAGTGACTACTGGCCTACGCCGGTCCACCCGTCAACGTCGAGCCCCGGATCGATACCAAGATTTAAATTTGGAAGAAATTCAGATCGAGGACGCTCTCCATTAAGGAGGGGATAATGTAGTGTATGTGACAATGAACTTGTGACCTTCGGCGAACACGTGATGATAGATGTATAATTGTAATGTGATACCGGGGTAGTGTTGTAGTTGAGTGTGTATAATTGTGCATGTTTGTGTGAAGAATAAAAGAGCGATATTTGGCAACTTTCTGGGTTTTCTTTAATACTACAGACCCATAAATGCCGCCATTTTGAAAACGATTTTGGGGACACTTTTCCTAACTCAAAGGTAATAGGAGCACGCAGTCCAGTTATATATATAGGTCAGTAACAGCAGGGAATTTTGTCTGCGCATGCGTCGCGCGAGTTGTCGTGGGGAGTCTGAGGACTTCAAAAAACATAAAACAAAGATGGCGGTAAATGTTTCCCCCCACAAGGCCACAATCCTGATTTACCCCAGAAAAAGGTGTATAGTTTGTAAAACGGCTTGTGATAGGACACTGGAAACGTGAAGAAATAGAAATACATTTTAGTGAATCGTACGATATTAAATTGGGTGACAACGACTTGAGTACGTTGTGGTCACCATGCCGTGGCTTCAAATGCACGCAATTGAGCTCAAAGCCCATTTCCACAATTTTTAGAACAAAAAAGTGTCGTTAAAATTTAAGAAAATCAACTAAAGACTGACAATCGGTAAAAAATATTTTGAGGCAATCGGGCAGATTTTGCAGAAATTGACAATATTTGCATCGTCGTCGCCGCAATGAAATTATTGGCGTAGGCATGTCAAACTTTATTGTAAGATCTGAGTGAGACAAAAAAACTGATTATATATTTCTATGTACGAACGGAATTATACATAAATTTAGCACAAACGTTTGTGGCAGTTAAGAGGTCTTGCTCGACATAAGACAGAATCTGAGTACGTTTTAAAGACAGCACTAACTAGTAAACAAGTCGTCGGATGAAAGGAGTAAATACATAACTTACCCACTTTCCCTAATTTTCCCATTACGAAATACCTCTCAGATATCAAAAGCAGTAATGGAATAAAATGAAACCAGCATTTAAATTTTGGAGAAGAAGACAGATTTCGAGTTATAGTCGATCGCACATTCGCTATCAATTTGACTCCAATGCGGCTTCTTCGTACCACACTTCATCTTCGATATTTATAAACCTTCCTGGCTAAATGTCTCCTTTCACCTATCAGAAGAACGTCAGTGTCTCCACTAATTGGACAACATAGTTTAGACTCTGGTTGACCGACAGATTGTTAGTAAATCTTGAAGATATCTTGGTCGTCATTACCTTCTCCACATTTTCAAAATTTCCCCACAGACGATACAAAACACGATGAGCCCGCGATATTTTTTAACAGCACAAGATAAAATTCCCTGCTGTTTAGGTCAGTGGAACAGCAGGGAATTTTGTTCTGCGCATGCGTCGCGCGAGTTGTCGTGGGGAGTGTGGGGACTTCAAAAACATAAACAAAGATGGCGGTAAATGTTTTTCCCCCATAACCCTTATGGCCTTATTTCCCCCAGAAAAAAGGTGTATAGTTTGTTAAACGGCTTGTGAAAGGACACTGGAAACAGTCAGAAGCAGCCTCCCACAACGTGAAGAAATAGAAAGATATTTTAGTGAATCGTACGATATTAAATTGGGTGACAACGACTTGAGTACGTGCTGGTCAACATGCCGTGGCTTCAAATGCACGCAGTTTAATTGAGCTCAAAGCCCCATTTCCACAATTTTTAGAACAAAAAAGTGTCGTTAAAATTTAAGAAAATCAACTAAAGACTGACAATCGGTAAAAAATATTTTGAGGCAATCGGGCAGATTTTGCAGAAATTGACAATATTTGCATCGTCGTCGCCGCAATGAAATTATTGGCGTAGGCATGTCAAACTTTATTGTAAGATCTGAGTGAGACAAAAAAACTGATTATATATTTCTATGTACAAACGGAATTATACATAAATTTAGCACAACGTTGTGGCAGTTAAGAGGTCTTGCTCGACATAAGACAGAATCTGAGTACGTTTTAAAGACAGCACTAACTAGTAAACAAGTCGTCGGATGAAAGGAGTAAATACATAACTTACCCACTTTCCCTAATTTTCCCATTACGAAATACCTCTCAGATATCAAAAGCAGTAATGGAATAAAATGAAACCAGCATTTAAATTTTGGAGAAGAAGACAGATTTCGAGTTATAGTCGATCGCACATTCGCTATCAATTTGACTCCAATGCGGCTTCTTCGTACCACACTTCATCTTCGATATTTATAAACCTTCCTGGCTAAATGTCTCCTTTCACCTATCAGAAGAACGTCAGTGTCTCCACTAATTGGACAACATAGTTTAGACTCTGGTTGACCGACAGATTGTTAGTAAATCTTGAAGATATCTTGGTCGTCATTACCTTCTCCACATTTTCAAAATTTCCCCACAGACGATACAAACACGATGAGCCCGCGATATTTTTTAACAGCACAAGATAAAATTCCCTGCTGTTTAGGTCAGTGGAACAGCAGGGAATTTTGTCTGCGCATGCGTCGCGCGAGTTGTCGTGGGGAGTGTGGGGACTTCAAAAACATAAACAAAGATGGCGGTAAATGTTTTTCCCCCATAACCCTTATGGCCTTATTTCCCCCAGAAAAAAGGTGTATAGTTTGTTAAACGGCTTGTGAAAGGACACTGGAAACAGTCAGAAGCAGCCTCCCACAACGTGAAGAAATAGAAAGATATTTTAGTGAATCGTACGATATTAAATTGGGTGACAACGACTTGAGTACGTGCTGGTCAACATGCCGTGGCTTCAAATTGCACGCAGTTTAATTGAGCTCAAAGCCCCATTTCCACAATTTTTAGAACAAAAAAGTGTCGTTAAAATTTAAGAAAATCAACTAAAGGACTGACAATCGGTAAAAAATATTTTGAGGCAATCGGGCAGATTTGGCAGAAATTGACAATATTTGCATCGTCGTCGCCGCAATGAAATTATTGGCGTAGGCATGTCAAACTTTATTGTAAGATCTGAGTGAGACAAAAAAACTGATTATATATTTCTATGTACGAACGGAATTATACATAAATTTAGCACAACGTTGTGGCAGTTAAGAGGTCTTGCTCGACATAAGACAGAATCTGAGTACGTTTTAAAGACAGCACTAACTAGTAAACAAGTCGTCGGATGAAAGGAGTAAATACATAACTTACCCACTTTCCCTAATTTTCCCATTACGAAATACCTCTCAGATATCAAAAGCAGTAATGGAATAAAATGAAACCAGCATTTAAATTTTGGAGAAGAAGACAGATTTCGAGTTATAGTCGATCGCACATTCGCTATCAATTTGACTCCAATGCGGCTTCTTCGTACCACACTTCATCTTCGATATTTATAAACCTTCCTGGCTAAATGTCTCCTTTCACCTATCAGAAGAACGTCAGTGTCTCCACTAATTGGACAACATAGTTTAGACTCTGGTTGACCGACAGATTGTTAGTAAATCTTGAAGAATATCTTGGTCGTCATACCTTCTCCACATTTTCAAAATTTCCCCACAGACGATACAAACACGATGAGCCCGCGATATTTTTTAACAGCACAAGATAAAATTCCCTGCTGTTTAGGTCAGTGGAACAGCAGGGAATTTTGTCTGCGCATGCGTCGCGCGAGTTGTCGTGGGGAGTGTGGGGACTTCAAAAACATAAACAAAGATGGCGGTAAATGTTTTTCCCCCATAACCCTTATGGCCTTATTTCCCCCAGGAAAAAGGTGTATAGTTTGTTAAACGGCTTGTGAAAGGACACTGGAAACAGTCAGAAGCAGCCTCCCACAACGTGAAGAAATAGAAAGATATTTTAGTGAATCGTACGATATTAAATTGGGTGACAACGACTTGAGTACGTGCTGGTCAACATGCCGTGGCTTCAAATGCACGCAGTTTAATTGAGCTCAAAGCCCCATTTCCACAATTTTTAGAACAAAAAAGTGTCGTTAAAATTTAAGAAAATCAACTAAAGACTGACAATCGGTAAAAAATATTTTGAGGCAATCGGGCAGATTTTGCAGAAATTGACAATTATTTGCATCGTCGTCGCCGCAATGAAATTATTGGCGTAGGCATGTCAAACTTTATTGTAAGATCTGAGTGAGACAAAAAAACTGATTATATATTTCTATGTACGAATGGAATTATACATAAATTTAGCACAACGTTGTGGCAGTTAAGAGGTCTTGCTCGACATAAGACAGAATCTGAGTACGTTTTAAAGACAGCACTAACTAGTAAACAAGTCGTCGGATGAAAGGAATAAATACATAATTTACCCAATTTACCCAATTTTCCCATTACGAAATACCTCTCAGATATCAAAAGCAGTAATGGAATAAAATGAAACCAGCATTTAAATTTTGGGGAAGAAGGCAGATTTTGAATTATAGTCGATCGAACATTCGCTATCAGTTTGACTCCAATGCGGTTTCTTCGTACCATCACTTCTTCGATATTTATACACCTTCCTGGCTAAATGTCTTCTTTCACCTATCAGAAGAACGTCAGTGTCTCCACTAATTGGACAACATAGTTTAAAACTCTGGTTGACCGATAGTTTGTTAGCAAATCTTGAAGATATCTTGGTCGTCATACCTTCTCCAAATTTTCAAAATTTCGCCACAGACGATACAAAACAGGATGAGCCCGCGATATTTTTTAGCAGCGCAAGACAAAATTCCCTGCTGTTGGTCAGTGGGAAAGTCAAATAGCGAGTTCTCAACCTCGTACCCAGGGCCTTCTCAAAATGGCGGGGCGGAGCACGCATGGGGCAGTGCGTGCTGGCTCAAGTGAGTTGTCGGCCGAGCTTGATGAAATTTACTATTAACATTTCTAAACACACACACGCAAAACAATAAGAAGTGAACTGTCTATATGTAGCCCAAAACAAAATCAAGACAAAGAAAAAATTAATCAAAGTTATCTGATAGTTGAGATCTTTATTCACCCTCCATAGTTGATTGAGTTTGTTTTATGTCACTTCGTCAGTCGTCAAGTATACTTTCCACGACTCATTCGAACTTTAAAATCCGTTTTAAAGGCCAATTGGGTACACACATCTGGCAAAAACATCCCGACTTCTTTTGGGGGTAGTAAACGGCCAACAAATATATACAACAGATTTTAGTCATTTTAATATGGAAGTTTACGATACTAGATCGCATCTTGTTCTTCGTCTAATTTTCCCGCCATGTTTGATTTCAAGTCAGCAAATGCTTGATATCCTACAATATCCCTAGTATCCTCTTCAACGGATCCATTATTGTCCTTTATCTTCCTAATTTTATCGTATGAACACACATGTACCACAACGCTCCTTCGCTCCTTATTCATCTCGCGTCAGCCTCGCTGGTCTCGCGTGTATTGATTACGTTTACACGCAAGATATTCGTTATACGCATGCGTAGCTAATCCAGGTCAGCCCGGATAAGGTCCCAGTCGACAGCCGCAATTTTCGATCGTGAAGGCCCTGGCAAAGGCTAGGTCACGTGACCACGACATTTTTGCGTGTGGCTTACGTTGTACCGGGGGATCGGTACAGTCACTGATATAAAACATAGTGGTTGGCTTGTATATGTAAAACTATTTAAGCAATCAAGAATAACCAAAACCGTACAAATAACAAGACATTGTCTTAATAAATATATCAAATCAGTTAATGACCATCAGTAGCTCTGCATCAGTAGCGTCTATATACTACAACATTGCTTTTATTGAATGCAAGCAAGAAGTATTTATTTGTTTCTGGACTTTCTGAATCAAATTTATAAAAGTTTGTAAATATAAAAAGTCAAAGTCTCCAGTGCTGATTTATAATGTTCGTCGATGGTGTTTCAATATTTATTAAAATACTTCAACGAGAACAGCATATTCGAATAATGCTGTTTCAAATTTATTATATAGTAAATCGACACAAATTACAACAATTAAATTTCCACAAATTCCAAACGTGTGGAGAAGAAACATACAACAAAAATGCGCTATACTGGACGGTAAGTGAATCTCAACAATAAACAGCATTCGAATATCAAGTATATGTAGCAGTACCTGAACTGCAGTAGCTATATTGAAAGTAGGTTTATGATTGTTCGTCGCCGTCGCCTTCGGCTTCATATTTCTAGTACTAGTGACGATTGACGGCAACAAATATGAAATATCCAGCAAATGTCGTAAATCAACGTAGTTTTAAAAAAATATATCATAAATAAATGTTCATTCAATACTTTAAATTCTGATTTACCCCTCGGATTTACCTCTACAAGACTTGCAACAAATATCTTCTACGAAGCTACGTTTAGAACGAAATCAACCGCTCCCCCAGTTCAAATTACCCACGTGACCAAATACTCCATAATCCTGGAGTATTTTGGAATCACGTGACCAGCCTTTGCCAGGGTCTTCTCCTCTCGCCATTTTGAAAGCAGAGAAGGCCCTGGGTACGAGGTTGTCGAGTTCTCTGAGCTTTTCTTCGTTTTTAATATGCTTTCCGAGCTTGTCGATCCAGCGATTTGCTGTTCGAGGGGACTGGGGAGAGGGCTTAGAAGTAACGCCTGCAGTGGAGCTCTTTGGTTTTGTCAAACACCCCCAAATGAAATATGATCTCGAGCGGCCAATGGCTGAAGCTATTAAATTAACTGTTTGCATTAATTGTAATATTTCAAAATCCATGGCATTTAATTCAGTAAAATTTCGCGTAAATTATTATTTCAATAATTCTCTTTGTATAAAAAACAATTATAGTACAATTAAAGGGAGTTATTATTATTTCAATAATTCTCTTTGTATAAAAAACAATTATAGTACAATTAAAGGGAGTTAAAAGACTGAGAGTTGGTCGCAAATCTGTGGAAGGGATAAATTAATATTAACGGAATATGTCTGCAGTGTCCGACGGTGTCTGCTGATAAATATTTCTAAAACTGTGGACTGGAAATGTATGAAATTAGGTGTGAATGGTAGAGTAATCCTGTTTCTATCAATGACAACGAATATTCATGAGAAAAACAGTAATGACAGCGAGCTAGTGTTTACCGAAATAAAACAGTTGTGAAAGACTGAAAGGTATATAAATAGTAGTGATTATTTAACGGAGATGTCTGCGCCGTCCCACGGTGTCTGATCACAAATATTTCTCAAACTGTGGACTGGAAATTTATAAAATGAGGTGTGAATGGTAGAGTAACCCTGTTGCTATCAATGGCAACGAATATTCATGAAAAGAACAGTAATGACAGCGAGTGTTTACCAAAATAAAACAGTTGAGTGAAAGGTATACCATTATTGAACGGAAATGTCTGCGGCGTCCCACGGTGTTCGCTCGCAAATATTTTCAGAAATTTTATGACTGACAGAGACATGTGAAAGCAAAGCGTCTCACGGTGTTCGCTTTCAAAATCAAATTCAGGAACTTCCTATTATTAAGATATATTCCAAACTCTTGCATGGAGGTTTTAAATATAAAACTTAGTTGAATGGTATGGGAGTCGAGGAGGCTGACACTCAGCATTTTCATTTGATCAAATCGCAAAAGCACTGCAAGATGCTGTTTAGATATTTCCTTTGATAATCGTTTCAGTTTTGTTTGAAAATTAGAATTGAAATTATTAATTTTACTTACTAAACCTTCTTGATTGACAGATTATGGGCGCAAAGCGAATCACATTCGGCGTAAACAATAATTAAAATCCCGTTCGTCAGCGAACGGGTTTTTCAAAACCAAAAAGCTCCACTGCAGGCGTTACTTCTAAGCCCTCTCCCCAGTCCCCTCATCCAGTAACGCCTGCTACGCAGGCTGATGATTGGCTGAATGAAGCCAATAAAACAGGAAGTAAGCCAACAAATTTTGTAAACAGTTAAAACCGATTCATGATTGTCAAAAGAGCCGAGATTATGGGTGAGTTGCCGCGGATGATGCTTACAAACAAGAATTGGAAAAGGCAAAGCGAGTTCAAACTGCGATAAGTTCCACATTTCACTTTCAAAATCGAACGATTTTTATACATGCATAACGTGATTTGGGGATGGACACCAGCTGGATAGCTTCACTCCAACGCCGTTTTCTTGCCGAAATGCTAGTCGGAAACCTATCTGTTGCCCACGAAGGTAATTAAATTGATGGTTATTCTTTCCAAAGCGAATTCGAATTGTGATATTCATAATTTCCTGAGTAAAATCGAACGATTTTGTGCGTCCGTCTTGTGTCAAACAGCGTGATCGTTATCGTTTCCGATTTCATATGATTAAGTTATTTTATACCCAGTGCTTCTTTTAACAACTTTATAGGGTTGTTGTATGATAAACGAATATACTGTCTTCTCAGACAGTAGCAATGTTTTCATCGGGATTTTATGGTTCACCAGGTGGCGTAGTGTTTTTTTTTCTCGAATGAACGAAGTTGATATGCGCTGTATAAATAGCGCTTTCGAAGAAACGCAAAACCTGTACCGCCAAGCCAGATTCAGGCCACACCGCTGCCAAACGTTTGCGCATGCGTGAATTTGCTAGAGTAAATATTGCAAAAGATTGGAAACTAGCCGTGGCAACAACAAACAGAGAGTGAAGACTAAGTAAGACGAGACTATTAATTTGTGTTTTATAAAAGGAGGCATGAAAATTACGAAGGGGGCACTTCAGAATACGTTACAATATGGACAAAGAAGCACACATTACCTACCTTAACTTTATGGTAGTATGCTTGTAATTTTAACTTTTGTGTGAGACTCTAGGACTAGTCTAAATATTTCTGTGTTTTCCCGCTCTTTTTTTGAGATACGAGCTCGAACGTCGCGCAGGCGCAAAACGTTTGGCAGCGGTGTTGATTCAGGCTTGTTCATGCATGAATATAATGCAGAAAAAATGTAGCGAATCTTGATATAGATTGTTGTATATTCAAGAAGTGGTTCATCGAGTTATGGATGCACGCGGGATATTGGGAGAGCGCGAAAGCGTAAGAGTTGGTCGAGACGATAGCCGAGAAACGCCAAACCATGAACCATTTCTTTTATAACAGAGAATCAGACACAAAACAACATTTATTTCGCTGCTTAAAAATGAGTTTCTTATTACGTTTGAAATTGCCGTGCTCTATCGAGTTATGGAACACGCACGATAGCCAATCAGAAACGCCGTCATATTACATCTATGCTAAAATATGTATTGTTGTATATGAAACATTGAAAACTATAATAACTACGACAACGACAGCATACTTGTCGTGGACATACTTTCTTTATAAATTATGAAGTACTAATGAATATGAGAAATTATACCCCCCAATTAGAATAAGTTATTCGAATAGCAGTTCCTGAAGGGTGCCAAAAAAATTCATAAAATCCGGTAACTTGCTTACTACCTCTTCAGGTTCCCATTGACCAGAAAGTAATGCATCGGACCAAGAATCCAGAACAACTCTGATGCCAAACTAAAAAAAACAACAAGAAATAATCAGAAAAATATTTTATCGTTACAGTGATTTTAATAAATGTTGAAGTTTATCATTCTAATAATTTATTCATAAAAACCGAATAGTAAGAAATTTTCTTTTTTCGGAATCAATTTATCGCAAAATTAGGAATGATAGCCTTTATTTGGTTAAAGTCATGAAAGAACCAAGTTGATAGCCATAATGAATAATGCTATAGTTATAGCAAAGCGAAAAGATCGTAAACTATTTTTTTTTTCTTAAAACAAGTTTTTGGGGATTTGCAGGGTAGCGGCCGCAGAGAACTAAGGAAAGACACGGTTTAGTATTACAAAAAAGTGAAGAAATAATGGCAGACCTGTTTTTGCGTCCTTTTTTCTTTTGAGTCAGAGTCCCAGCCTTCTTCATCCAAGACAATTACGATGAACTTTTCTTCATTATCATCACACGAATAAAATGTTTCTTTTGAAGATCGGTAGAAAGAACATTGAAATCCTTCAGGAAGTTTGGACGATGGCAGATGTAAGTGGTGCTTTACCTTATCAAGTGTACACTTTGAAAGGTAGTCAGATAATATTTTGTCTTCTTCTTCAGAGCCAGGGGGTTCTGTTTCTTGAGACACAAACCGTTTACCTACAACAGTTTTAGCTCTATTTAAAAATACCAAACGTTAAGGCGTACATCTAAGGGGAAAATAATTACCTGCTCTTTGTTCTAAGGGGCTGTTTACACGGAAGGCGGGACGGGACGTTTGCCTGGACAGAACGTTAAGCGGGATCGTAACGCTACTATATATTTTTCCTATATTTACCTGGGACGTTTGTGGCCCGTCCCGCCTAACCAGGATCGCGGTTTGAGAGAAAATTTTTTGCCATATCAGTAAATGCTCAGTCCCGTATAGCATGCAGGAACGATATGACGAATACCGTTTCGATCGCATTTATTTTGATTCTTAAGCTGTTTATTCAATACAAAGTGAGTGATAACGGCTAGTAGGAGGACAGCAGCGCTTTATAATACGTCAAATTCTATTTATTTCTCTGTTATTCTGTGGTTTTTACAACTTCCCAGCTCTGTTGTGAAAGCACCTGAAAGCACCTGAAAGCATTCTAATATAAACTCGGGATGAAAAACGCCCCGTCGCGCCTACTGGTCCCGTCCCGGCTCCCATGTAAACAGCCCCTAAAAGACCGATTAAGTCCTTTATTCAACGGATTAGTGAGCATATACAGTGGGATAAATGGTTATCACACTCTTTCGAATATAAAAGAAAGTTTGATCAGAGTGTGATCGATAACCAATTCTCACACCGCGTTTAACGCATATTAATGAGATTTAGTATTTTGATTTCTAACACTGAAATGATTTCATTGCAGAAGAGTCGTGAGATAAGATGGTTAATCAGTATTCACTTGTGTGATAAAGGACTTAACATCGCTCTTCAACCTTAAAGCCTAGTTCTCATATGTCGTCGATGATCGGCGATCATCGGCGATCACGTCGGCGATCACCGGCAGATAGTTCTCATTTGTCGCAGAATGGTCGGCGATAATCGGCGATGACGCTTCACATTTCCCGCCTAAAACATCAACAGAATGTTAGTTATGGCTTGTCAACTACAATTAATTATCGCGTTTCTGAGGAAAAACCGAGCCCTTCTTGTATTGAACAAGCTACGGAAAAGAAGATTCTGCATGGGTAAGAGAAATGCTTAAGAGGCGCCAGTACAGCAGAGCCAATTTCACATTTTAGTCGAAGAGTTACGTTTGCAACGATAGGGAGTACTTTTTTTAAATTTTTAAGAATGAGTCCTGAGAGACTGGAGCATCTTATTAAACTAGTTGCCCCATATATTGTGAAAAAAGAATGCAGTTGCAGAATACCTCTCTCACCAGAATTGGAATGCGCTATGAGCTGGGGACTGGGTCGTTGAAAATTATCGCCGATGATCGCCGATGCACGTTCTCATATGTTTTTCAGGTCGGCGATGGTCGGCGACTATCGCAAAAAACAAACTTTTTTGTATTGTGCGATTGGATCGCCGATGATCGCCGACGGTCGCCGATGACATTTGAAGCGCGTTCTCATACGTCGCCGACGTCGCATAGCCCTCATCGCCGATCATCGGCGATGAGGGCTATGCGACGTCGGCGAATGTCATCGGCGACCGTCGGCGATCATCGGCGATCCAATCGCAGAAAACAAAAAAGTTTGTTTCTTGCGATAGTCGCCGACCATCGTCGACCTGCAATACATATGAGAACGTGCATCGGCGATAATTTTCTACAACCCAGTCCCCATCTCATAGCGCATTCGAATTCTGGTGAGAGAGGTATTCTGCTCCTGCATTCTTTTTTCACAATATATGTGGCAACCAGTTTAATAAGATGCTCCAGCCTCTCAGGACTCATTCTTAAAAATTTGAAAAAGTACTCCCTATCGTGCAAACGTAACTCTTCGACTAAAATGTGCTTTGCTGTTGGCGCCTCTTAAGCATTTCTCTTACCCAGAATCTTCTTTTCCGTGGCTTGTTCAATACAAGAAGGGCTCGTTTTTTCCTCAGAAGCGCGATAATTAATTGTAGTTGACAAGCAATAACTATAACCTTCTGTTTAGCGCCGGCATTTTGATTTTTGATGTTTTAGGCGGGAAATGTGAAGCGTCATCGCCGACTATCGCCGACCATCTGCGACAAATGAGAACTATCTGGCGATGATCGCCGATCATCGACGACATATGAGAACTAGGCTTTAACGTCGACTCGTGTGGTCTGCGATCCTTCGTGGCCGTGGCCTTATTGCACACACGTGAGTCGTGGCCATTAACCCTTAGTGCATAATCCACCATCCCGAAATTGATCGATTTGTGCCACTTTGGGGGATAAAGGCTAATGTTCATAGTGATTTAGGTCAACATTCCTAATTTATATACATTTTGGATGATAGCATTTCCAGATGTGTAATTTTCAGGGGGGATGGATATATAGTTTTCTAAACCTGACCCCAACAGGCAGTTTTCCAGCATGAGAGCTGAAACCTTTTAGTATAAATACACAGGTGATTATAGAAAATCGCGCGCGCTGATTGGTCGAGTTACTTCGGATTAATTCTCGATAATCACCTACAGCGTTTATCCAAAATGGCCGCCAGCCAAGTTGTCAATGCGACAGAAGAGGAAATTAACAATTTTAAAGAAAATGTTGTTCCTAAAAGTACGAAAATGTGTATTTATACTAAAACAATTATTCGCCTCAGGCTCAGTAAATATCGGTAAATAATAACCTCGACTTCGTCTCGGTTATTATTCACCGATATTCACCTCGCCTTCGGCGAATAATTGTTATATAAATGTTGGTTTGTTTTTATTCATTGGTATATACAATTTCTGACTATTACCTGTTCTGAGTTTTAGTCGACAATCATACTTTGATGCTGGTGTCATTATTTCTCCTTTGACTATTGTTGTAGACGGATAACAAAGCCAAGCCACCAAATTGTCTTCTTCGCTTTCAAGGTATACTGGCTTTAAGAGATTCTTAACTTCACGTGGAGGCTCCTTGTCCAACAAGCCTTCCCATAATTTGAAACGTATGTATCTCCCTAGATTCAAAGACTGGAATTCAGCAATTAAAAATGTAAACTTATATTCTATATATAATCGTTCTATACGTTTGATATGTATAAAATATAAGAATAAAAGCTAACTGAGACGCGAATTCCAGGAAGATTGAGTTATAACATACAAACGTTTCTCTAACGTCAGTCTCTTCAGTGCAAATATAAAAAAGCACCGGTAAAAAATACTTGGCTATTGTACAACGCCGCACAATGCATGCTTAAAATTAGCTGCTGGTCTTAAATATAGAAAAGTAAAAAGCGCCATTAAAAGTTTTGGCAATGCAAATTACCTTTGTCTAACTTGAAAGAACTTGTGAACTTGTTGTGAAATTGTAATGGAAGACCTTTTACAACTTTTCTGTATCATTCTTTGTTTTTTAGATATTCAGTTTGTTTGATATGTAAATGAGATGATCTCTGGCGTCATAACCAGGACACAAAATTTTCATGAAATGTTCAGTGTCATAAGGATTTTTAATGGCAACAGTTTCAAGTGATTTTGTTGGACAAACTTAGAGATATAAGTATAACTGAGTTTGCTATGTGTGAAAATGCTCTACTCTCCTTATGACATCAGAGAGCACCATTTATATGTACATATCACAAACAAATTAAAATATCTCGAAAACGAAGAAAAATACGGCAAAGTTGTACAAACTACAATCCTGGCAAAAAGTTAACGAAACACTTGCAAATAATGATTGAAAAGCCCAAACCCTCCTCCCCGCCGCACAATGTTGATAGAAACAGTGACAGTCAAGCGACAAGAGTGGCTATCGGGCTGCAGAGGATTTTATTATATCTTTTCGCACAATACAAACCAACATTGTGCGGGTGGGGAAAGGGGCAATTTATTTGCAAATAAATAAATATTTTACGTTTGGTGTTTCCACAAAACTTATCTATATTGATGATTTCGTTTACACCGTCATACAAAATAAATATTTAATATGAAAAAAACACTAAATTGTACTACCTGGTGTTGAAAAAGCGAAGTCGTAACGCCATTGTGTGTGAACATGGTGCAAAAATTTATCGCCGGTGTCGCCACTTTCTGACAATATATCGTCATTTATGTGGGATGGGTCAACTCCTTCTTCAAAAATCGCCTTCCAACCTCCCGGTTCTTTTTTGTAAAGTTGTTTAGTCACATCCTTGACTGTGAGGCCTCGTTGTTCTTCGCCTGTCAGGTTGAAATATTACAAAAACATTAATTACCACCTACAGCTTTAAAGTGCCTATGCAACAAAATTTCCAAGTCGGAGATAATAACATTAAAGTAATGTTTGATATCGCTTCTTTTGACTATGAAAGCTTTAGGTCGAACTATTAAATGGAAGTATGTTTATTTAGCGTTTGTAGGCCGTGCTTTTCTCCCTAAAAATTGAGACATCATTAAAATAGTTGGCATAGTTGCACAACTAATGACATCAATCGACCCATGCAGACCCCCAAAATTCTGATTGCCTTCTAAACTCTTGCCGCTATGGCGTGTACATAACGTGAAAATAAAGGGATTTTGTCGTTCATTTTGTGGTTATAGAAACTTCGAATTTCATAAGTGAACTATTCACGAACATGTTTTAGTTGTCGAAAATCGACAGTATATTCTTAATTACTCATAAGACGACTAAGTTGGATACGGCTTCGACTATGTATATTTTAAAATAAATAACTCAGTATGAATAAATTTTACACACCTTTGTAAACACTTTCCCACGAGAGTTTAGTTTTCTAAAGAGTGTTTTGAGCAGTCTGTTCGATAACAATAAGAATTCATGTAGACCCTATAGTGATGTCATTAGTTGTAGAATAAAATATCTCTTAACTTTTTGGGCCAAAAGCCCGTTTTTCAAACGCTAAACAAACATACTTTCTTTAATTATTCGTCCCGAAACTTTCACAATCGAAAGAAGTAATCTCAAACTTTACTTTAATGTTATTTTCTCCAACTTGAAAATTTCGTTGCATAGGCACTTTAAGAAAATTGAATATACCTTTTGGCTAGGAAAATAGGAATTATAGTTTACCTTCATAAACATTATGAACAAACACTTTGCCAAAATGACACCATAAATCTATGTTCAACTGTTTTTCATCTTTTACTTTGTGTAGATGCCTCAAAGATGTCAAAAGGACATCATGAATACGCGATATTGTGTCTTCACTAAATTCTTTCTAAAAATAGAAACGTAAAAAGCATGCAGAAGTGTTATCGTCTGTATGTACTATTTACAGAATGAGTGGCCATTCTGTATCGGGGTATACAGACACGAGGCGAAGCCAAGTGCCTCTATCCTGATACAGAACGGACACGAATTCTGTAAATGACTTCTAAAACGATCTAAGTAGTTAAGGTGCACTTATAGAATCTCTGAGTCAGCAAATTTTCAGGAGCTCTTACCCCTAGATTTTAGTTTCCAGGGCTGGCCGCGCGCATGTTGACTGGAAATCCTGTTATTCATATAAACCAATCTCGTTCCCAGAGCCCACGTTTCCTACCCAGGAAACGAGAGACTCTGGGATAATCCATTTCACATCGACATTTCATTGGCTGATGAACACAGTGAACTCTATATAACTCTTCTTCCGGATAACAAGAATCCTGTGATGGCGTGAACGGATTATCCCAGAGCCTCTCGTTTCCCGCCCGCTGGGTAAGGGGAACGTGGGCTCTGGAAACGAGATTCCATATAAACCGGTTTGACAAGTGAGATTGTCGTCAGACATTAGTTCAAATGAGAAAAGGGTTAATGAAATGATTGCTAAATGTTCACGATAGTCTATTTCGTAAGATTACTCCTGAACAGTTGGTTAAAGAAACGTAAAGAGAATCATGGCACATCTGTTTCATGAATCAAGTATGTCGACGAGGTTGATTTTGAAGAGACTCTGACTCCTCAGCGACTGATTAACCGTATCTTTACGGAGTTTGTCCATAGACAGATTCAGCAATTGGTAGAATTATCGTCATGTGTGAACACGCGGATGATATGGAATGGATGGTGCTCAATGGACAAGGACGAGAGAGTCTTGTGAAATATTCGATGAAGATGATCAGTGGTCGACTCACGCAGACCAAGCGATTTCAATGATCGATCGTGAAGATATTTGGAGGGGAATTGTAGAAGCTTGCAAGATTTTAAAGTACCCCGAGGCCCGAGCCTTCCAACGCGTACAGACATTATTTTGATAGCCTGTTTAATATGACTTTGTTTGTGTGGTCTCAGATGTTTTGTGAAACTGAAAGAACTATAAGCATTGTTAATTTAATGGCTATATTATATGTGTGTATAAACTAAAGTATGAAACTAAGTATTGAGACATATTGCGCGATTTCTTTGTTTGTTCAAGACGGAGACCATTGAAGCATTTATGAATAATTTAGAATAGGTAATTATATTGTTTATTAAGTAATTATCACGTTTCTCTCTGACGAAGGGCCTTCGCTCGAAACGTTTAACCTTATTTTGATATATCGAACTTTCGTCAACATGTGACAATTATATAATGCTGAAATAAAAGTTTTAAAATGTAATGGCTGGTTTCACTGATCTAGGTGTATAAACACTCGACTTAGGAATGATATACTATATAGGATTGCAAAATTCCCTTTGCGTAATAATGACTTAGAATATGATTTTCGTAACATCGCGAAATTATCGCTTTTATAAGCTGTTCTTAGTGAAATAAGGTACTTCACGTCATTTATTGGTTTATAAACTCACAAGAAATAATTAGCCGCCTACTGTAGCGAGTGGCCTTGTGAGGTTAATATCGAAGACTTGTTGTCAGGGAAACACAAATCGTGGGAGGCATTAAACTATATGATTGCACAATTCCCTTTGCGTAATAATTACTTCGCATGTATGTTTTTCGTAACACCGCGAAATTGTCGCTTTTATTAACAGCGACATAACTGAATAGGCCCAAATAGATCCGATGCAATTTTTTTTTTTTGCCCGTTAAGGCCTTTTGGCCCCGCTGTGCACCAAGACATTTTTATTGTTCCTTATCCCTACATTTACATGTCTAGCTCACTTTGCGTTTACCCCAAATGGATTTTATTCCATTCGGAATGTAAAGTTTTGGTACAAATTGACGCTAGTGCAATGGAAACATTTGTACGCTTGTAAAGTATATATTATTTTATGGATAACTCGATGGCACAGGTCGCACCAATAAACCATTTGTGCAATCAAAAGTTAAATGTTCAAATAACCCAAGACGTGTTTTCAAAATGCATTTATTTTGTTAACTGAATTCAGCGTATGAGTGCACAAATAATTATTATTATTTTCGATTATTATTTGTAAATTTAAAACATGAACCAACGTTTTTAAGGTGGCTCCATACAGTTTCTAGAAAAATGGAAAATACAAGTTTGAGAGTCCAAAACACGTGCATAAACAATTCGGAAAAAGAGTAAAACTAAATGTTATGCATAGTTAGACATTCTGATAATCAAAAACTGTTACCAAATAAATAGCAACAGTTGTTGATATGGCAACAATGACTGCCAATTACCCTTCAAACTAATTTAATTCGAAAAAAACTTTGGTGACCCCCAATTTTTTTTTCATTAAAATTTTTCTTGAAGTGTGAGAAATCAATAGGCCGATTTAAAAAAAATTCTGTAGAACGAATAATTATTTTCTTCGGAAAAATCATGTTTGTTAATTTTTAAAAGAATTTGGTTCTACAGAATTTTTTAAAAATCGGCCTAGTGATTATTCATACCTCAAGAAAAGTATTAATGAAAAAAAATTGGGGGTCACCAAAGTTTTTTTCGAATTAAATTGATTTGAAGGGTAATTGGCAGCCATTTTGAAACGTCATTGTTGCCATAGCAACAACTGTTTAGTTTTATTCTTTTTTCGAATTGTTTATGCACGTGTTTTGAACTCTCAAACTTGTATTTTCCATTTTTCAAGAAACTGTATGGAGCCACCTTAAGATAGTTTTCTTGACCATTTCCGCCTGTGGTGCAAATGTTAAAGTGTTTCACGACACAGAAGACTGCTTGCGTAAAATATTTATTGTTAATAATTGTTCAGTACAGAATGCAACAACTTTATTTTATTGAAATATGGTTTCATTCACCATGCACAATGGTGCTAATGTCTAACAACCTACGCAGCAAACATTTTCGCTGATCAACAGCGACATCTAGAGTTTCCTCATCATCATATTCTCCGGCTGTGTCCGTAAGACGATTCTTTGGGGGCCTTTACACGAGCCCGGGTTGAGTGCCAGCTCGGATCAGCTCGCCATCCCCGGGTTGGCTGCTTTTTTCCCCAACCCGGGTCAGCTTTTCTCAACAAAAATTATGATATTGCCAACACTTTACACGAGCCCGGGTCAAGTCAACCCGTGTTTACATGAAGGAATTGACCAAACTCACCAAAGTTCCGCACCGTTGCACCTCTCCAACCCGGGTCGACCCGGGTCTTGAAAAGGGTCACCCGGCGAGACGGGTTGACCCGGCTATCGTGTAAACGCTAAGATGGGTTTATTCGTAGATGGGTTGACCCGGGTTTGCGAGCTAACCCGGGTTGGCTCTCAACCCGGGCTCGTGTAAAGGGCCCTTTGTCGACATGATCTTCTTGTGAATTGTGTCTCCCCGAAGACATTTTACAAACTTAACATACTTTTTGTATACGTTACAAATTTCCTGAGTATATTCTGGTAGTAACGTTACGAGTACATGATGTTTTACTGTCTCGACATTCAAGTTCTTTTCTTGTCGCATTGTTTCTATGATCAGATTTCTCCGGTATTTCATGTTCTCATGTACTTCAGTTAAAATCATCTTCCAGATTAAACATTCTGTTCCTTGAAGTTCTTCTGCACTGTCACCCGACTCGTCAATCCCGTTATTTGTAGATTTCGGTAAATTGGTAATGTCCCTTTCATTACTGTTATTTTGCAAATAATCACAACTTGTTTTCATATGTCGTTTGACATTGTACATACTGGCAAAGTACCTATGACAATTCTTGCACTGGTAAGGATCCATGTTGACTAAATGATGTCTTGTACTAAATGACGACGGTTAAACGTTTGTTACTAATTGCTCGTAGGAGCTTTTGCAAACCCACTTTTTTGGGCATTAATAGGCACTTAGCTCATTACTTTCGGATTTAATCTCATTGTGCATGTATGTTTTTACTTGTCATTTCTTTAATTCTTCTCATGAAGAATTTCCTCGCTCGTACTGAATAAATTTCACTTTATCGTCAGTATAAACAAGCGTTCTTGGACTTGGTGAAAAGTTTGCAAAGGTTTATTTTTGTGCAAAGATTGATTATACTGTCATCATGTTCTCACAAATTAATATTTTCGTCAAGTTACATTTTAACATTGGTGGAAGGGAGTTAAGGATAACATATTTTCTTTACAAAAGGTTTCTATGATGAACATTGTTTAAGTATTATGTTTCTTTTTTGTGTTTAATCTTTACTTGGTTATACTAACACAAACTAGTTCGAACGTAATTAAGAATATGTTTGTACACGAACAAACGTGTTTGGGCAAAAGCAAAGTAACAAAATATAATTAGGACACGATTAAGTATTTGAAGTAATATATCCAACACAAGTCAGTGTTCTTCCTCCGATTTCTAAATACAGCCAAGCGGGTTGAAAATACGAGGCGAAGCCGAGTTTTTTTAACCCGTTTGACTGTATTTAGATATCGGAGGATAAACACTGACGAGTGTTGGATATAGCTTCTCAAACGGATCAATATTTTAAGAGAAAATCGACCTCAAAGTTTGCTAAATTTGACCGTAATCTTCCTCCGATTTCTAAATACTGATTAAATATTGATTTCTTTTGAATTTGCCTCATGAATTATTAATGAGTTTGAGAAATATTTATAATGAACAACCATTTTGGATTATTTTGAAATCTTCACAAGTATCAGTTTTTATTGCATTAACTTCGTAAAAACAAAACAAAATTTTAAAACTGCATGTTATAATAGAATAAAATAATTTATCAGGTTGCATGTGTGTTTTAGCAGGATATTTATGTGTTGTCGGATGAAGACTATAATCATGCATGCGAAGTTAATCTTTTTACTAATATATTTATTCTGTTTCATTCAGTCTGTTTTCTGTATATGTTTTATTATATGTTATTCACTAAAGCCGATCGACGACGTCAGAGAAACCTTCATAAAATGTATTTCACGTGAGGTGGAATATTTAAAACATGCAATTACATGTAGCAATGTTGATTAAAAATTTAGTTCATTAAATCTTTTACCGCGTTTGTCTGTTGTGATAACGAAAGAAATTTCTTTTAATATAGTGCAATGCAATTTAAAAAATGGACTCACGCTGAAAACAAGTTGAAATATATATATGTTATTTACCGGCTGGGAGGTCCGTATAGAAAAATATTTGCCCGAGGTCTTTAAAAAGGCCCGAGGCCGGAGGCCGAGGGACATTTTTGAGACCGAGGGCAAATATTTTTCTATACGGACCGACCAAAACGGTAAATAACATATTTATTTTTTTGTTACATAATTAGATAAATTAACATAATTGAATTAAGTTGCGTAAACGAGATGACATTCACGTGATACTCAAAAGTCCAAAGTTTATCGTTCGACAGTCGTAAACAACTGCCGACGACATGTAGTCTGACAAGGAAGCTTGGAACCTTTTTTGTGATAAAAAACATTCAAAACTTGAAGATCTAGTTATGCAGGGAAGTCAAAATGCAGTCAGGGTTTTTAAAGTTTAGTTGATAAAGATTCTTCGTCGTTCTTCTTCGTCGCTTGCTCGTTTTTGGCTGTTCGCTTGGAAAGTCGCTTTCAATATTTGGCTGACTGTATGAAAATTGAAAGTGTGTTCTTCGAGCTTGAAGACGAAAATGCTTGTAGTAAGCCATTTGTAATTTCAAGTTTCAAGGACATGACACGATGAGGTTGGCATGTGGAAAATATTTGACTAAAAGGTAAAGAATTGTTGCGATTTTGTTGAGTTTTATAGCGGTTGGATAACAGAAGAAAGACAGTTTAGTGTCAAAAGGTTTCAGCTTTTCTATCTTCTCGTGGTATGACCTTATATATATATATATATATACTTCTATATAGTTTCATTTAGTGATTCAAAATACTGTGTTCACAAGTTTATGTATGTTTTTCCTACCGTTTTAAACTGTTTTTGTTTATAAATATCGCTCGTAAATTTTGCTTTGTCACCGTTTTCCCAGCGTTTCTTTTACAATTCGCTGTTTACACATGAACTTGTCAAAACCATTTGGATAATCAAAATCATATGCATCCCCGTAGTCTCTGTTCAATATATTTTTTCTGTGGCAAGCGAAATAGTTATGAAAATCGATCAATTTTAATGACAGAATGTAAAAAAATAACTTTTTGGACCGCCGTCCAAGATATCGTGAAATACCGTTTTCCCAGCGTTTCTTTTAAAATTCGCTGTTTACACATGAAGTTGTCAAAACCATTTGGATAATAAAACTCATTTGCATCCCCATAGCTCTCTGTTGAATATATTTTTTCTGTGACAAGCGAAATAGTTATGAAAATCAATCAATTTTAATTATGACAGAATGTAAAAAAATAACTTTTTGGACCGCGGTCCAAGATATCGTAAAAAACTGCCCGCTCACGTAGCCAATCAAATTGCAGGAAAGCCTAGGATTCCGCCCGCTCACGACTAATAAAAAAATAAAGTTTTGATATTTGTTCTTACATAAAAATAAAAAGGTGTACGATACAAAATTTGAAAACGTGTTAACATTTACGTTAAAGTTCCAGGTAAAAAAAAATAGCAAGTTGTGTGTGTGAACACGTGATGAAATTAAAAACTTACAACAGAAAAATTTGATAAGAAAAACTTTTTCAATGTAAAAATGTGTCTTGAAAATATTTTCTACAGCACGTTTGTCGTCGTTCGTCGTATATGCGCAATTGTGCTCCATTGCTTATATATTTCCGCATTTTTCTTATATTTGCGCATTTTGCTCATTCAGATAACCTTTACTTTTTATTCGCATCCCTGCAGTTTCATGTTTTTACATGTCCATCAAAAACACATTAATCCCCGAGCCCGGGCGTAGGGCCGAAGGCCCGGAGCCCGGTGAGGGTGCTAATCTCGACATGCGTGGAGTCCACTTTACACGCGAGATGAAAAGCTGAAAGTAATTCTGAAACCTGTTTATATATATATCTATATATATGTTATCAAATCCACAACTTGCGCAGTTCGGATAGCAGGGTACTGGTACCTGTTAAATTATTCAAGCTCTACTTAAAACTTAAAAGAGAACAACGAAGAAAAGGATAGTGAAAGAGTCAATTGAGATGAGCTAAGAAACAAACAGCCGATTTAATACATCTTGAAGCGAAGCCAGAGAACCTGAAGAAACCAAACGCCGTATGGTAAACAAAATCTCGTCACTCAGTGGTCTCAAAATCATTTTAAAGTTAACGGTAGGGGATTTGCATCTATTTAGTATTATAAATAATTACATTTATTTAGTATTTATATATTGTGTAAACGCCAAGAACGGTATACAGTTTCAGTACACCTTGACCTTGCCCTTATGTTGTTTTGAAGTTTTCGCTTAACCTAAAACAATATACAGCTTCACCTTTCCGTGCTTTCCCTTTGCTCGTTCAGACCATAAGTCAAGTCAGCTCAACTAAAGCTAACTTAAAACACCACCTTAGGCTTATGTAGACGTGATGTTTTTCATCAGTGACTTTGCATGCACTTTTTATTATTAAAAATACTCATGGGCTTTGTCGATTTTCTTGGCTATATTTCCAAATTTTCGACTGAAACGTGGTCTGTTTAATACTTCTTTCAGGAATCCGATTCTACTGAATTGTTTTATCTCAGACTCTATTATAAATGTAATTTTTTTATTCTGCCTTTGCAAAACATGTACAGTATGCATAGGGAAGCCATTTAAAGGCTTGCTAAAAATAATCCATTTTGAAACCTCCTAAAAACAATATATTTTTTACAACCAGAATTTAATAATGAAATTGGTATGTTCAACTTCATTAAATCAGTTTTATTAGTCATCTTATCCATAAATTATATAATTAACTTGAGGATTATAATTTGTTTTTATATCTGTTTGTTTTTATATTGGCTGTATATAATCAGGAGTGCTTATTTTAATCAGGGGGTGGGTGGGTTGTTGGGTGCGTGGGTAGGGGTGTTTAAAAAAGCGTGTAAAAGCGGGCGAGGGGTTGTTGCGTTTATGTATTTCTAGTAATTCATGAGGAAAACAAAAAAGAAAATCGTGACCGTATCGTGTCTTTATATGTGATAAAGATACCTCCTGATTTACATAAACTTTAGCTCTGATTTTCTCGGCTTAGACAAGGTTATTTTTCAAACTTACTACGTCAATGAACTTACCAAGTGGTTCGTTTTTGAAGCCGTTCAATAAACTCGCAGTTCGTGTTTTATCAGATATAAAAACACTCCGCTTCGCCTCGTGTCTTTATATCTGATAAAACCCTCCTGCTCGTTTATTAAACAGTATACATAAAATCATAACTATTCCAATACGTTCTAATGGAATGTCATTTTCACCATAGAGATTTAGTGCCAATGTTATGTAGCATGCACAGGGACAATCTTTAATAAAAAAAATCCAAACTTTCAATACATTTAAACATTATATTTTATTAGACCATACATTCCTAATACAAAAATTGTTGACATAATAATCTTCCTCTTACATGTAAAATGCATGCAGTCTTGAAGTTGTCAGATTATGAAAAATTACAGGGCAGACTAAAGTTTGATGGCAATTCATTATCCCATTCTATTACAAAATCAAGAATGTCTTGTTCGGTCCACCCTGACATGAGTTCGGGACACAAATATTCTTCACAGGATTTTGACTGGATAAGATAACAGTCAACGTTCAGCAGATCCAAGCGGCGGATGAGAGCTGCTTGTTCTTGTTCTTCGTTAAATACGCGAACATTTCTTCTAAAAATGCCAGCTCTTCTTCAGTTCTACAATCATTGATTAATATCTTCAAATCCATCTTTTATTCAGGAAAAAAAAAGTAACCAAAACAGTCAACGTAGCACATGCATAAAGATACCTCAGCATAACACCAAAAGAAAAACGTACCGAATTTGTTTACTTGAACTAATTAGTCGAACCTTGGTCGGAGCTAGTCTTTAGCAAAATATTCTCGTTCTCGTTTGGTCCAGCTGCCGTGCAAATATTATCACAGTACAAAGCAGCGATTAAACTTTTATTGGATGCGAGATATAACCTGTTTGTCCTATACTAATCTTCAATTAACATAATAATGAATAAAACCATAACACGTTTTTCCTGTTTGACATTTCCAAACATTATAAAATATATAGGATCAGTAGTTGAAAACATTCGTTATTTCGCTAGTTGTCATTTGGAGACAAACATGACTTCAATGAGTAATGCTTGTTATGTTCAACCATTTGTTTTGCGTGAAGTGCTTTATAACAATGTTTTAAGGCTCCGTTATCTAAGAACAGGAGTTGATAGCAAAGAAGTGATTTTCGAAGTATAGTCAAGAAAGGATATCCAAATATTGTTGGTGCACGCTACTTATTTATTTATACAGCTTTCGTTGTGAAGCAAAAATAATTAATGATAATTGATAGTCATATAAATAATAATGACATAAACAAAGCAGTTCACAACGTGGATCATCAACAACAGAGCGTTACTCCAAACAGGGTTGATGCCCAAATAATCCTAAGGCAAAAATAATTGAAATAATAAAAACAAAACAAAAAACAATAATTGGTCCGTAATGTCCTAATAACAGCATTGCCTAAATTTAGTTAAGTTTCTGAACATAGAACATTTAGGGCACACAGCTTTCCAGGTGTAAACATTATTTTGGTCGAAAGTTGTTTTCAGTGCTAGGTGGTATTGATTGTATAAAGCAGTCTTAAATGAAGATACGGACGTTAAGGATCTAACTGATTCCGTCAGGGCATTCCATGATTTGACTGTACGATTGAAGAAGCTCTTTTGAAAAAGAGAAGTTCTACATTTGATGGTTTTGCAGTCCAGTGAGCAACTTTTCCTGGTGTTCTCAACTGAACTTCGTGGTTGAATGTAGTTCGACCAGTCCATACAATAAAAACCTTTAGTAGCTTTGAAAAAGAACACAAGATCTCTGATTTCGTGCCAAAAAGAAATAGGGAGGAGGTTAAGCTACAAGAGTCTGTCTTTATAAGATTGGGAAGCAAGTGCGGAATTTCCTAAAATGTACTTGGTTGCTCTTCTTTGCACTCTTTCAACAATTCGTAGGCCTCCAATGGCGAGTGGCAACCACACTTCACTGGCATAACCTAGATGAGTCCTCACCAAAGTCAGATACAGTACGCGACGAACAGTTTGGTCGAAGCGATAGTCCATTGTTCTGTATAAGAATCCAAGCATTTTATTGGCCTTTGATGTTGTTGACCAGATGTGGGACGCCCATTTCGTCAGATCGACATTTACTATTACTCCCAGATCTTTTTGATTAGTGGTCAGTGATATATGATGGGTACCAATGGTGTATTCATTTACAATCGGGGTTCTTTTTCGTGTAATGCACAAGGCCTGGCATTTTTTTTGCTTGAAGCTCATTTGCCATTTAGAAGACCAATCGGAAACCTTATCAATGTCCTGCTGGAATAATGTTACATCAGAATGGGATTTTATGATACGAGCTAACTTGCTGTCATCAGCGAAGAGGTATACCAATGTCTTATCTGATAACCCATCAGACAAGTCATTGATGTACCAAAGGAATAATAAAGGTCCTAATATACTTCCTTGTGGCACTCCTGAGGGAACAGGCAGAGTAGAAGAGTTTGCACCCTTGAACATAAGAACATATGTCGGAAATGATGAAGTTAAACCCAGTGATTTACACAAAATTGTTTATTTTGATGCTGATTTAAAGTTGGTTGTGAAAGAGGAAGAGCCAAAAAAGAAGAAAAAGCGGACGACTAGGAAAATGAAAGGTGGAAAAAGAAAAAAAGAGAGAATAGTGAAGGTGATGGGCACTAAAAACGTTAGAACATTTACTCGGTCATCTATAAAAAGAAAAACGTCTGTTTCTACAACAGTGACAAGTAGAAACAAGCCTGTAGCAATGACAGTACCTAAAGTGATACTGATTGACTGAATAAGATACATCATGTAACTGTATTGATTTTAACTTAAATGTGTTTGAAATATGTTCAAAGCTAGCAACATTAAAGCGACTATTTTATATTTTACAGAAGGGGCGCCAAAACTAGCAAGGGCGCAAAAACTTAACAAAATAAACCTATTTCTTTGTATAGCTAGATCTTCAATGGGGAGATATAAAGATCTGAAATCTGTGATCTTTTGTGTTTTCTATGAAGTTTTATAATCTTCAGAATTATGTAAAATCTCACTCCAAAATGCAGGAAATGGCATATCAGAGACTCTAGATTTCAAAATTTTCCGGGGGAGCATGCCCCCGCACCCCCCCTAGAGGTTTGGCACTACTTACGCCGCTTGCATTGCCGCGGTCTTTGAGAGAACTCGTTGTTTGTTGTAATATTTTAAAACAAAAAATGTGTACAGTAATGTCTTTTCTTCTTTTTTAATTTTTTGTTGAAAAAAATCACCTATACAATGCCGAACCAAGTATGATTTTCCAGACTGATTTTGACAGCAAATGCAAAAATTTTGCACGAGTATAAAATTGTACATTCATTTAAGAAATGGCTCATGGTTTCGCGTGCTCCATCGAGTTATGGATGCATGCGGGAAATTGGGAGAGCACGAAAAAATCGTAAGAGTTGGTCGAGGCGTAGCCGAGACCAACTCTAGATTTTTGAGTGCTCTCCCAATTTCCCAAGTGCATCCATAACTCGATGGAGCACACTAAACCATGAGCCATTTCTTTTATAACATAGCATTAAATCCTTTCACAAGCCGGCGAATCGTTTTGGTTGTTGAGTTTTTCTACTTTCGTAGACAAGTCTTTTTTGTTCACTAAAATCCAACCAAAAGGACAGTTTAAACTCGGTTACCCAGACCCAGTTTGTCTTCTGGGTCGTTGTTCTTTATTACTCAATAAAATTAAATGACTCGGTATTTTGATAATATAAAAAGTCAATTTAAAACTCAGTTTTGTTTTGAAATGTTTTCCCGCGTTTTCCCCCCGTGCTCCATCGAGTTATGGAGCACGCACGACAGCCAATCAAAAACGTTGCTATATCAAAGCTATGTTATAAACATACTTGAGGGAAACCTGTTTTGGAGTAATCACGCGCGCTGCATCAAACTATTCTTTTTGAACGAGAATTTTCAATAACTAAACGACATCATCACCCTTTATAAAAATTGGAATATTGTAATGACGACTTTGCCTTAGATTTGTCAATCGTTGAGTCTTGAGTCAAATATGCAACAACTAACCCAAATAACTGATGGCCAATTCTGTGTTTCATCTGTTTCGGTCTTCGAATCCGTCCAGTTTTACTCGTTGCGATTTTCCCGTTCTGTTCTTTCAGATAAGTATAAAACTTTGTTTCTATTTCTTCTTGGTGCTTTAGAAGTTTTTCCAAAGTTCTCTCCAAATTTAGCCTGTTTTCGTCTGTATCATTGTTTTCTTCATTTCGTCGGGGTATACACAGTTCCATTTTACTCCATTTCAACCATTTACTTCTTTCCTCTATATCCATTCCATGTATCTGATCTATAGGTGATTTGCTAATCTAGCAAGGTTAGTACTTCTACAACCAAAGACAGGACAGTTTCTGCGTGTACGTCCCATGTTTTACTCGGCCGGCGCTGATCTAGTGAGATGACTGTTATAGGCTACTCTATATGTTGTTTTAGACCATGTTGTAAGGTCAGCTGTTTTCTATATAGACTGCTACATCTAGACCAAGGAATGCTAATTTTGTCTTTCGTATACCCCGGGCCAACGGGCCTAATCGGGCCATAAAAGATATAATTATACAAAGTCATAATACTGTATGACAAGAAAAAAACTATTTTTTTCGTACTGTTGCGGTGCAATTTAATGAGTGTAAAACAAACATTATATAAGGGCAAAGTCTTTGTGAAAAACGTAGAATGAAGAAAGTGCACCAATTCATCAGGTTTTTTTCCAAATGGTATAGTGCAATTGCAGACAGGTGCAATTCCGCTGTGACAACCAAAGCGTCGTAGCCATCCTTCGAACCAGTGCATCCAAAGATCCAAACATAATGCACTTAATCCGAAACCTCTTCCCTCCAACTTCACGCTGTCCGCCGTCCACATCCCTGGAAAGCAGAATGCAATTGCTGACGCTTTGTCTCGATTTCACTTACAGGAATTCTTCCGTCTATTCCGGAAAACCTATTCCACCGATTAACGTCAGTCTTCTCGAACAACGCGCTTTAAACCTTATGGCCCACGTGATAGCCGTATCTACTCGACGTACCTACAGCACAGCGAAACGATGGTTCATCACCTTCTGCTATACGACTAAACAACTTTCCCCTGCAGATTTCCCCTGCCCAGCATCCGAATGGACACTCATACTGTTTGTCACACACCTGGCTGGCTCATTGAAATGGCAACTTCAATCAAGGTCTACCTGCGGGCGTTCGCTCACTTCATATCGATCAAGGATTCTCCACCCCCCTGGAAAATCGGCTACGCCTAGAACGGGTCATCAAGGGGACTAAGCGTGTACAAAGCAGTGACAAACGCGATAGGCACCCCATGACGATTGATGTTCTTCGAAAATTCGAGCGACATATTACACCTACGCGCTACAACGACTCGATGTTCTGGGCGGCGTGCTGCCTGGGCTTCTTTGGATTCCTCAGTTCGGGCGAGTTTACCGTTGCATCCCACACGTCCTTCAACCACGACTTGCACCTCAGCATCGACGACATTCAGATCGGCGCCACTCCCCAAACTTCATGCTTGTCAATATTAAAGCGTCGAAGACTGACCAGTTTCGCAAGGGTGTTACCCTCCGTCTAGCTCAATCAGGCTCATCCATTTGCACCGTGCGCACTTATCTTCACTTCTGTGGAAACAAACCAGGGCCCACTTTTTATTCATCAAGATGGAAAGACCCTGACACGAACCGACCTGTCTAAGTGGTTACAGGCAATCGCAACTCGAGCAGGATGTACAGGGAATTTTTCAGGCCACAGCTTCCAGATCGGTGCAGCGACAACAGCCGCACAGAAAGGAATCTCAGACCACCTCATCAAGACATTAGCCCGTTGGGAAAGCAACGCTTACCAACTCTACATCCAGACCATGCTACACTAGATAACGTAACTTCGCTTTTAACAAGCTAATATATAATATTTCCTATGGTTGTCACTTTATCGTCTACGCATGCTTACATAATTAATAAACATACACTCTCTCGGGCTAACCTATCGTATTTTCTCAGGTAGCAGCTAGCATGCTATATATACTGTCGGGTATAACGAGGCCACTTGCGCAATACATGGGTATAACGCGCCATTTACGCAATGCATAGGTATACCGAGGCCATTTACGCAATGCAGGAGTTTAACGAGGCCATTTGCGCAATGCATGGGTATAACGAGCCCAGTTACGCAATGCATGAGTATAACGAGCCCAGTTACGTAATGCATGGGTATAACGAGCTCATTTACGTAACGCATTGGTATGACGAGCCCATCTACGCGATGCATGGGTATAACGAGCCTATTTACGGAATGCATGGGTGTAACGAGTCCATGTACGCAATGCATGGGTATAACGAGCCCATTTACGCAATGCAATGGGTATAACGAACCCATTCATGGAATGCATGGGTGCATGGGTGTAACGAGTCCATTTACGCAATGCATGGGTGTAACGAGCCCATTTACGCAATGAATGGGTATGACAAGCCCATCTACGCAATGCATGGATGTAAGGAGTCCATTTACGCAATGCATGGGTATAACGAGTCCATTTACGCAATGCATGGGTATAAGGAGTCCATTTACGCAATACATGAGTACAACGAGCCCATTTACGCAATGCATGGGTATAACGAGCCCATTTACGTAATACATGGGTATAACGAGTCCATTTACGCAATACATGGGTATAACGAGTCCATTTACGCAATACATGGGTATAACGAGTCCATTTACGCAATGCATGGGTATAACGAGGCCATTTGTGCAATGCATGGGTATGACGAGCCCAGTTACGCAATGCATGGGTATAACGAGCCCATTTACGCAATGCACGGGTATAACGAGCCCATTTACGAAATGCATGGGTATAACGAGCCCATTTACGCAATGCATGGGTATAACGAGTCCATTTACGAAATGCATGGGTATAACGAGTCCATTTACACAATGCATGGGTATAACGAGCCCAGTTACGCAATGCATGGGTATAACGAGCCCATTTACGCAATGCATGGGTATAACGAGTCCATTTACGCAATGCATGGGTATAAGAGTCCATTTACGCAATGCATGGGTATAACGAGCCCACTTACGCAATGCATGGGTATAACGAGCCCAGTTACGCAATGCATGGGTATAACGAGCCCATTTACGCAAAGCACGGGTATAACGAGTCCATTTACGCAATGCATGGGTATAACGAGCCCATTTACGCAATGCATGGGTATAACGAGTCCACTTACGAAATGCATGGGTATAACGAGTCCATTTACACAATGCATGGGTATAACGAGCCCAGTTACGCAATGCATGGGTATAACGAGCCCATTTACGCAATGCATGGGTATAACGAGTCCATTTACGCAATGTATGGGTATAAGAGTCCATTTACGCAATGCATGGGTATAACGAGCCCACTTACGCAATGCATGGGTATAACGAGCCCATTTACGCAATGCGTGGGTATAACGAGCCCTTTTACACAATGCATGGGTATAACAAACCCATTTACGCTGTGTATGGGCATAACAAGCCCATTTACGCAATGCATGGGTATAACGAGTCCATTTACGAAATGCATGGGTATAACGAGTCCATTTACACAATGCATGGGTATAACGAGCCCAGTTACGCAATGCATGGGTATAACGAGCCCATTTACGCAATGCATGGGTATAACGAGTCCATTTACGCAATGCATGGGTATAAGAGTCCATTTACGCAATGCATGGGTATAACGAGCCCACTTACGCAATGCATGGGTATAACGAGCCCAGTTACGCAATGCATGGGTATAACGAGTCCATTTACGCAATGCATGGGTATAACGAGCCCATTTACGCAATGCATGGGTATAACGAGTCCACTTACGAAATGCATGGGTATAACGAGTCCATTTACACAATGCATGGGTATAACGAGCCCAGTTACGCAATGCATGGGTATAACGAGCCCATTTACGCAATGCATGGGTATAACGAGTCCATTTACGCAATGTATGGGTATAAGAGTCCATTTACGCAATGCATGGGTATAACGAGCCCACTTACGCAATGCATGGGTATAACGAGCCCATTTACGCAATGCGTGGGTATAACGAGCGCATTTACGTAATGCACGGGTATAACGAGTCCATTTACGCAATGCATTGGTATAACGAGCCCTTTTACACAATGCATGGGTATAACAAACCCATTTACGCTATGTATGGGCATAACAAGCCCATTTACGCAATGCATGGGTATGACGCGCCCATCTACGCAATGCATGGGTGTAACGAACCAAGTTACGCAATGCATGGGTATAACAAGCCCATTTACGCAATGCGTGGGTATAACGAGCCAAATTACGCAATGAATGAATAAAACGAACCAATTTACGCAATGGATAGGTATAACGAGCCCATTTACGCTAAGTTTATGGTTGGGTGATTCAGCTTAATTCGATGCTTGGATGCTGAGAATTCTACACCAGTGAATCCTCAGTTTGGTGATCGTATCATAGTCCAAGCATCAGGAGCACAACAACCACCAGCCAGTCGGCCTGCCTGTCACCCAACCATCCAAAGGGTAAGTATAAACTAGGTCGATTATCGACCCACAGCCGAACAAATATGGTGACGTATGGTTTAAGTCAAGCTTGGAGTGAGAACTGTCAGAAGTCAATTTACTAACGTTAAAACCACAACCTTATGTATATCATGAAGGCACAATTCTCAATCAGTGTTTCCCTTTCTATTTTAACCAACTCCTTTGGTAGAAACAATATATTTAACACCGAGTACTGTGCCGAGAATTGTTTAATATTTTAAGAAATTTAAGGCAGGTGTCCTACAACATTTGGCCATGATTGTAGCTCTAATTATTGACCGGGTGGCCAACCAATTAGTGTACGTCATTTGGCGTATCTTCCAGACTAGCGGCGTCGCAATACACTATAATATATACACACGTGCACATATACTGTACCTGACTATCGGTCTGATTTTCACTTTCAATTCTGTATCGTTCGCCTTTCATAAAACCATCCAATTTAGGTGTATTATTATCATTCTTTAACTCAAAATTGACTGTCACATCTTCGTAATTCGTGTCGAAGCAAACAAAATGTTTCGCGCCACCAAGTTTCTTTCTGTACATAGACTCTTTCCAGGAAATCTACAAATCATATATAGGCTTAGAATTCTTTAATTTACAACCAAGAAATAGAAGAATACAAAGTACTATAAAAAGCAAACTGTATGTATAAGTATAACGTTAGCTGCATGTATACGTTGTTGGATGCAAGGAGCTCGATTACAGCATAGTTATTATTACATAGTAGAAATTTAAGAAATAGAAAATGGCCGCCTGTGTTTATATAGCCTGATGCAAACACGAGAGTGAGTTGGGAGAATTCGAAAGTTTATGTGAACCCGAGCCGTAGGCGAGGGTTTTACATAAGTACTTTCGAATTCTCCCAACTCACTCGAGTGTTTGCATCAGGTTATATAAACACAGGCATCCATTTTCTATTTCTTTTATGAAATACGGCTAAAAAATGTGCCGTGACATCACAACCGTGTCTACATAGCCTGATATAAACACGGTAATTGACCAATCACAGCGTGCGTACGACGCAACCTATTTTATAATATTATTTATTATATAGCATGCTATCGGATATGAGCTTTTGCGTAATCTGATTGGTTCCCTACTACCAGGCTATCAGCTCATATCCTGCTAGTGGAGGAAAAACAAGATGGCGGCATGTTTTTTTAAACTGCCGAAAAGAGTTGAAATTGACAGATTTTTATACAGAAAAACATCAACACCCTCAAACCAATGTATAAAAAAACCAACATGTGTAAAAATACATTAACAAATACACAATTTAGCATGTTAAATGGTAAAATTCACCTAAAAATTACGTCTTTTTACTTCAAAAACCCGACTAAATTAACGGGTTGATATTAATTTGTTGCCAAACTCACGGTTAAAATCAAGCTTACAACACACATTTCGTAGGAGATCACCAGTAAAGAGACTTTTTTTATTTAGATAAGCATTTGGAGTAGTAAAAAGCATGTTCTTTTTCAAAAACAACCAACTAAGTAATTTAGTTTCACTGCCGAAGGTGTTTCAGTTTTGCATGAAATCAAAACCTTTTTCACGACAGCAACGCTAATATAGACAACTGACCCACCTTTTGACTTCATGAAGGTACCTTTTAATCTTTTTTGTTGATCTGCAGGCTTAACACATTTTTTGCCTCTCGAGCAACATTTATACAATATTTCGAAGCTGTTTACCGAACAGCTCAGCGAGAAACTCTATGTGAATGCATCACTACGCATGGCGGAAGTATTAGTTGCCTATGCCGGAAGTTTGTTGTTTCAAACATTTCGCTGTAATTTTGTCTCTTGTACAGTGCTTGGCTATATAATAAAACAGTTATACCATTCGCTCTCGTTGTATACGAACTAATAGCCAACTCGGCGAAGCGCCTCGTTGGCTATGAGCTCATATACAACTCGAGCTCATGGTATAACTGTTAAATATACATGGTTTGGAAGCTCAACAAAAGTCATTGTTTTATGTGTTTGTTCAGGTTAATGGAAATTTTTGCATGCACTTTCACGGTTACTGAACATATTGTGTTTTCTGTATAATGAAGGAATCATCCAATAGGAAGGGTTCAATCACTCAACCGTACTGTTTAAATATTAATAAACCTAAAACAAAGGATTTGGCACATTCATGTACCTTTCAACATGAATCGTAGCTGGATTGTTATCCACTTTGAAGTTTGCCGGATTTCCAAACCATGTATATTTTCTATCAACTATGGCCCGGATTGACATCACTCACGTTTTTCGATCCGATTGGACTGTCAATCCGCTTCATGTAAACAGGGCCTTACACTTGAAATTAAAGATTTAGAGTTTACGGTTTCGGGCATTTACTGTACCAGAATCGCATTTCCTATAGAAACACAATATTATACATTCTAGAATGAAACCGGTTCCCGGTATCAAGTAAACACCACATAAGATAAACATAATTTTCATGTCATATGCACTATAGCGGTAAACCAGTAAATGTTTCTGAAATTAAGTAGTTTGCATGTCATATAAATTATGAGTGTTTCATCAGGGGATTCAAACAGGGAAAAACAAGATAAGAGCATGAGGCCAAAGGCCGAGTGGTTTTATTGTTTTCGAGTGTTTGCATGGATACGATAAACGAGTGATATGGAGCGATTTCAATTGGAAAATGCAATAGGCGAGTTTCAGGGTGTTGCGTGCGCATCATTTTTCAAAAAAACTGGCAAGCTCCACTCAGAGTAAACATACTGTTTAAAATCAACAAGGTATAGATACAGTTTCTGGGTGTTCAACACTGTTATTCTGCTGTTGCTGGCTCGCTAGCAAGTCTGTTTGTCATTGCTTACTTTGTGGGGAGCCCACCAAGAACCCACCAATTCCTTTGCAAAATGATGCGCGCGCAATACCCTGAAATTCGCCTATTAAAATAAACCATCATGAGATTTTATTCATGAGTGTGTGTAAAATTTATTCATACAGCAGCTTGTTTATTTTGCATAGATAATTGAGATCTTAAGAATAAGATGAACACCGGTTTTCATCTAATATCTTGGATTTTACTGGAGTATCCAACTTCAATCAAGTGATTGAATGAACTATATTATAATTGTTTTAGCTATTTGTATATCTCAAATACATTAATAATTCATGAGAATTATTAATGTCTTTGAGATATAAAAATAGCTAAAACATGTCATGTGCTCAGTAGGCCATTCATAGTTCAATAAAGGTATAAAAGTAAACTATTTCTTAAAACTTACTATATTTTCTCTTATTAAAGATCTTGCTCTTTCACAGTTTTGCCGGGATCCAGTAATTATAAAATTTGCAAATTCACCTTCCTCTTCTTTGGAAGATAACAAACGGATTCTTGTGTCTGACTTTGTCATTAAACGTTTTATATTCTCACCATGTTCCCCCAGTGTTACACGTATATATTTCTTTTCAACGGGGACTTCCAGTTTTGCGTATTTGTTCATGTTCTTCTCTTCCTGCAACGTCAAAAAATCTTATAGTTGGGTTATATGACGGCGAATGGGTGATTGCAAAGAAGCGAGTATAAAACATCGTCTAAGTATATATCGTATCCATCTGACGTCACGGCGGCCATGTTGGTGTACCAAAACAATGGAATGGCGGCCATATTGGTGTACCATCTCTATCCTATGGGAATTTAGCTCTATCCTTATTCAAATATTTCGCATTGTTTCACCACCCCAATGGAGCCACCGATCACGCGAGTGAAAACGATCTATACGTTAGTTACCGAACCCGAGGTATAACTACGTCAGTTATGAGGTGTGTAGCGCCGAGGGAAGTATAGGTCTAATGCCAAGGTTCGAGGTAATCAACTAATTTAGTTCAAATTTTACAACGTTTTGTCTTTTTCTGTATACTTCCCTGGGCTTTATACAGATAAAGACCGTGCATTTATAATAAGCAATTTAATTCAATTCAATTCACTTTGTATGGGAGAAAAAGACTTATGAATAACAAAGAAAACCGCGTGAAATTTGAACTAATAGTTTATCCATGCGTCGAACTACGTCTATATAGCCGAATATTATTTTTTGTTGAATAAGTAGAGGTTAATTCATGGTCACGAGTGTGATATGGGATTTCACAACGTGAGTGAAGCTTACATGAAAAGCTTACATGAGAAGACACTAGCTGATTAAAAACAAGGTTAAAACACATTTCTAATAAACGATAAAATGCGTTGTTTTAGTGAATGTTCAATGTGAATGAAAGCAAGTAGGATATATAATTATGGGATATATATATATATATATATATATATATATATATGAAACTCAGAGTGGCAACAACGATGTTTTAAGTAAGAAACAGTCAGTTAAATCCGCTCTGCCTGTAGGTATCGACCACTCTTCAATCTACTACTAACATTATATTTACTTGGTTATATATATATACATATATATATATATATGAATTTGAAGATTTGTAATCCAGGCATAATGTAGTATGTAAGTGTTCTCCGGATTATATTATTAAAGTTTTGAGCTTTCAACTCGGTTCTTCGAGTCTTCTTCAGAAAAGTTTAACGGTGTATTAGAATGTTCGCGCTGTTCCTCACGTAATTGTATTCGACGAGAGCGTCTGATTGGTGCGATGTTAGGAATAGGTGGCGTTTGATTGGTTGTGATGGGACGCGTTGCTAACCAGGTCTGTGTATAGTTGATGGTGGTCGTGGAGTGTCCAGTGTTCGACGGGTGGATTTCTTCGGAAGGAACGGAGGGTGGGTGTGAATCAGGATTGTTATGTGAACGTTTTAATTGAAGGTAGGTTGTAGGAATGTCGATGTATCGGTTTAATGTACGTTTGTCTATGCTGTTGCCACGCTTCTTTAAATTCGCGCGCATGTTTGGTAGTCGCCTGTCCTAGTATTTTCGTTCGTGACCAGTCAAAAGTGTGTCCGTTGTCGTCAGCGTGTTTGGCAGGAAGTGAGTTATGGTCATGTCGGTTTATAGCGTTCTGATGTTCTGTTAGTCGTGTCTCAATCTTTTTGGTTTGGATGTTTGTCCAATGTATTGTTGTGAGCAGTTACGGCAAGGAAACATGTAAATAGCGTTGTGTCTATCGGTTGTAATCGTCTTGTCTTTGTGTTTCGTGAAATTAGATCTAAGTTTATGTGTTGGTTTGTGTGCTATGTCAATGTTAAAAGGTCGGAGAAGTCTAGCTGTCATTTCTGATGTAGTGTGGATGTATGGTAAAGTGATCCTAGGCCTTTCAGGAGCAGGTTGGTCAGGTGTGATGTTCGTTGGTGTTCGTTTTTTGCGCGTTAAGACTTTGTTGATGAAGTTCCTAGGGTAGTTGTTCATACGGAATGTCAAGAGAAGGTATCTACGTTCTTCTGTTTTGGATTGTTCTGTGTTACAGTGCGTGGCAATTCGGTTGAATAATGTTTTAATACAACTGATTTTGTGTTGAGTAGGGTGGTTGCTGTTGTAATTCAGTATTTGGTCAGTGTGTGTTTTCTTTCGGTAGACTTGGGTGTGCAAGGTGCCATCATTAGTTTTAGTCAGTAAGACGTCGAGAAAAGAGAGTTGGTTTTTCTGTTCTTCTTCTTTTGTGAATTTAATATTTTCCGTAGCGTTGTTGATTGTTTGTAATATTTTGTCAGTTTTGTCTTTCTTGATTATTGCAAACACGTCGTCTACGTATCTGTCCCATGTTCTAATGTCGTTGTTGTTAGTCACGGTTCTCTTTTCTAGTTCCTGCATCACTGCTTCAGCAAGGAAACTGGAAAGAGGTGACCCCATAGGGGTACCGGATACTTGTCGGTAGAAAGTGTTTTGAAAGCAGAATTCCGTTGAAAGGCATAGGTCAAGGAGTTCAAGTATGTCTTCTTTGTCGAGTGTGGTTCTTGTTTGCCATGATGTATCGTCAGTAAGTAGTTGTTCAGTGATTCGTCGTGCTGTGTCTAGTGGTATGGAAGTAAATAGAGAGACTACGTCGAAGGATACCATGATTTCATTATTATTTATTATTATTATTATTATTATTATTATTATTATTATTATTATTATTATTATTATTATTATTATTATTATTATTATTATTATTATTATTATTATTATTATTATTATTATTATTTATTATTATTATTATTAAGACTTTATTTAGAACACGGAGTCCAATTCACATAATGTGCTCTTCCCTGGAGCCGTGTATAAACTAACTAACTAATACAAGATAACTAATAAAAATAATACATAATTAATTAAAAATATTATACACATTCACGTTAAGGTTAGTTATATTAAATAAATGATTTATATTCAGCAATTGATTTAGCATTAATTGCCTCCACAGGTAAGCTATTCCACAGAACAGTTCCTCGATATGTAAAGCTTTTCTTGAGTGCCTCAGTTAAAGGTCTCGGAACAAATAGTTTAGAATCTGAACCTCGTGAATTATGACTATGAACCGAATTAACCGAAGTAAATTTATTAGAAAGATATTCTGGTACCATTTTATTGATTGTTTTATACATGAGCGTTTTGAATTGCTGAGACCGTCTTTCTTCTAGATTGGGCCAATTTAATTCGGTCAGAATTTCATGTGACCGAACACTATAATCAGATCCATTGATAATACGAGCGGCCCTATTTTGTAATTGTTGGAGTTTTTGTCCCAGACCTTTACCTAAGTTACCCCAGACACTGCTACAATAGTCGAAATGTGGTTGAATTAAGGATTTATAGATTAAGATTAGGATTGGACGTGGGAGAAATGATTTCAATCTCCTTAGTACTCCAATTACTTTGGCCACTTTTGAAGTAATCTTCGAAATATGATCATCCCACATCAAACACTCATCAAGCTCCAAACCTAAACATTTATACGTCTTTACTCGTTCAATTTGATTGCCATCGATGGCAACATCAGGTTGATTTGGTAAGGTAGCTAGTTTGTGTCGAGTAGCGATGAACATACATTTTGTTTTAAGTGCGTTTAAACTGAGTTTGTTCATGTTGAGCCAGTTTTCAAGTGTATGTAAGTCATTATCCATAACGGAGAAAAGTTGATTAATGTCTTTATCCGCGTATGTCAAACTAGTATCATCAGCATATAGATGACCATCAGATATCAAATTGCAATTTGGTAAGTCATTAATGTATAGTAAGAATAATATTGGTCCTAAAATAGATCCCTGAGGAACTCCACATGCTATATCAGCGCTATCAGATGGAATATTATTTACAAAAGTTATTTGAGTACGTTCAGTTAAATAGTTACGGAAAAGTTCAATGGTCTTATTTTTGAAACCGTATCGAGATAATTTATTTAAAAGAATATCATGGTCAATGGTATTAAATGCCTTTTTCAAATCGATGAAAAGTATAGCATTGATCAATCCATTGTCCATATTGGTATAACATTTATCAGTAATATCTAGTAGTGCTGTTAAAGTGGAGTGCAAAGGTCTAAACCCGGATTGTGAATCCGAAAGAAGTTTATTATTACTCAGGAAATCGTAGGTTTGATCAAAAATCACTTTTTCGAAGATTTTTTGCAAACACTGATAGCACAGATATAGGCCTATAATTATTGGGATCCATTTTACAATCTTCTTTATGAATAGGAGTTACCCTAGCTCTTTTCCAGTCGGGTGGAATAGTGTCAGTGTGGATTACTAAATTAATAATATACGTCAGCGAGCCTATCGTGGTTGGTGCACTTGCTTTCAATAAACAAGCTGGAATGTTATCTACACCATTGGCTTTACGCGTTGATAGTTTATCAACTAATTTTGAAACTTCTAAATTGCTCACTACCCGGAGTTCAAATTCATTTTCGGGTTTATGAATATGATCATAGTTTATATTCAGATTGGCTGGAATTTTGGCAGCCAATTTTGGTCCGATACCAGTGAAGTGTTTATTGAAAGCATTGCTAACCTCCACCGGGTCATTGATTTCAATATCATCAATCAAAACCTTCTCCGTATGAGTAACGTTTTTATTCTTAGATAATATAGAATTAATACCTTTCCCGGTATTCTTGCACTGACCAAGATTATCATTAAAAAACGAGTTGTAATATTGGATCTTGTTTTCTCTAATTTTAAAGTTAACTTGATTTTTAAGATTTTTGAAACTAAACCAAGCGGATTCCTCGTTGGTTACTACAGCAATTCGTTTCAATCGATCTCTCTCCCACATTAAGTGTTTGATCTCAGTAGTTAGCCAGGGTGCACAAGCAGTCCTAACTCGTCTTTTTTTAATCGGAGCATGTAAGTCCGCAATATGAAGAAATGTGGATTTCCAAAGATCCCAAGCCTTAATAGGATCAGTAACTGATATTATTGACTGCCAAGCAGCTAAATCAATATCTCGCTTTAAATTGTCAATATTGAAATGTTTGTAATAACGATTTTGATTAATTTTGGGATTAGATCTGCATGGGCTGCAATGTTTTCTAGAAGCATAAATTAAACTATGATCACTTATTCCAATATGTTTAACTCCTGATACCGAAAATTTACTGGGTTCATTTGTGAGAAAAAGGTCGATTTGTGTAGAAGAACAGCTAGTGATCCGTGTTGGTTCCTGAATAAGTTGGCTATATTGATACGATTTGCATAAATCAAGTAAGTGCTTTGTGTTATTATCAATTATGTCGGCTGCAACATTACAATTGAAATCACCGATAATGGTTCAATTCTTAAGTCTTTAGTATTGGTCAGGAAAGTGTTAACGTTGTCGATAGAATGAGGTGAAGTTTTGTCCAGAGGTTTGAGTATTCCAGCAAGATATTTGGATAGGTTGTAAGTCGGTGATCCAGGGAGGGAGACAATTGGTCGGAGAGGAGTATTTTCTTTATGGATTTTCGGTAGGCCATAAAATCTAGCGATTGTTGTGTTCTTGGGTCTAACTCGGTTGTACGTGTTTTGGTTCAGTTTTTCTTGGTCTTTGAGAGTTTTTAGTTTTTTGTTGATGCGGTTTACTGTTGTTTTACTGGGGTCATTGTGAAGTGGTTGGTATGTAATTGCGTCCTTGAGTAATGTGTTGGCTTTGTCGATGTAATTGGATCTAGAATCTAACCGAATCTAATCTAATCTATTTCCGACCTGGAATCCACACTTAAGAAGACAGATCTAACAGAAGACACAAAAAAACAAATCCGCCACCAAGTAACAAACAATCTACTACACCAAAAACATGCAGTTGACCTCAACAAACGAGAACGAGAAGCCCTGAAAGATCTAACGACGACGAGATTATTATACTACCTGCTGATAAAGGACGCACGACTGTCATCATGGACAAATCCAATTACATCGACAAAGCCAACGCATTACTCAAGGACGCAATTACATACCAACCACTTCACATTGACCCCAGTAAAACAACAGTAAACCGCATCAACAAAAAGCTAAAAACTCTCAAAGACCAAGAAAAACTGAACCAAAACACGTACAACCGAGTTAGACCCAAGAACACAACAATCGCTAGATTTTATGGCCTACCGAAAATCCATAGAGAAAATACTCCTCTCCGACCAATTGTCTCCCTCCCTGGATCACCGGCTTACAACCTATCCAAATATCTTGCTGGAATACTCAAACCTCTGGTCAAAACTTCACTTCATTCTATCGATAACGTTAACACTTTCCTGACCAATATTAAAGACTTAAGAAATTGAACCTGATGAAATCATGGTATCCTTCGACGTAGTCTCTCTATTTACTTCCATACCACTAGACACAGCACGACGAATCACTGAACAACTACTTACTGACGATACATCATGGCAAACAAGAACCACACTCGACAAAGAAGACATACTTGAACTCCTTGACCTATGCCTTTCAACGGAATTCTGCTTTCAAAACACTTTCTACCGACAAGTATCCGGTACCCCTATGGGGTCACCTCTTTCCAGTTTCCTTGCTGAAGCAGTGATGCAGGAACTAGAAAAGAGAACCGTGACTAACAACAACGACATTAGAACATGGGACAGATACGTAGACGACGTGTTTGCAATAATCAAGAAAGACAAAACTGACAAAATATTACAAACAATCAACAACGCTACGGAAAATATTAAATTCACAAAAGAAGAAGAACAGAAAAACCAACTCTCTTTTCTCGACGTCTTACTGACTAAAACTAATGACGGCACCTTGCACACCCAAGTCTACCGAAAGAAAAAACACACTGACCAAATACTGAATTACAACAGCAACCACCCTACTCAACACAAAATCAGTTGTATTAAAACATTATTCAACCGAATTGCCACGCACTGTAACACAGAACAATCCAAAACAGAAGAACGTAGATACCTTCTCTTGACATTCCGTATGAACAACTACCCTAGGAACTTCATCAACAAAGTCTTAACGCGCAAAAAACGAACACCAACGAACATCACACCTGACCAACCTGCTCCTGAAAGGCCTAGGATCACTTTACCATACATCCACACTACATCAGAAATGACAGCTAGACTTCTCCGACCTTTTAACATTGACATAGCACACAAACCAACACATAAACTTAGATCTAATTTCACGAAACACAAAGACAAGACGATTACAACTGGTAGACACAACGCTATTTACATGTTTCCTTGCCGTAACTGCTCACAACAATACATTGGACAAACATCCAAACCAAAAAGATTGAGACACGACTAACAGAACATCAGAACGCTATAAACCGACATGACCATAACTCACTTCCTGCCAAACACGCTGACGACAACGGCACTTTTGACTGGTCACGAACGAAAATACTAGGTCAGGCGACTACCAAACATGCGCGCGAATTTAAAGAAGCGTGGCACAGCATAGACAAACGTACATTAAACCGATACATCGACATTCCTACAACCTACCTACCTTCAATTAAAACGTTCACATAACAATCCTGATTCACACCCACCCTCCGTTCCTTCCGAAGAAATCCACCCGTCGAACACTGGACACTCCACGACCACCATCAACTATACACAGACCTGGTTAGCAACGCGTCCCATCACAACCAATCAAACGCCACCTATTCCTAACATCGCACCAATCAGACGCTCTCGTCGAATACAATTACGTGAGGAACAGCGCGAACATTCTAATACACCGTTAAACTTCTCTGAAGAAGATTCGAAGAACCGAGTTGAAAGCTCAAAACTTTAATAATATAATCCGGAGAACACTTACTTACTATATATATATATAATAAGTAATATTGGGCATTTCACTCGATTACATAGCATGTTCTAAGGATTTTGGGTGAAGGAAAATTCGAGTGTAGAATATATACATTTTAAGACCAAACCGGGCCAGTTGCGAAAAATGCAACTACACAGGCCTTCCGGAGGAATTGAACCCACGACCTTGCGATTCTAGTGCAATGCTCTGACCACTGAGTCACGGAGGGCGTTGCCGAGAGCTTGATCGCGAGTTCTGTATATAATAAGGTGGTAATGCCAGGAGAGAATTGGGTATATTATAAGTAATACCATGATCGCCTCGGATTCTTTTGTTCTCCGAGGGAATGTAAACCTCGTATTTCCCTCATCGCTCATGCAAGAGGGAAATTTATCCTTTGTCTTCTTCTAATTTTCCCGTGCATGTTGATGAGGGAAAATTAGAAGACAAAGAATTCTTTTGTATTCTTCTAAATTTCCTGCTTGCATATATTTTCCCTCATCAACATGCACGGGAAAATTAGATGCAACTTCTCTGATCAACCGTGTAAATTTCCTGTCGGTAAGATTCTCAAAGTTTTCCTCGGCGATCATAATATTACAAACTAATAACATGACTTTTCGGGAAATTAGCGATTAAATTTCCCCTTTGCCTCGGGAAGATTTGTAAAAGGCCTCGGGCCTGCGGCCCTCGGACTTTCACAAATCTTCCCTCGGCGGCGGGGAAATTTAATCGCTAATTTCCCTCAAGTCATGTTATTACTTATAATAATATTGGGCATTTAACTCGATTACATAGCATGTTCTAAGGATTTTGGGTGAGGGAAAATTCGAGTGTAGAATATATACATTTTAAGACCAATTTTTCGAGTGAAATGCCCAATATTACTTATAATATACCCAATTCTCTCCTGGCATTACCACCTTATATTATATACAGAACTCGCGATCAAGCTCTCGGCAACGCCCTCTGTCGCTCAGTGGTCAGAGCATTGCACTAGAATGGATTATAGTGTATAGGATTTTAAATTAGAGGGCAGAACCAAAATGGGCGCCACCTGAGCGGGCAGAGATATATATCCTTAACTTTTTTTTAAATTTTACGATCACGGAAATGGAACTTCCTGCGTTTGAGAGCACTATTTGTTGTGAACACGCTTGAGAGCACTATTTTTTATTTGTAAAAGGTTTAAAACCTTAGAGTTTTTAGCCGCTTAAATTTAGCCATTTAAATTATTAAAAAATAGTGTAATGAACTTGATATTTTGTTGAAGTTTCATATAATTATTACATTGAGATATGACGTCATTTGTGACGTCACGAACACGAGGTATAAGAACGAAGAAGGAGTCTCGAAGTCGATGTGTCGAACGAAAGAGTTTTGTAATATAACCGAAGCGATGAGAGTAAAGTATTTCTAATATATTTCATAAAACTTATGGTCTCGAGTACGATTAATTATATGGCGTCCAACGTGGGGCCCTGAAGGAGCCCACCAGAGAAGTGATCGAATTTAAATAACTCCAAGATGAGCGAAAAATTGGACAGGTTACGAGCAACGAGAGGAGGCAACCGCGGAGTAATAATGAAGTATACGAAGGAAGTTATCGAACTATTGAAAGGAGAACCGATAAACAAAGACCATTTGAGAACAGTCAACGACCTATTGAACGAGAAACTAGCTGTGGTGAAAAAGATTGACGAAGAAATACTCGAAGTGTGCGACACGAAGGACATCGAACATGAAATCGAAGAGGCGGAAGAAATCTACTCGCGTGTACTTGATGTGAAGCAAGCGATAACGAAGGCTACAACCGAAAGCACAGTTAGTACGATTGCCAATACTAACACGACGAAACAAGCAGAACACAGCGAACAATCTCTTGGTACAACAGCGTTGCACGTAAACACGTAAACAACACCGAGAAAACCGAGGTGACTGAGACTGTTAATAATAATCGTCAAGCCAAGACGAAACTGCCAAGGTTAAATTTGCAGAAATTTAAAGGAAACTCAACCAAGTGGAATTCTTCTTGGGATTCTTTTAAATCGGCCATACATGACAACGCAGCGATCTCAACAATCGACAAAATTCAACTATTTAAATTCGTATTTAGAAGGAGCTGCATCGAGAGCCATTCAATTAAGGTCTCACCTTAACCGAATCAAATTACAACGCAGCTGTTGACATCTTAAAGGATCGATTTGGGAAAACACAACTTATCATTTCAGGACACATGGATGAACTGTTAAAGTTGCCCAACTGCTCAAACGACCGAGCTTCTACCCTTCGCTCTTTATACGACAATTAAGGTGAGCGTACACGTAAGGGGACTTGATTATTTAGGAGTATCGCCTGATCACTATGGAAGTCTTCTTATCCCGATTATTATGGGCGAATTACCTGCGGAAATACGTATCGAAGCTGCAAGGAAAACTTCTGGCGAAATATGGAAAATCGACGAACTTCTTAACACCTAGCTTAAAGAAAGAGATCGAAGCGAGAGAAGCGAGAGAAGCGAGCGACGGAAATCTAGTTCACTCAGGAGTCTCAGGTAAACAACAACGCGGAGTCGGCAGAAGTCGTATAAATTCTCTGTTTTTGGACGCATCAAAGCCATCAGCAACTTCACTCTTCGCAGGCAGCGGGAATATCAAGTGCGTTTATTGTAAAGGAAGTCACTACTCGGTGTCTTGTGACAAGATCATCGATGTGAAAGAGCGTATGGAAATCCGGAAAAAAAATCGACTTTGTTTTAAATGCCTTCGACCAAATCACTTACAGTAGCAAGAGAATGCCAACATCGCAATTGTCGGAACTGCAACAAAGGACTGCATCATCAATGCATTTGTAATCGGAAACCGAAAGATATATCGAAACGTCAAGAAGATTCTCCTGAACTAAGACCAGATTCTCCTGAGTTTATACCAGATTCAACAACGAGCACAACTACGGGTACCGCCAATTCGAGCAAAGGAAAACAAGCCGTTTTCCTGCAAACAGCCAGATCGGTTGCGACTACCAAAGCAACACAACAGCAGTTCCGGTTAGAGTGTTATTCAACAATGGAAGCCAGCGTTCCTATATTACAAACAGTGTTTGTTCAAGACTGAACTTAAAACCGAGTACAAGTGAAAGGCTTCATCTCAACACTTTTGGAGAGACTAAATTTACAAACAGGAAATGCGAGCTCTTTCAAGTCAACCTAAAAAGACCCAATGAAGAGAAATCGATCACTATCAATGCCTTGAAGTTTCCAGTCATTTGTTCGCCCTTACCTTCCATAGTTGATACGGATTACCCACACTTGGTGGGACTAGAATTGGCTGATCAACTAGTTGACACCTCAGATTCAATTGACATCCTCGTTGGATCTGATTTCTACTGGCAAATTGTTATAGGGGAAACCATACGTGGAGAAGAAGGTCCAGTAGTTGTGAGTAGTGAGCTTGGTTGGCTCTTGTCTGGTCCTGAATCTGCCACTACAAACAATGACACAGGGACAGTGTCAAATCTGATCATTTCCCGAGAGAGCGACAATGTATTCGCAGAGAATCCTACTGACAAGTTGGTGAACACTCTCAAATCATTCTGGGAGACTGAGTCGATTGGAATCAAAGAGAACGAGTCAATTCAAGAAATGGTTGAAGAGCAATTTCTCAACAAGCTGTACTTCAATGGATCTCAATATGAAGTGGGTCTACCATGCAACAACAATAATTCGTCATTGCCAAACAACTACAACCTCTCATTAAATCGACTGAAGGCGTCACAGCAAAGATTCTTCAAGAAACCAGAGCTTGCAAAGGAGTATGACAACATCATACAAGACCAGATGAAGAAGAATATTGTCGAAAGAGTTCCTGATGAAGATTTAAAACAACCAATCGAAAGTGGATTTCATTACCTTCCACATCATGCTGTTGTGCGCAAAGAAAGCGAAACAACCATGGGTCAGAATTGTTTACGATGGTTCGGCAAAGGAACCCAACAGTCAATTATCTTTCAACGATTGTCCGCAAAAGGGACCGAACTTTATCCCTAAGCTCTTTGACATCCTTATAAAGTTCAGATGGAATGCCGTAGCATTGACCGCCGACATAGAGAAAGCCTTCTTAATGATTGGAGTTCCACCAGAAGATAGAGATATGATACGATTTTTGTGGTTCAAGAATCCAAAGGAACGCGACTCGGAATTGGAGCACCTTAGCTTTACAAGATTGGTATTTGGTTTTAGATCATCTCCCGCAGTATTGGGAGCTGCGGCTTCTTATCACCTGCAGTTGTACCGAGAAAGACACCTGGACACGGTAAAGCTGATTGAGGACAATCTTTATGTTGATGATCTCGTATCTGGCGAAGAAGACGATGTGACAAAGCTTTTCACCTCTATCAAGTTTCCAAAAGCATAATGGCTGAGGGAGGATTCAACATGAGAAAATGGAGCAGCAATTCGTCCACTCTTGTACAGAGAATTCAAGAAGCTGAAGCTAGGGGTATTGAAGGTCCACAAGCAAGCACAACGCATCCAGATGTTTTGTCTGAAGAAGATGAAACCTATACCAAAGCAACAAGATGCTCGAATTTGTAACCAAAGTATTGGGCATCAATTGGAACTGTTCTTCAGACAAGTTCATCTTTACAGTTTCCGAGATATTAAAGTACGCCAGCAAGCTTTCAGTTAGTAAAAGATCACTGTTAAAGATCACCGCCAAATTGTTCGATCCATTGGGGTCCTGAGTCCTTTTGTCATCAAGTTGAAAATCCTATCCCAAACCCTTTGCACAGAGAAAGTGGATTGGGACGACACCCTAGAAGAGAAAGTTCAGACTCAGTGGCAATCCATCATCTCCGAACTGAACTCTCTGGAAGGACTTGAAGTACCCCGATGTTATTTTCTACTGGAATCGAAGCCAATAAATGTGGAGTTACATGCCTTCAGCGATGCATCTGAAAGAGCTTATGCTGCAGTCTTGTACGCGCGATCAAAATATAATGATGGACATGTCGAAGTAAGACTTGTAGCATCGAAGTCCAGAGTTTCCCCAGTAAAGAAACAATCGATCCCTCGATAGGAGCTGCTAGGAGCTGTGATTCTAGCATGATTATGCAATGCTGTGGTTAAAGCATTGCCAAGAGCTGTAGATGTGGTTTACTGGGTCGATTCATTTTCAGTCCTTTGTTGGATTCAAAATGACAAGCCATGGACAAGATACATCAGCAACCGTGTGGAAGAGATACGACAAACCACAAATAAAGAAGCTTGGAGACATTGCCCTGGAAAATCCAATCCAGGTGATTTGCCTTCTCGAGGAGTACCTGTAAGTGAACTTCGAAATAGCGACATTTGGTGGAATGGAGCACAATTTCTTCAAGTTCCAAAAAGTGATTGGCCAAAGAACCCAGGATTGAACAGAATTCATGAAGATGCTTCAACAGAACCGTGGAAAAACTGTCCAAGCGTGGTACATGTTTTAGCGGTATCAGCAGCCATGAAATCTACCGTAATCAACCTCGCGAAAGTTTTTGACATCAACCGATACAGTTCGTTGTGTAAGTTACTAACTGTGACCGCCTACGTCTTGCGATTCATCAACAACGTGAAAGCCTGTCTAAGGAACGCGGTACCAAGCCCAAGTTTGAAACGACACAGATAACCGCAGAAGAAATCTCGGCAGAAGAAATTTATTGGATCAAGACAGTTCAAGCAAGAATGTTTTCCGAGGAAATTGAGTTTCTACGAGGTTCAACGAGAGAACAACCTATCCGAGTACACCAGTTTGGTCTATTCATCGATGAAAACAAGTTGTCAAGTGTCAAGGAAGAATTGGCAATTCGACATTGTCTCTGGCTACCAAGAAACCTATTTTACTGCCCACAAGACATCCGTTTGTCGACTTACTGATCAACGACACACATGAGAGAGTGAAACACGGCGGCATCGGGGTTACATTGACAACTATCAGAGAACGATACTGGTTACTTAAAGGAAGACAGTCAGTCAAGCGTGTGCAGGGGCGGATCTAGGAATTCCCCCCACTTAGTCAAAGTATCTAGGGGGGTCCGGGGGCATGCCCCCCCGGAATTTTTTTGAAATTTGGGTCTCTGAAATGGCATTTCCCGCGTTCTGACAACACTTTTAATCAAAATTTCTGAAGTTTAAAAACATATTTTCTTAGCAGATTTTATACTTCTTTTGAAAAAGTGTCAAAATTGGATTTGGATTAGTGAATTCTTGTAATTGTTTGTAAGTGCGTAATTATTTTTTTCTAAAAAGAAGGCAATACAACAAACAGAGATATGTGATTATATTTAATTACTAACTTAAAAAATATATGGTTGTTTTGCTCTATGTCAGAGCTCATCAGCATGCCTTGGAGACACCAAAAAACATATTCTTGCAGTCAGTGAATCAACATGGACAGCCTGATCAACATACAAGTAAAGGTCTAGCTGAATTTAATGTTCTGCATAACCCAGAGCAAGGGTAATAATGGGTCTACATCATCCCAGTCATTCTAATTAAGTCACAACTAATCCAAGCCACTACCCACCAGTAGCAATCTATGTTACTATGAGCTGTCTGGTTTTCAGGTGCCAGATACTCACCTTTTACACATCTACCCAAGCAGACAATGTCTTGTTAAGGAATGCTTTTATTTATGACCATAATGTGACATGGACGTAAAGGAGCTCAACTCTCAACATTATCCCAGTCATCCTAACCCTTGAGCCCCCAACTAATCTAAGTCATTACCTGTTTATATAAACATTGAATACTAGAATTAAGCAGATATTGTATTTAAGCCAGATAATAAAATGTAAATAATAATTGTAATACAGCACATGTAGTTATTGGTTCATGTGGATATCAGCACTTAGTACTGTACACATGTAAATTTATATTAAAAGAAGAAACCAATCATCATTTACTAATCAAGTTTATTATGACACCACATACAGTAATCATACAGGTCACATACAGTACATGACATGTTGTATATATATATTATATACTGTAATAATTAATATTAAAGGAACAGAAATTAGCAATGTATGAGAAGAGTGCTTTAACTGCCAGGTTGGCTAGCTAGGTTACAGTCTCACAAAGATAAAATTAATTATATTACAGTACTGATATTAATAAACCATGAAATCTCCAAGCAAGATCAAATTTCCAGCATACACTAGTCCGTCCGATACACGTTTCATTGCAAAGCATCAATTCAACATGTTATAGATCAAATACAAGCAAACGCGAAGTCTAGCCCAAGAGTTAATCTATAAATTATCATAAATACTATAATGATATTCAAATCATACAGTATAGTAAGGGTTTCTTACCTCAGACGACCTCAGAGCGCATCACTGATTCACTGTATAAAATTCTCGCAATTGATATTTCGATATATCTTTTTCAATCCTCTGTAAAAGGTCATCTTCAGTGCATAAAGCACTTGATGAAAGTTTCACGCATGTTTCATCATAAAGGTCTTGTAGATATCCTTGCTATTGAGTGTTGGGAATATAATTTAGGAAGGACGCAGAATATGCGCATGGCCTCGTAGAACCACATAAGCGATCGCTAACCATACTGATTACTCAGAAAGGCGCTTATCCTGCAAAATGACGTTTCAGCCTCTACACCAATCGTAAGTCGTAATTAAAAAAAAATTAACCAATCAGGAACGTTAAAAGATCTTAAAAAACCAACCAACTTCGTCAAAAAGTGACTAACTGCTTTCCTTCGTCAAATTCATCAAGCCGAGAGCCTGCATCGCATTTGTGGCCTGGAAATGACTGTGAACCCGATCCTTGATTATCGCATTATGTCCCATGCATCCCACTGCTTCCCCTCGAAATCAGTCGTAGCACAGAATTAGGCCTCGCGCGTAAAGAAAACGGAAAAACGGCAACGGGGAAATTTTTCTGGCATGAACTGAAGCCTCTCTAGATAGGCATTTTAAAAATACTCCTTCCTACTAGATAATTATTTCTCATTTGCAGGATTTTATTTGTAAATTTTTGACAACGTGCCCAAACGAAAATTATATATTCACGTCAAATTTTCACTTCGTCGCGCGACTTAGTTGACGTAGTCTAAATCCGCCCCTGGTGTGTTGCGACCTTGTGTGGTGTGCAAGAAACTTGAAGGACCACCTAACACAACTTGCACTCCTCCAGACCTTCCAAGTATAGGAGTATCAGATGACCCACCTTTCAGTCACACAGGAGTCGATTTTGCTGGCCCTTTATACATCCGATAAGATCCTCATTCGAAAGCCGATGTGAAAGTTTATATTTGCCTCTTTACATGCGCGTCATCACGAGCAGTACACCTGGAATTGACGAAAGCCTTAAGTGTCGACTCCTTTCTTTTGGCTTTTCGCAGATTTTCGAGCCGTAGAGGACTACCGGCAACTCTTGTATCAGACAATGCCAAAACGTTCACGGCATCTTCGCGAGAAGTTCGAAAGATTGTCAGATCGTCAGCAGTGCTGAAGTACCTAACCGACCACCGAATTAAGTGGGAGTTTATTGTTGAAAAAGCTCCATGGTGTGTGTGTGTGGGGGGGGGGGGGGGGGGGGGGGGGGGGGGGGGGGATTCTGGGAGCGGATGGTGAAGACGGTCAAAACAAGCCTGAAGAAAGTTTGGGAAAGACAACCTTGAATTTCGAAGTAGAGACTGTTGAAAATTCACGTCCACTCACCTACATAGTGCTGTGCGCCGGAGCGCCGGAGGCCGGGGCTCCAGCGTTTTTTGGTTAGCCGGAGCCGGAGTTCTCCCAGCTCCGGCTGGAAATTCAGAATGACAAGAAATGCAGCTCATAAACCACATAAAAGGTCACTGCTGACAACACTGACAGATACGTGAGTGAGCGCATGGGGAGCGCAAGTGGAGCTATTGAACGGCAACCAGGCACCTTAACACCAGGGCAAGCTAGAACTCACTGCCTACCTGTCTGAACCAGTGATGCCAGTCAGATCCCAAGACGGCAAAGTTAATGCTCAGGATTTATTGGATTATTGGTATCGCCACAAAAACGAATGACCTGCTTTGACGCGTCTAGCTCGCTCATATCTTTCTTGTCCACTGTCCTCTGTTGCTTCTGAACGAGTCTTTTCGTTGACGGAGAACATCGTCTCAAAGAAGAGTTGCGCACTCCTTCCAGGCAACACTGGTCGCTTAGCGTTCATTAAATTTAATTATAAAAAGTTTAAAAACCCTTGGCAATTTATACTTTATATTTTATTATTTGCAGTAGTGTAACTTTATTCGGTTCTATAAAGTTTTCATCATTCCTGACATTGCTAGTTGTCGCATTGCGTTTGCTTGAGTCGCTTGAGCGGGAAAAGACCCTGGGGACAAAGTTGAGCCAAATAATATCTGGTTGGACTGTACCAAAGAAGCCGGATCCGCATCCGGATCCGGAGCCGAGGTATAAGAACACGAGGTATAAGAACAAAGAAGGAGTCTCGAAGTCGATGTGTCGAACGAAAGAGCCTTGTAATATAACCGAAGCGATGAGAGTAGAGTATTTCTAATATATTATGAGGTAGCGCTTTGTCTCGCAGAAGCACGTTGCCGTGAACATTTCCTACTTCCGAGTTCTAAAATAATAGCATTAGCTGGTCTAAACAAATTCTTGCAGTGTTTAGCATCCCCGACGGATCCACAGACTCGACAGGAGGAAAGGTCAATTCCATCAAGGACAGGGGCAGTTCGCAGTCCACGTGCGTGTCGGTCGGGCGTGTACGCAAGATATTCGTTCTACGCATGCGTAGCTAATACCAGTCAGCCGTATTTCGCGAGCCTCGACAGCCGCCCTTTCCGATCGTGGGTACTTTTCGCAGCGACTGGGGAGCGGAGATAAGGGCCCTGGGAACGAGGTTGCTCCTGGCACTGGAGCAACCTCGTACCCAGGGTCTTATCTCCGCTGCTCCGCCCACCGCTGCGAAAAGACCCTGGTTGCGGCTGGTCACGTGCCCCCTAAAAATTGGGGGGTTTTCAATTAACGATTTAAAAAATACTCAGGGAGGAGTGACAAAGGCACAATTACAACCGCTTCACCGTTTTGTTTATACAAATAATATATTACGTCTGGCGTCGTTGTCTGGCGCCAGGCTGTTGATCGCAAAATATCTGTTGAAATGAAAACAACAAAAAACAAACGTACTTGGTGTTGACAAAACATATCTCGCTTTCTTCTTTGGTGTACGTCGTCGAAGAACAAAAGATCATGTCGCATCCAAAGAAATCCCGAAGAAGATATACCAATCGACTCGAATCGACTATTAAATGCACCGTCGAATGCGTGTCGACTTCATCGCTGTGTTGGTGATGTGAACTGTGAAGTACCTTAAGCATTTGTACAACAAGGCAAATTTTGAACTGCAATATTTGGCCGAAATGCCTTACGGTAAAAGACTTCCTTGCGACGAGTGCTCTTCCTCGTTTAATCTAAAGGCCATGTGAAAGAAGATTACAAAATTTCACAAAGTTCAAGACGTTGGTTTGCGAGAGCCAAACCGCTTTCTCTCGCATCAAAAAATGCATTGACATTTCAGCCAATGCCCCGATAACCGCGGCGAAAAGTGCCGAAAGAAGCGATTCAGGAAAGATTGCAACTATACAATATCAAGCCGACTAGTACTGTCCTTTCACGCGCATTTGTCATCAACAGAAAGTCAGGTAAATGCAGTTGTTGAATCGCGTTTTTCATTCTTTCAGTAAACTTTATAGTTCGCCTAAATCTAATATCAGATTTAAGAATATGAGTATTAAAACTGGACTTGTTGTAGCATTGTCATTGAGTGTGCAGCTTACTAAAGCTAACCACCCCTCCCATGATTTAAAATTTGTTTAGGCGGCACGTGACCAGCCGCAACCAGGGTCTTTTCGGAGATAAGACCCTGGGTACGAGGTTGGCACTGGAGTACCAGACCAAATATTATTAGTTAGATATTTAATATGTGTATACAGTTTTAATTATATAAAAGGCTGGCATGGCTATCAATAGCATCCAAGCTACACTAAATTTCAATGATGGGAATATTTAATAGATAATTACTGAGGCTAACAGCATTAAATTTAATATATTGCAATATCTTGAATATATTGCAATATCTTGAATAATACCGTTTGGCTGCAGTATTATTACTATTTTAATATTATTTAACAATATTTAACAGCAATTAATGCTCCACTCACTGTAGTGATTTTCAGAAACGTTCTGTGTAGAAAACTAAATATATATGTATATTATATGAAAATATTAAAATATAAAATACAGACTAAAAACTAAAGAGTAAATAACACATATTAAAAGTTTCAATCAATTTACATGTAAGATTTTCTTAAAAGCAGTCAAACTAGTTGATTGCCGAATGTCAAGTTCTAAATTGTTACAATCAGTGACAGCATGAAAGACAAACCGTTGTTTGCCCCAATTTGTGCGTACACATGGAAAATTCAGTGTGTTTTTTTGTATCTACAGTGCGCATGCGCGAGTAGATACTATGCTATATCACCCATGTAAGTTAAGTTAACAAAAGAATGGCTTCGCAGCCAATCAAAACACAGAATAAAACGATTGACCCACGACAAACAACCGAAGCCAAAATAACTACTGTACCGTACTGTACACCAAGTATTTCACTCAAGTCATAAGCAATGACAGCAATGGAGTGAGATACAGTACTCAACCAGTCTGGAAAGGTTTTTTTTCGTATGCCGAAAATATAGAGCACTGCCTCTCACCACTGAGGATGGCAGAGTAAAGCTCAACTGGATTGAGTAATTAGTATTTGAATGGGTGACCACAAGTCCGGGCTTGGAACTCATATGAGTAGAGTTGTTTAACCAGTCTCAGCTAAGCCGAACTGAGCTGACTGGCCTCAGCTGAGCTGAGCTAGCCTCAGGTGAGCCGAGCTGGTCTCAGGTGAGCTGAACTGGTCTCAGGTGAGGCGAGCTGGTCTCACTGGTGAGCTGAGCTGGTCTCAGGTGAGCTGAGCTGGTCTCTTGAAGTGAGCTGAGCTGTTCTCAGGTGAGCTGAGCTCAGGTCTCAGGTGAGCTGAGCTGGTCTCAGGTGAGCAGAGTTGGTCTCAAGTGAGCTCAGCTGAACTGAGCTCAGAGCTGATCTCAGTTGAGCTGGTCTCAGTTGAGCCGAGCTGAGCTAGCCTCAGCTGAGCTGAGCTGGTCTCAGGTGAACTGAGCTGAACTGAGCTTTGCTGAGCTGGCCTCAGCTGAGCTGAGCCTTGATGACTTTACTCTGAGTTCTTCTTTTTTTAAAGTTAAAACACAGCATGGCCTGTGAGCATAGAAAATTTTGTCAAAAATCTTGTTTAGCTCTAGATCGATTGAATACAAGGTATTACAAGTATACAATTCCATCAAATTTATCACAAATACGTATTAACGCAGTTATCGCAGTAGATACATGCACGCCTGCATGGGCATGCCTATTTTTGAAAGATTAAAATCAAAGTCAGTAAAATTGTTTAAGTATTTAAAAATAGCGATACAACGATACAGATAATGGTTTCCATTTCAATTGCTCAAGGGCTTGTGAGGCACTGAGGCCGAGGAATACTTGGGAATGGTTGACAAGTGCAAAGTTGTTTATAACAGACTTCTTTACAACGTTGCGTTTTTACTTGTGTAGGAATGTTGTATCAGATGTTAACAACATCGACACGGCCACATTGAAAAAAATCCTTAGGAGTAATTTGATTGTAAAGATACACGTTTGATGTATTCTAATTAAAGACCTTTACCTTAACATTGTTTGAAAGATTTAATAACCTCAGCAGCTCAATCTAAAGCATTCTTAAACGCTTAAAAGCCTTGCTGAATATTTAAAGCTCAAGCCTGTATATTTAGCAATTGGATAATATAAATTCGCACAATACATGTATATATATAATCACATATTACTGATAGTCTTACCGGTGGATGTGTTCGTATTAAGCACCTTTTCAGATTGAAAAAAACTTGAAACTCTTCCTTGAATTGCCTTTCGAACAACAACTCACTTGGTTTCCTGGTATGGGACTTTCCCATTCTTGGAAAATGGAAATTGACAATTGAATAAATTATCAACACACAACAAGCATAGGTAGCCCAAAAATCCGCGTAGAAAAGCTGCCGAACGCGAGTCACACCAAAACTCGCTCCATTCCCCTACTAGCTGTTGCGCGCCGCAAGCTCCCCTTGCAATGATTACATCATATTATATAGAAATACATAAGGTTGGCAAGTAATTCATGGTTTACGAACAAACTACTTGAACAAATGGGAAAATACTTGGTACAACGTGATGAAAACTGACAAAAAACTAACGATACATTAAACCCGGATAATTTTACTATTTCAAAACAGCCGGGAAAGAGGTAAAATAGACACAAATCTGTGAAATTTTGTTGAAGATTTTCCCTGTCTCTATGCGGGATGCCACAGGTCGACGTATTCGTCATTTTTTTAAAGCAGCAATAGTAAGCCTATTGGTCAATAAAATACACAAACTATGACGTTCCTGGAGGGGAAAAAAGAGCTACAGGGGGGTTAATCAGCACAAAATAAAAAGTGGAAAACTTGGCGGGATTGTTGACGGTGATACGTGCAGAAAAATACCCGACGTCGGCCGACGGTGAAATTTATTTATAGTTTTTTTATTTATAATAAAGCCTAAATTGTAAAGGACTTTTTAAACAAAAGATGTGATAAAGGAAACTCGAAACGATTTTGTTCTGGTACGTATGAAAATATATATTTTTAAAATTATGTTTTTAAAAGATAAACAAAGACGAAATACCGTCGAAAGAAATTGCCAAAGCCAACAAAGGCCATGTACATTTAGCATTTACTTTTTATCTAAATAAATTATTAATAAGTTTACTGTTTATCGATAAAAACAAGAAATTCCGTCAAAATAAATTGCTCTACATTAATTTTTAATACTTTAACGAAAAGAAAAACAAGCTTTCTTTGTTTTCCGAAAACAGTCTACTTAATATTAAGATAAACAACCGTCTGTGATGGAAAAGGAGAAGCCAAAGGGATTTTGCAATAATGGCAACGCTTTTTTCTGGTAAGTTTGCATGCATACGATATTCTTTAAAAGTGAAAGACCCACATTACTGAACTGGTTATTTGCAAATGTTTATACCGCCGTATATAATTTGTCATATTTGAAAACAAAAACAGCCAGCACTTCTTACAACGCAAGAACAAAAAACCAATCAGTTTCAGTCGAGTTTGCCTCAGTACGAAATCTATCGTACAAACAGTTAAGACGACCAAAAAAATTACAATGTCATCTCCAAAAAAAGACGTTTTAATCACTGTTTATGTGTTTTAATCATGAATAGACAACACTGTAAAAAAAAAAAACAAGGGAAGGGAAAGCAAGGTACCGCAATAAACACCGAATAATATTGACCTAAAAGCCCGCTCATTCAAAACGCAAGTCAAGCTTATATGACTAATTCTAAGGCCATGCAGGGAAACTCGTTACAAGAGAACTGACTTACCTGAGTGAATAAATATGTCGTTTGGTCGATAGGTTATAAATGCTTTCACACGCAAACGAAGTCCACACTGGGAAATAGTTAAAGATCGGCTAAGACGTGAGGCCAAAAGGCAAAACTGCCATAAAAAACCCACAGGCATTCTCGAAGTTTTATTGAAAACTGCATGTCAGTCTGACGAGCAAGTCAAGTAAGAAGACAAAAGAGTTTCTAATCCATAAACGTACAAAATCAATGGTCTGCAACGCAAAAGGAAAAAGAACGTTACCAACGTTCGAAATGACTGTCATCCATTGCAGTCGTCAAAGCTTAAGAACATCTTAAAATCAAAAGAGAAACGAGATTCAATTTGAATTTGTGATAACTATAAGTTACCCTAAAAAAACCTATATTAACGGAAATCGTAAACGTTTTAAGGTCAATGCTGCTCCAAGCATGCTTCTTCTATCATTGCTCGACTATTCCATTGTGTCAACTGCCAAATAAACGGAAAATCTTTTTGGCTGTTTTAATTTGCCCACTGCAGGTTTTGCCCAGAAAAGCCTATGAATTAGGCGTGCGTATGCGTCCATGATAATTAAGAGATTTTTCCCCGTTTATTTGGCAGTTGACACAATGGAATAGTCGAGCAATGATAGAAGAAGCATGCTTGGAGCAGCATTGACCTTAAAACGTTAACGATTTCCGTTAATATAGGTTTTTTTAAGGTAACTTATAGTTATCACAAATTCAAATTGATTCTCGTTTCTCTTTTGATTTTAAGATGTTCTTAAGCTTTGACGACTGCAATGGATGACAGTCATTTCGAACGTTGGTAACGTTCTTTTTCCTTTTGCGTTGCAGACCATTGATTTTGTACGTTTATGGATTAGAAACTCTTTTGTCTTCTTACTTGACTTGCTCGTCAGACTGACATGCAGTTTTCAATAAAACTTCGAGAATGCCTGTGGGTTTTTTATGGCAGTTTTGCCTTTTGGCCTCACGTCTTAGCCGATCTTTAACTATTTCCCAGTGTGGACTTCGTTTGCGTGTGAAAGCATTTATAACCTATCGACCAAACGACATATTTATTCACTCAGGTAAGTCAGTTCTCTTGTAACGAGTTTCCCTGCATGGCCTTAGAATTAGTCATATAAGCTTGACTTGCGTTTTGAATGAGCGGGCTTTTAGGTCAATATTATTCGGTGTTTATTGCGGTACCTTGCTTTCCCTTCCCTTGTTTTTTTTTTTACAGTGTTGTCTATTCATGCTTAAAACACTTAAACAGTGATTAAAACGTCTTTTTTTGGAGATGACATTGTAATTTTTTGGTCGTCTTAACTGTTTGTACGATAGATTTCGTACTGAGGCAAACTCGACTGAAACTGATTGGCTTTTTGTTCTTGCGTTGTAAGAAGTGCTGGCTGTTTTTGTTTTCAAATATGACAAATTATATACGGCGGTATAAACATTTGCAAATAACCAGTTGAGTAATGTGGGTCTTTCACTTTTAAAGAATATCGTATGCATGCAAACTTACCAGAAAAAAGCGTTGCCATTATTGCAAAATCCCTTTGGCTTCTCCTTTTCCATCACAGACGGTTGTTTATCTTAATATTAAGTAGACTGTTTTTGGAAAACAAAGAAAGCTTGTTTTTCTTTTCGTTAAAGTATTAAAAATTAATGTAGTGCAATTTATTTTGACGGAATTTCTTGTTTTTATCGATAAACAGTAAACTTATTAATAATTTATTTAGATAAAAAGTAAATGCTAAATGTACATTGCCTTTGTTGGCTTTGGCAATTTCTTTTGACGGTATTTCGTCTTTGTTTATCTTTTGAAAACATAATTTTAAAAATATATATTTTCATACGTACCAGAACAAAATCGTTTCGAGTTTCCTTTATCACATCTTTTGTTTAAAAAGTCCTTTACAATTTAGGCTTTATTATAAATAAAAAAACTATAAATAAATTTCACCGTCGGCCGACGTCGGGTATTTTTCTGCACGTATCACCGCCAACAATCCGGCCAAGTTTTCCACTTTTTATTTTGTGCTGATTAACCCCCCTGTAGCTCTTTTTTCCCCTCCAGGCATAGTTTGTGTATTTTATTGACCAATAGGCTTACTATTGCTGCTTTAAAAAAATGACGAATACGTCGACCTGTGGCATCCCGCATAGAGACAGGGAAAATCTTCAACAAAATTTCACAGATTTGTGTCTATTTTACCTCTTTCCCGGCTGTTTTGAAACGAAATTTGTTTGTGACAAGATAGTAAAATTATCCGGGTTTAATGTATCGTTAGTTTTTTGTCAGTTTTCATCACGTTGTACCAAGTATTTTCCCATTTGTTCAAGTAGTTTGTTCGTAAACCATGAATTACTTGCCAACCTTATGTATTTCTATATAATATGATGTAATCATTGCAAGGGGAGCTTGCGGCGTGCAACAGCTAGTAGGGGAATGGAGCGAGTTTTGGTGTGACTCGCGTTCGGCGGCTTTTCTACGCGGATTTTTGGGCTACCTATGCAACAAGGTGGGCAATCAACCTCGTACCCAGGGTCTTATCTCCGCTTCCCCGCCCAAGCCCACCGCTGCAAAAAGACCCCCTGTCCAGGCTGGTCACGTGTCGTCTATCAAAATTTTCGACTGTGGGAGGGTCCCCTGCGTATCAATGCTTGACCTCGCTGGAGTCGTCGAAGAAATGCATGTATACGTATCTTGTTTTGTTTTCTGGTATTAGATTTTGAAATGAATGGTTAAACCGGTGATACGATTTTAAAATTGAAAAAAGTTGTTTTGACAGCTATTGTTTTTAGTTTATAATAAATCGCTGTGTTTATTTAAGTTTACCATGAAGAAAGTTTTAGATGTTCCCATTCGTTTTATAATCGTCAACCTGGGTGCTTAAATTATACAATATATAGTCGATTAATCGATATCTTATTATCATTTTTCTATTTATATAAACTCCAGTTACTCCGCAAATTTGATCTTTCGTCGCTTGAACATGAAATATGAATACTGTTGCCGCTAATATGAACTGTTGCCGCTCCTCCATTCGGCAAAGTATATCAAAATATCGAACAATAGCTAGTATTAATCAACGACAAATAAACAAAAATAAACAGAACTAAAATAGTAAAATACTTGAAACCATCTATAATGCTATAGCAAGACACTAGACACATTTAATAAGGCAAAGGTGAAATGTTGAACCTTTGTTTTCATCTGTCTGCATTTCTGAATGCGCTGTGTTGTTTACTTAAAGAAATAGTATTTTCAGTAGACTTTAAGAAAGCGGGCGAGTCTTATCGATTTTTCTGCTTCTTTGCTGTCACAAACTTCTTGTCCGATAAAGAAACCCCGGTTCAAGTTAACTTGTTACGTATCTTTTAGTTTTGATCGTTTTAAACGCAACAACCTAATACCCGCCGCTTTTCGGACTATTAATAATAACACGTCATATCATAGGCAGCCCAAATATATAGGACGTTTAGCTTGTTATTGCTTAGCCTGGTATCCGGGCTCAATTTCAGAAGAAATTTGGGCCAGGTAACCACTAAGGACTTCTGCTTTCCTATTGGTTGAAATTTCGCGCGTTTTTAGTGGCTATGAGTAAAACTGCAATCGTCATAAGTGGATTTAGCCCTGATGACGCGAGAATGAGATTAATGGTTACCTGGCCCATATTCTTTGATTGGGCCAGGGTACCAGGCTAGTTATTGCTGGCGACAAGCTGCCGAATATGCGAGCTAAGCGAGCTGAGATGAAAACTCGCCCCGCTCCCCTCATTGCCAGTCTTGCGCGACACGCTACCGAAGCTGACGACAACTAGCCAAGTAATAATAAATGATAAGGTTGGCAAGTAAATTCACTGTTTGAAGCAAACACTTGAAGAAACATACGTACTATTCAAAAATCATAAAGAAAACCAGCGAGAAAACAACATTAACATAAACATGGATAAATTTACTAACCTGTCAGTAAATTTTGTTGTCAAAAACCATTCGGAAAGGTCATAAATTATTGAATGTTTACAGTACTTCGCCGAAATATTTCGCCGTGACTATGCAGGATGCTTTCATCCTGCTACTGGTCATTTTATTCAAATTGAAAAAAGCATCTCATTGGCTGTTAAAATTCACGTTAGTAGTTAGTTCTTGTTAGGATATTGCCGATCGGGAGTCAGTTAATTCTTTACCAGCATCTCATACTTCTAATATTGAAGATTTTTATTCTAGTTTATTCAGTCATGGTCTTGCAATTGCATGCTTGAATATAAATAGTTTGCTAGCGCACATAGATGATTTAAGAATCTTCATGGATAATTCTAAAATCGATATTTTTTCTATAAATGAAACTAAGTTAGATTCGTCTATGAGTAATAGTGAAATTCATCTTTCAGGCTATGATGTTGTTAGATTAGACCGTAAGGTTAATGGTAGAAATGGTGGAGGGGTTTGTGTATATATACGAAGTAATCTTAATTAAACCTGGTTGCATTATAAGAAAGCTCGAAACGAAACTAATAACACTATTAGGCAGGCTAAACATAACTATTTTACAACAAATATTGCGGCTGCACGAAAAGATCCTAGGAAAACGTGGAGACTAGTTAACGATCTAAGCTCTCGTAAAGTGAGTGAAGTAGCTAGTGTCAAGAAAGTCAACCTTGATGGTAACAATATTACTAACTCGGCTGACATTTCGGATGCTTTTAATTCCTATTTCACCTTGGTAGGCGAGAAACTTGCGAACAAAATACCTAATTCTAATGTCAATCCCGTTTCTTATATTCTACCCACAAACACTTTATTTTCTTTCGAGGAAATTGGTATGTGCACTGTAAATTGCTTGCTTAAAACGATTAATGCTAATAAGGCTACCGGCCCTGACAATATACCTGGTAGATTATTGAAAATAGCCGCTGATATTCTTTCACCCTCGTTAACTAAAATATTTAATAGATCACTCTCTAAAGGAATTTACCCAAGCGATTGGAAAATGGCAAAGGTCTTACCTATCTTTAAAAATGGCGAGAAATGTGATCTAGGTAATTATCGCCCAATCTCAATTATTTCGGCGGTTGCTAAGGTCTTTGGGAGAATCGTTTATAATCAATTCTACTCCTATTTGACAAATAACAATTTATTGTCGAACTATCAGTCCGGGTTTCGAGAGCAGGGGCGGATCTAACGTTAGTCAAATAAGTCAGACGACTAAGGTAAAAAAAATAGCGATTGCAGAAAAAAGTCCGGTTAAAAACGACGTAATAGCATGAGCGAGAACAATCGCGTAAAATCTAATTCGTCACCAGGACCATTTGCGGGAAGGCGCTTACAAGTTTTAGAGTAGCTATTAATGAGAACCACACTGGTGTTAAAGTAGCGTAATAACAGATATAAGGGAGTAAATCGTCGACGGAGATTTGAATAACAAAGCGCGAATGAATTAGCCTTAGGCTATATTGCGTATCAAATGACGACGCGGACCTAGCAATGTGCATCATACATTGCGACACAAGGCGCCATTAATAACATGTTTTAAGACTTCTAAAATTTGCTCTCAAAAGTGCTGTCAAAATGCCGTTTCAGAGGAGACCAAATTTTCAAAAATTTTCCAGCGGGCACCCACAACAAATTTGACTAAGGTGTAAAAATTTCTAGATCCGCCCCTGTTCGAGAGTCATATAGTTCCGTCACATCTTTATTAGAGTCCACTAATAACTGGTGCATAAATATTGACAAAGGTTTGCTTAACGAGTGATTTTCATTGACCTAAAGAAAGCTTTCGATATACGATACCATTGATCACGAAATCCTTTTACGTAAACTCAAGTGTTATGGTGTGGATGACAATGCACTATCGTGGTTTAGTTCCTATTTAACCAATCGAAAACAAAAATGCTATGTAAATGGAAACTCTCTAGTAGGCGTCCTATCTCCTATGGGGTTCCCCAGGGTTCAATTATAGGCCCACTTTTGTTTTTGATCTATATTAATGACTTGCCAAACTGCTTGAACGAGGGCTTACCAAGAATGTATGCTGATGATACGAACATCAGCATGCAAAGTAATAATCTTTCTGACCTAGAAAACCTTATGAATGCTGAATTAGCCAATTTAAAAACATGGCTAGAGGCAAATAAGTTATGTCTAAACATTGCCAAGACTGAATATATGATTATTGGATCTCGACAAAGACTTTCAACCTTTGATAACTACGATTTGGAAGTCTGTGTCAATAATGATCAGATAAATAGAGTCTTGAAATCTAAATCATTGGGTTTAACAATTGACGAGAACTTGACTTGGAAATATCATGTTGATAATATTACTAAAAAAGTCTCTTCGGGTATCGGCGCTCTCAAGCGAATGAGAGATTTCATTAGCAAAGAAACAGCAATTCAAGTTTACCAAAGTTTAGTGGAACCCTATTTTTCCTATTGTGCCCCTGTTTGGGATGGCATGGGTAAAAAAATAAGTGAGAAATTACAAAAATTACAGAATAGGGCAGCCCGTGTTATAACCCGTTCATCTTATGATATTTCCTCATGTTCTCTTCTTGACGAACTCAAATGGGAAGCATTATCTCCATAGCGTTTAAAGCAAAAAGCAACCCTCATGTTTAATACTATCAACAAACGTACTCCATTCTATCTACAAGAGATGTTTTCTCCCAGCGAGAGTGTTTATAATCTGAGAGATTCTCATGGTAAACTCTATGTCCCAAAACCTCGCACCGATTATTTGAAACGCTCCTTTAGTTACAGTGGAGCCTCTTTATGGAACAGTTTTCCAGAATCTCTCAGATCTGTAACCTCTCTCACTGCTTTTAAGACAGGTTTAGAATACTTCATAACAAACAATCTATCTGACTCCCACACGGCAATCAGGTAGAACAGTATTTTAATTTCTTTGTGCTTCTGTTTTTAAAAATATTTTAATAATTTTGTAATTACTGATGATTTCCCGTGTTTAAATAAAGTCGATGTATGTATGTATGTATGTATGTACGTCAATCGGAGGAAAACATACAACAGGGGGGTTGTCACACAAGCGGCAAAGAGGTTTTTCCAGCTATACAGAGAAAAAAAATTATTGTGTATCGTGAAAAAATTATAATTTAAAACCCGTTAGCAAGCGAAAACTTTTATGACAAGTTATTATTGGCGTATCACTGGAACTGGCAAGATGTGAAAAGAAAAGACAACAGAATTCAACACTCCAGTAAGTAAAAAATATTGAATTATTTTATGCTTTTCTCAACAGATACGACGTGCTATATCTTACGTATAAAATGTAAACTAGTTTTATCCAAAGAAAGCACTACAAAAACATATTAAAAGTCAGTTTCTTTTCAAGTTTCCTTTGGAAATGAAACGTCGTCAACAGCGTCAAAGTTCTCCTCTTTATATTAATGTTCGTTGCTTCACTTTGTGGTAAGTTTGTTATAAAGTTTGACTTTCCTCCATTTATAATAGCCTTGTTTTAAAAAGTTGTTCCCGCGGGTCGCCGGCGCTCAGTTCTCGACTTTTATCATAATTCAACATGAATTCACTGTCGCACTGGTGTTGCCAGATAGGCAATAAATAGGCATACAAAAGACTGCAGGTTTGGGAAAGTTTTTCTGAGTACTTAAGTATAAAATAAGGACAGCTTTTATAACAACAACAACAACAACAACAACAACAACAACAACAACAACAACAACAACAACAACGGAGTAAAAGTTATGTTGCCGTGAATATTTTCTGTGACCATTCAAAAACAAGTAATAACGACCAGAAATATGCTTTATCGACAAGCCCTTGACTATTCGCTCATAGAAAACTCGGGCGGTTATACACAAAGCAAATTTCTCTTACCTTGTAGCTACTAAAATTAAGCGAAATTTTGTATATCGCATCGTCTCCAATCGAGGTGTCAGAAGCTTGAAAACCGGAAAGTAGGATCAAACGACGTCTGTATATAATATCAACTGCAGTTTTGGACTATCTTGTGCAGTTGTGGCGTAAACCCAACGCTCTTGCTAGCTTGTCCTGGAAAAAACCCCAACACATCTAAGATAAGAAAACCGTCAATCATTTATTAGACATCAAGGCAATACCTGAAAAACATCGAGGATCGTCCAAAAAACAAACCATGCAACAGTCGATTCGAAATTCGAAATTGTTTCTGCAAGTCACATGCACTGCAAATGTTTATCGTATTTACATACCTTATGTTGTTGTACGGCAACATGATCTTTATAAATCAGTTTATAAAATTTGATTCGTTGTAAAACCAAGACACATAAAAAAAAAACATATCCAACGAACTCGTCAAATTCGATCTTAGTAGAAGCATGGATAGTAAAATGAGTGGATTGGAAACTAATAGTCACATGAGGTGTTTCCAGGCCGCCGATTGGCTGAAAAGCGTTTTTCTTTGCTCGAGAGATGTTGAAACCTAGTTGCAAATTGTGATGTCACGAATGGCGTGAGTACGCTTGTTTTACTGAGGTTTTTTGTGAACTTTTCTTCAAATTCTTCATATCCTCACATTCAGATAACTATGTTGACGTTTCAAATGATTTTATCGCCTTACAAACCTGCCTAAGCCACAATCGAGCGTTCGGGGTAAGCGTTGTTGATCTTTGTTTTGATGATTCCTGTGTTGTAAACTGGCGTCCCCAAATTGTGCTTTGTTTTGCTCGGAATTTGGGATGCATATTTTAACTAGTAAACCTTGATATCTTCTTTTAAAATGAGTAAGAATAAACGGGCATTTTGTCGTATTGTGGCTTTGTCGTATTTACAGACAATTCGATTATCGTTTTAGGCTGTATTAATCCCAAACTTTGAATATACTCGGGTTTTTTAAGCTTGTCAATTGCAACCAGGTTGTTATGCTCACGCCATCAAGTTTCCAATCCAGTCTTTTTACTATCCATGGTAGAAGTATAGTCAACTGAAAACCAAAAACCTGTCAGACGGGTTAGCGACCAAGCCTGGTTTGTTCCCAAAACCGCGTGCGCTAGTTAACATCGTCCAGATGATGACCAGTAAGCAATACAATGGTCTTTAGATTTCAGAATACAGTGCTATTTAATTAAAAAATATAAATAAATATAATACAAAGACCAAGCTCTAATTAACGAACATTAATTGACCGTACCGAAAACGATGGTGACTTGACTTGTACATTTAAACCACAACCCTTTGCGCACAGTATATGTTGTTTCTTGTACAGTACAATTATCGGAAGATAGGTCTTTAAAAAGATCAACTTTGGTAGGAATGAATTTCTTGCTTATCTAATCCATGTTAACATGATAAACGATGTTTAGTTATTATTTGAGCTGATTTGAGGTCGCAGAGCATTGTGGGTAAATATACCGCTGCCATCTTTTTCGGTATCGTCAATTGTAAGGAACATTAATTGTGTCAACGAAAGATCAACACCCACGCTTGGTCTTTGTATTATATTTATTTATATTTTTAAATTAAATAGCACTGTATTCTGAAATCTAAAGACCATTGTATTGCTTACTGGTCATCATCTGGACGATGTTAACTAACGCACGCGGTTTTGGGAACAAACCAGGCTTGGTCGCTAACCCGTCTGACAGGTTTTTGGTTTTCAGTTAAATATACTTCTACTAAGATCGAATTTGCCGAGTTCGTTGGATATGTGTTTTTTTTATGTGTCTTGGTTTTACAATGAATCAAATTTTATAAACTGATTTATAAAGATCATGTTGCCGTACGTTGTAAATACGATAAACATTTGCAGTGCATGTGACTTGCAGAAACAATTTCGAATTTCGAATCGACTGTTGCATGGTTTGTTTTTTGGACGATCCTCGATGTTTTTCAGGTATTGCCTTGATGTCTAATAAATGATTGACGGTTTTCTTATCTTAGACGTGTTGGGGTTTTTTCCAGGACAAGCTAGCAAGAGCGTTGGTTTTACGCCACAACTGCACAAGATAGTCCAAAACTGCAGTTGATATTATATACAGACGTCGTTTGATCCTACTTTCCGGTTTTCAAGCTTCTGACACCTCGATTGGAGACGATGCGATATACAAAATTTCGCTTAATTTTAGTAGCTACAAGGTACGAGAAATTTGCTTTGTGTATAACCGCCCGAGTTTTCTATGAGCGAATAGTCAAGGGCTTGTCGATGAAGCATATTTCTGGTCGTTATTACTTGTTTTTGAATGGTCACAGAAAATATTCACGGCAACATAATTTTTACTCCGTTGTTGTTGTTGTTGTTGTTGTTGTTGTTGTTGTTGTTGTTGTTGTTGTTGTTGTTGTTGTTGTTGTTGTTGTTTTTGTTGTTGTTGTTGTTGTTGTTGTTGTTGTTGTTGTTGTTGTTGTTGTTGTTGTTGTTGTTGTTGTTGTTGTTGTTGTTGTTGTTGTTGTTGTTGTTGTTGTTGTTGTTGTTGTTGTTGTTGTTGTTGTTGTTATAAAAACAACTTTCCCAAACCTGCAGTCTTTTGTATGCCTATTTTTTGCCTATCTGGCAACACCAGTGCGACAGTGAATTCATGTTGAATTATGATAAAAGTCGAGAACTGAGCGCCGGCGACCCGCGGGAACAACTTTTTAAAACAAGGCTATTATAAAAAGGAAAGTCAAACTTTATAACAAACGTACCACAAAGTGAAGCAACGAACATTAATATAAAGAGGAGAACTTTGACGCTGTTGACGACGCGTTTCATTTCCAAAGGAAACTTGAAAAGAAACTGACTTTTAATATGTTTTTGTAGTGCTTTCTTTGGATAAATGTTTACATTTTATACGTAAGATATAGTACGTCGTATTTGTTGAGAAAAGCATAAAATAATTCAATATTTTTTACTTACTGGAGTGTTGAATTCTGTTGTCTTTTCTTTTCACATCTTGCCAGTTCCAGTGATACGCCAATAATAACTTGTCATAAAAGTTTTCGCTTGCTAACGGGTTTTAAATTATAATTTTTTCACGATACACAATAATTTTCTCTGTAGCTGGAAAAACCTCTTTGCCGCTTGTGTGACAACCCCCTGTTGTATGTTTTCCTCCGATTGACGTGAATTTTAACAGCCAATGAGATGCTTTTTTTTCAATTTGAATAAAATGACCAGTAGCAGGATGAAAGCATCCTGCATAGTCACGGCGAAATATTTCGGCGAAGTACTGTAAACATTCAATAATTTATGGCCTTTCCGGATTAGTAAATTTATCCATGTTTATGTTAATGTTGTTTTCTCGCTGGTTTTCTTTATGGTTTTTGAATAGTACGTATGTTTCTTCAAGTGTTTGCTTCAAACAGTGAATTTACTTGCCAACCTTATCATTGATTATTACTTGACTAGTTGTCGTCAGCTTCGGTAGCGTGTCGCGCAAGACTGGCAATGAGGGGAGCGGGGCGAGTTTTCATCTCAGATCGCTTAGCTCGTATATTCGGCAGCTTGTCACCAGCAATAACAAGCTAAACGACCTATATATTTGGGCTGCCGATGGTCATATTAAATTATAGTCCCTCGCCAATTGTTTAAAATATAATAGGTACGGATATCGACTAACCTTTTTTAAAATGAACTTGAAAATTGGCATTTTATATCAAATATATTTATCAATAATCACTTATCATGTTCGTGGATGACTGACGATAATTTTGTCCGCATGGGAACTGGTCAAAACAACACAGCACAGTAAAGCTCACAGTGGATAATGAAATGGAAGACTGTTTCAAACTCTCAATATAAACAATAAAATACGTATGTGTTTCACCTGTAGATTGTTGAATACCACACGTGAAAGCTGCCGTTATATTTAAGTGAATACGTCCAGTTAAAAGCCTCGCGATTCGAATGCTTAAGGCGAATATTCTCCCATCAATAACACATGTCACCAGCGCTACAAAGCCAGCAAAATATTGAGCTTTGAGACTTTGGCATTCTTATTAAATTATATCTCGTTTCGGATTGTTTCAGTCCAAGCCGTTGTCACAGAATAAAGAACTGAGCCGTTGTGCACCTTTCGTGAGTCGTGACATTTCTTCTGACCAGATGTTTTGCGTTTTGTATAAACACTACGTTACATGCACAACGTGATTTGGTGATGGACACCAGCTGGATAGCTTCACTCCAACGCCGTTTTCTTGCCGAAATGCTAGTCGGAAACCTGTCTGTTGCCCACGAAGGTAATTAAATTGATGGTTATTCTTTCCAAAGCGAATTCGAATTGTGATATTCATAATTTTCTGAGTAAAATCGAACGATTTTGTGTGTTCGTGTTGTGTCAAACAGCGTGATCGTTACCGTTTCCGATTTCATATGATCAAGTTCTTTACCTAGTGCTTCTTTTAACAAATTTATTGGGTTGTTGTGTGATAACCGAATACATAAAAAACATATAGTGATACACAATAACAGAAGTAGGCAATCCAAACAGGAAAAACGTGAACGGGACACCATAAAGTCCCGTGCGGGGCGTGCTCCTCGTGAAATACAAAATATCAAGTTATGTCCTAACCGAACTTGCTATAATAAGCCTAATAGCTTGTTTGCCTTGCTGCACTGTTGGTGGACTTGTTTTGACCATGTGAGTTTACTAGAAATCCAAACTCCTAGATCCTTTTCTACCTCTGATTCCTCTAAAACTGTTTCCTGAATGGTATACGAAAAGTGGACAGGATTTTTCTTCCTTGTAATAACTCGCTGGAGCTTGCATTTCCGCAGGTTGAACTGCAAGGCTGACGATTCTGACCAAAGAGTAAGGCTGTTCAAATCAGACTGCAAGGCTTTGGTGTCAGTTTCAGTCTCGACTGCCACCTCAGAAGATGCAGAGGCGCCTGGCAAGTCATTGACAAACAGCAGGAACAGTAATGGCCCCAGGAGGGACCCTTGGGGCACGCCTGATGTAACAGGGAGTTCTTTAGAAGTAGCGCCAAGGACAGTGACTCTCTGTTTGCGATTGGTTAAGTAGGAATTAATTAAATTAATTAACTGGGGGAGCGGTTGATTTGGTTCTAAACGTAGGATTCGTAGAAGATATTTGTTGCAAGTCTTGTAGAGGTAAATCCGAGGGGTAAATCAGAATTTAAAGTATTGAATGAACATTTATTTATGATATATTTTAAAAAAACTACGTTGATTTACGACATTTGCTGAATATTTCATATTTGTTGCCGTCAATCGTCACATGAACCGAAGGCGACGAACAATCATAAACCTACTTTCAATATAGCTACTGCAGTTCAGGTACTGCTACATATACTTGATATTCGAACTGAACACTGAAGACTTTGACTTTGTATATTTATAAACTTTTATAAATTTGATTCAGAAAGTCCAGAAACAAATACACACTTCTTGCTTGCATTCAATAAAAGCAATGTTGTAGTATATAGACGCTACTGATGCAGAGCTACTGATGGTCATTATTTAACTGATTTGATATATTTATTAAGACAATGTCTTGTTATTTGTACAGTTTTGGTTATTCTTGATTGCTTAAATAGATCGCCAAATAGTTTTACATACACAAGCCAACCACTCTGTTTTATATCAGTGACTGTGCCGATCCCCCCGGTTCAACGTATTAAAGCCACACGCAAAAATGTCGTGGTCACGTGACCAGGCTTTGCCAGGGGGTCTTCTCTCCGCCTCGTCATTTTGAGAAGGCCCTGCGTACGAGGTTGTCTCGGTTTCCGTTATAGATTTGACCGACACCGCTGCCAAACGTTTTGCGCATGCGCCACGTCCGAGCTCGTCCTCAAAAAAAGAGCGGGAAAACCCTGAAATATTTAGACTGGTCCGAGAGTCCGACACAAAAGTTAAAATTATAAGCATACTACCAAAAAGATAAAGTAGGTAATATGTGCATGGCTTCTTTGTCAATATTGTAACATATTCTGAATTTACCCCTTCGTAATTTTCTTTACCCTTTTTTTAAAACACAAATGAATAGTCGGGTCTTATTTAGTCTTCACTCTCTGGTGTAGTTGCCATGGCTAGTTCCCACTTCTCTTGCAATGTTTACTCTAACGAATTCACGCATGCGCAAACGTTTGGCAGCGGTGTTGATTTGACCAGAGCCCTCCGTTTCTGGGCGCGGTCCCAAAATGTGGGCTCTTGGAACACACATATTTACACATTGTCAATGTTTACAATTTGTCTGGCCCACAGGTAGCAAAAGCTAATCTAGGCGGGCCAAGAGTTACATATATATATATATATTATTAAACAAATAACACGTCGATTTTCGGATAAAATTGAATAAATTTGACAGTTATATGGGAAACATAAAGACTAAATGTTGTCTCACATATTTACACATTGTCAATGTTTACAATTTGTCTGGCCCACAGGTAGCAAAAGCTAATATAGGCGGGCCAATTAATTTGACAGTTATATGGGGGACATAAAGACTAAATGTTGTCTTTATGAGGTCGAGAAAGAAAATAACTATAGAATTTATCTAGAATCTTTTAATTTTTTTCTTTGGAAGATCTCTAAGCTGATAGCATGGTATCTCATTCCACAGTTTAGCTCCGAATCTTGAAACTGATTTTTTTTGTACTTCAAGTCTAGAATTTTTAATATAGAAATTATTGCATGCAGATGAGCGTGTATTATAAGAATGGACACTAGCCGTATATTTAAATAAATTCAGAATATTTGGTGGTGCTGAGTTATTGCTAACATCATACATCAAATTAGCAATTGATTGATAATACAAAATACTAATTGGCATAGCATTAGCATTAATAAAAAAAGGAATTGCGTGGTCACTTCTATTTGCAAAATACATAAAGCGTAGTGTCCGCTTTTGAAGAATTAAAAGCTTATTTAGATAAGATTTACATGCCTGACCCCATGCTATCAATCCGTACGTTAAGTAAGGAGCAATTAAAGATTTATAAATACTTAGCAGTCTAGCAGAGTATCAAAGGGCACAACGTGTCTAAGTTTTGCAATTAGCCCTATTGTTTTGCTAATTTTTACAGCAACATGATCTATATGGTATCTCCAAGATATATTATTGTCAATTAAAATTCCAAGGTATTTTACGTAGTTTTTACACTCTAGCGGAGAGCTTTTATTTTGTTCATTGTCAAATATGTGTATTTTAGGTTGATAGGAGAGTTTCGTTTGGTACGGGCGAAATATGATAAAATGTGATTTTTTATGTTAAGGGTTAGTTTATTAGATGTTAGCCTATCATATAATTTGTGCAGCTCTCTATTTACAGTATGTTCTATCGACTTAAGGTTTTGATCAGCAAATAATAAATTGGTATCATCAGCAAAAAGATAAAAGCTAAATTTATCAGAACAGTTTTGAATATCATTAATATAAAGTGGAAACAATAATGGGCCTAAGACGGAGCCCTGCAGGTACACCATAGGTAACTTCAATTTTGGTAGAAACATGTGAACCAATTTGTGTTGTTTGAGTTCGGCCGTCTTGTAAATAAGATGAGAACCATTTATTTATTATGCCGCGAAAAACATAATAGTCAAGTTTTTTGAGAAGAATACAATGGTCGACAGTATCAAATGCTTTTTTAAGATCTATAAAAATTCCACATGAGAACAAACGCTTATCCATGTTGGTCTGTATAGCACTGATAATATCGAGAATTGCATGTTGGGCTGAATGTGCTTTACGGAAGCCATATTGAGAAGAACTTAGTGTGTTCATTTCTTCAATAAAAGATTCCATTCTTTTGCACATTATTTCTTCAAAAATCCTATTAAAATTAGATAACAAAGATATAGGTACCGGTCTGTAATTATTTGTATCGGTCTGGTCTTCAGCTTTATATATCGGTATGATTTTTGCCGTTTTTAATTTTGAAGGGTATGCTCCTAGTGTAATAGATATTTGATAATGGATTATTTATGATATTATTTGCAAATTTTAGCAATTGTGTAGGACAGGAGTATAGACCATGCGATTTATTGTTTGGTATACTTAGAATCTCCAATTTAACTTCATCTTGTGTAACCGGTTCGAATAAAAATGATGTATCAGGTGATGTAGATTTGCAGAGAAAACTATGGTAATTATACTGTGCTGAAGGTAATTTATTAGCTAGCTTTGTTCCAACTGTTGCAAAGTGTTCATTCAAAATATTAGGTATCCGTGAAGGATCTTTAATAACTTCATTTTTTTTTATGATCCTTAATTGCAGTAATAGGCTTAGTATTCTTTGCTTTACGATTTATTAAATTATTTATTCCTTCCATGTTTTTTTCATATTTGTTAAATTTGTATTAAAATATTCATAATAATATTTCTTTTTGCTTATTCGTATCAAGCTACAAATTATATTTCTATAGAGTTTGTAGTTAACTTCATCCCTCGAGGAATATAATCTATTTTTTATTCTAATTGAAGCCCGTTATAATCCTTTAGTTATCCATGGTTTGAAAATCGCTTTACTTTACGTTTTGAGATTGTTTTCATGGGCGCATGTTTATTAACATATTTATTGAACTTATTATAAAAGGAAGAGAACATTTTATCTACATCATTTTCTCCATTTGAAAGATTTTTGTTCCAATCTACCTGGGAAAGATCATTGATAAAACAATCCGCAGAAAACCGTGAAAAATCATGTGCCTTTGTTTTTTTAATCTTTAATTTGTCTTTAGCAGATTTCATAATGCAAAACTGAGAAAAGTGATCACTTATATCGGAAATTATATTTCCACTAATCTCAACTTGGTCAGGGTTATTTACGAATATATTATCAATAAGAGTAGATGAAGTATTGCGAACACGCGGTGTAGGTTTATCAACTGTTGGAATGAGATAGCAGCTTTGGTTATGTCGACACATATCACTTTTTAGGAGATTTATATTGAAATCACCCATGACAAAAACAGATTTCCCTAAGGAGACAAGTTTTTCAATTGTTTCTTCACAGTATGACTGAAAACGGTCTGGTGAATTGTGCTGTCTGTAAATAATGCCGCATATTATATTCCTTTTATGAACAAAGGATATTTCTATCCACAGAGCCTGAATTGCTTCGTTTGAGGTTCTTTCTAAAATTTGGTAATTAAGAGTTTCATCAATAAACATTCCGGCACCTCGAGACGCTAAAGAACTGATGAACCATAAATTAAACATTCCGAAGACAGTGCGGGACATCAACTTTTAACTTTGTATGTAGAACAAGACGACTTTTCGAGCATTCTTGGCTTGGAACCACGGCTGAACTCGCAATTTAGCTGCAAGCTCCGATCAGGCTGGAGGCAGGAGGAGGGCTCGCGCCAGTGCTGGAAAGCGCCGCTGCCAGGAAAGTTTTTGTAAATTTTTTGTCTGTTTTTTTAATCCAAGTCAAAGTTTAAAGATAACTTTCCTATTCTTCAAAAAATCGAAAAGCGTCACGGTCACACAATTTTGATTGGCATCACTTTTGATCGAATATCAAGTTTCATATTCGATGACTCATCTTTCTATATTCTTGCCAAACCCAGCGGCGATTTGTAAACAATTCTAAATTGCTTTGAAGGTTTATTATATGACCTTAACCTATCTAATTTTCGTATATCCTTGCGTAAATGACGCAACGATTTGTTCTAGAAAACAATGAAATATTTATCATTTCAGTATAGTGTTGCTGTTGCAGGCTGCAGCTGTCATTGTGCATTTGCAAGATACAAGCTGCTTTTATCTTATTCAACTGTTTCAGCATTTCGATTTTTGACGCTAGTACTTGTATTAGTTGTATATTACGTAGTATGCCATTGAAAAAGTTCGCTATTTCAAAGTATGTATAGATACCACATTCAGATAAATTATGGTTTTGAGATACAAACTTGCAAGTCTGGTGGTATCACAACTTATAAAATTGAAAAATTCTATCAGGCAGAAATTCGTTAATTTAATTTAGCAGTAAATATTTATTTTTAGATTTTGCTGCCAGGAAGAAAAATGCTTTATCTAGGACTGGCTCGCGCTTGATTCTTTCAGGCTAGGTTGAGTGGCATTGAGTCGAAAAACGTGAGCTCGCAAGATTCCTATAATTTCCGCAAGTATTTATCGAATGGTTACTTTTCTTTCGTTTGCACCTAGGGAAAACATGTCTCCCAAAAAGTACGCATGGATTTTATGAATATACCAAAAATGACAAAGATATTCTATTTTTGTTAAAAAATATCCCTTAAAATTTCATTAAAACGGTCATTAAGTCATTAAGATTTGCTCAATTGAGAAACGCATGCGTACGTTTTTGCACATAACAATTCTGGTTCTAGTGAAAGTTCTTTAGTTAGCAAAACGTTTAAGGTGGCTCCATACAGTTTCTTGAAAAATGGAAAATACAAGTTTGAGAGTCCAAAACACGTGATTAAACAATTCGGGAAAAGAATAAAGCTAAATGTTATGCATAGTTAAACAGTCTGACAATCAAAAACTGTTACCAAATAAATAGCAACAGTTGTTGCTATGGCAACAATGACGTTTCAAAATGGCTGCCAATTACCCTTCAAACTAATTGAATTCGAAAAAAACTTAGGTGACCTCCAATTTTTTTTTCATTAAAACTTTTCTTGAAGTATGAGTGATCAATTGGCCGATTTTAATAAAATTCTGTAGAAAGAATAATTTTTTTCCCGGAAAAATCATGTTTGTTAATTTTTAAAAAATTTCGTTCCACAGAATTTTTTTAAATCGGCCTATTGATTACTCATACTTCAAGAAAAGTTTTAATGAAAAAAAAATTGGGGGTCACTAAAGTTTTTTTCGAATTAAATTAGTTTAAAAGTAATTGGCAGCCATTTTGAAAAGGCATTGTTGCCATAGCATCAACTGTTGCTATTTATTTGGTAACAGTTGGCGGAAATTATAGGTTTTTATCTTATCTCAATGACGTCACTGTATGACGTCATCAAACGAAAGAACTTCATTCATATATACCGGGGCTGCCCAAATGGCGGACCGCGGTCCGAATCCGGACCTTTGGTAAATATTTTGTGGACCTCCAGATAAACCAAATTTGCTGGACATTCCGACACAAAAGTTAAAAATATAAGCATACTACCAAAAAGATAAAGTAGGTAATTTGTGCATGGCTTCTTTGTCAATATTGTAACATATTCTGAAATGCCCCCTTCGTAATTTTCATGCTCCTCTTTTTAAAACACAAATGAATAGTCGAGTCTTACTTTGCAATGTTTACCCTAGCAAATTCACACATGCGCAAACGTTTGGCAGCGGAGTTACCAAAGCCTGGGTACGAGGTTGTACCATGGCCGCCAATGCGAAGAAAATTTATATTTTTTAGCCCTCAAAATACAGGAAATGCCATTTCAGAGACCCGAAATTCATAATATCTAGTGCATATGTGCATAATATCTAGCACTTCTAGCATGGGGATCAAATTTGTAAAGCTCTAGAAGCTCTGTGGTGAAATCAAGTTTTCCCTAGCAACGGGTCAAAATAAATATGTCTGAACACAACTAATTTGGGATAATTATAGAATAATAAACAATCAGAATTCCTTCCATCTTGTCAAATATACGGCGTCAAATGTGAAGTTCCTCTGATTGGTTCCCTACTACTAGGCTATCAGCTCATATCCTGCTAGTAGAGGAAAAACAAGATGGCGGCATGTTTTTTTAAACTGCCGAAAAGAGTTGAAATTGACGGATTTTTATACAGAAAAACATCAACACCCTCAAACCAATGTATAAAAAAACAACATTGTGTAAAAATACATTAACAGATACACAATTTAGCATGTTAAATGGTAAAGTTTACCTAAAAATTACGTCTTTTTACTTCAAAAACCCGACTAAATTAACGGGTTGCCATTAATTTGTTGCCAAACAAAGAAACTCACGGTTAAAATCAAGCTTACAACACACATTTCGTAGGAGATTACCAGTAAAGAGACTTTTGTTATTTAGATAAGCATTTGGAGTAGTAAAAAGCATGTTCTTTTTCAAAAACAACCAACTACGTAATTTTGTTTCACTGCCGAAGGTGTTTCAGTTTCATTTTTGCATGAAATCAAAACCTTTTTCCACCTTTTGACTTCATAAAGGTACCTTTTAATCTTTTTTGTTGATCTGCTTAACATTTTTTGCCTCTCGAGCAACATTTATACAATATTTCGAAGCTGTTTACCGAACAGCTCAGCGAGACACTCTATGCATGTGAATGCATCATTACGTATATATGGCGGAAGTATTAGTTGCCTATGCCGGAAGTTTGTTGTTTCAAACATTTCGCTGTAATTTTGTCTCTTGTACAGTGCTTGGCTATATAATAAAACAGTTATACCATTCGCTCTCGTTGTATTCGAACTAATAGCCAACTCGGCGAAGCGCCTCGTTGGCTATGAGCTCATATACAACTCGAGCTCATGGTATAACTGTTAAATATCCATCAAATCGCCAACTTTCGCGGCTCAAGCGAAACAAAATCTTTGTCAGAAAAATTGGTTTACAAATGACCGATAAAGGAAAGCTAAGAAGAGATGTTGCAGTGGGATGAACCAAACAATATTAAACATGACTAGAAACCATTGAAAAAGCATGGAAAATTGCTATAAAATCGCAAAAGATGCCGCCAAATGTGACTGAAAAAACAAAAGGATGTTTCTTCGTGTGTCTGTTCAAAGCCAGGAAAAGACTTTTGCACTGATATATCTTGGCTCGAGAGAGAACAGTGAATTGATAGGAACATCAACACAAACAGCTTTTGACATTTTGAAGAGAATTGATTGCTTTTTGCTAAGAACCGAACGAGAGAACCACGGAAACCAAACGCCGTAGCCCATATGGCGGTGTTTGCAGCATCTGAGAAGAGCCAACAGAAAATTTATCGGTATAAGTAGTGATTCGTATTTAACTTACCAGCTTTCTTTAGCTGATTAGAATCGGTATATATCCAAAACCTTCTCAGTATTAAACTCAGTTAAAACAGCAAAAATCTTGTCAAATAATATACATTTTCTCAGGCGTTTTTTCCATTGTTCGAGTGAAACTTTGCATTGTAGTTCTTCCCTGGTTAGTTTTTCCTCTCTTATACCTATAGTTTTCAGGCTGTTACCTACGTTTTTTTCTGTTCTATTTTTCTTTGAGGTTCAACATTATATTTGGAACATGAGGAATCATATTCAAACAGGGAACGATGTTGACAACAACATTCAAAATGGCGGCCAATTCTGCAATGGAAAGTTTTCACATTTCCAACGACTTGTAATACACTATGAACTAAAAATTCCATGTAAATATTTTGAAATGAGTACAGAGAACACCCAGAGTGAAAATGTTTCTTGTCAAGATGTCTTAATGAAACAAGATGTTTTTAAAGGCGTGAGTGAGTACGAAGCGTACGTGTCGTAATTTTGTCATGTATATAATAAATGAGTAATCATATGATTTTGCTCGTACAATTAAGGATTTACACTACTCGTGATATTTGAATTATGCCAAATTGCACTCGTCTAACGGCTTGTGCAACTTTGGCAAAATTTTCGCTATCATATGATTACCTATACTAATCTGCTTCTTGTCAAAACCAGTACTGGCCGGATTAAAATCTCCTGTGATGAGAACGAGAGCGTCAGGATGACAACGAAGGAAAGAGTCAATGTTAGTCTGGATGTGGTTATATAATTCAAGGTTTTCGGTAGCGCCAGAAGATGTAGTATGGTATATAGCAGCCAGCAGTATTACTGAAATTGACCGGGGCAAATGTACGTCTTGGTCTTAATGAGAGCCATAAATATTCGATTGCTGGATTTTCAAAGTCAACGAGCCTTTTACAAGTGATATTACAGTTAATGTAAATGCACACTCCACCACCAACTGACGACAAACGATCATTCCGAAATACGATAAAATTGGGGATTGATATCGCGGAATCAGGGATATTGGGAGTAAACCATGTCTCTGTTATACAAATCATTTCAACCTAATTAATGGCAGCAACAATAGCCAACTCGTCTACTTTGGACGCCAAGGACCGGAAATTAGTAAACTGCTGGGCAAACCCATTAAAATTTGTGGAAGGAGGATTTGTAGTGGGTGTTGAGGGTTTGTTGAGGGTGGACACGGAAAAAACACCAACAGGGGTTGAAGAAGCAATTTCAGTTCGATTCTTCAAGTAATGGTCGATATCAACTTACTTTGCAAACTCTCAGCACACCTTCCTTGCAATAACAGAGAACTCTTGTTAGGATACCAGGTCAAGACTAATCGGTCACTGGTAAACATTTTTGCACTACAAACATCTTTGTAAACATCTTTGCACACATCAGTCCATATAATTATATTGTCTGGAGACGCGGCGAACATCAAAGCGGTTAACAATGAGCTACAATTTAGGATGAGGGTGGCAAATAGGGTGCACAATATTTTGTTTTACGTTCATTAATATTTAAACGCTGCTATTGGTTGATTGCTTCATTATACAAAAAATACAATGTGTTCAGCGCAAGCGTTAAGGTGAAATAAGGTGCACAAACGTGAACAAAAACCTAGAACAAAGACTTTGACCGCGTGTTCCAGACAATTTATTTCTAGGGACTATGCACTAATCTTTCAACAGATCGAAATTTCCAAGCCATTTAATTAAGTCTATTATCAAGAGAGTAAGCCACCAACTCAGAACTAACAATGTTCAAGGAAGACACAAAATCTTCTATAATCTCAGCTCTGTAGAAATTTTCCGTAGCATCATCAGACCAAGTTTCTGAACGATTAATTTTTGGGCGAAGGCTATAAGGTTCCACCATGCTGAAGCGTTTTCATTAATTTTTCTTTGTCCTACGCACCCTCGGATTGGACGAGAGCCATTTTCACTCAGAGTGCAGAGTCACGTTTGACGTCATTTTCATTTTATATTGTACAACGCATGCTCTGTTTCTTTAAATCTCACGTAGTCACTGCTATATATATATATATATATATATATACTTCCAATATATGGTACTTCCAACATAATTCTTTTTACATTGTTTACACAAAATGAGGTAAACCACACCTTCCGAATCACAATCAAAAGAATAATTAATTCTAACTTTTCGATTACCATTTTCAAATTCACAACCCGCCTCAACAAAAGCACAAATCTTATATCGTGATTTACCACATTTTTTCATACCTCTTCTATCGAGTACTCCAACTTTAAGTTTGGACCTAACTAATTAATCTTTAAGATTCCTAGGTCTTCTAAAGGCAACTATAGGCTTTTCACCAAAAATCCTTTTCATGTCATCCGACGCATGTAAAATTGGCCAAAGCGAATTAACTATTTCACCAATCCCCGATAACGCTGGGTGAAAATTAACCACTAAAGGAATTCTATTAGAATTTTCTTTCCTCTTATTTCTAGTATCTTAACAAAGGAGATCTTTTCTTTTTTTCGCTTCGGCTCTTAATAATTGCTCATCTACAAAAAAGGTTTAAAACCTCTCTTAACAAAATGGCCCCTAAGATCTTTAAGTCTTTCCTCAAACACTTCATCAGAATCACAAATATACGTCTCATTCTTAAAGGCTGACCATAAGGAATTCCCCTCTTTACATGCGCCGGATGACATGACCTACTGTCTAAATTATATTGATGTGTGTCCGTAGGCTTCGAATAAATATCAGTAACAATTCTATTATTTCTAATCTCCACCAAAACATCTACTGAAATATGACAATTTACTTTCCGACAATTCCCATGTGTACCTAATGGTTTCATGATAGCTATTAACATACTCAAAAAATTCAAGTAAGGCTTCTTTCCCATGCAGCCAAATAAAGAAAACATCATCCAAAAACAAAAACCAAGGACTAAGACAACAGCCCCCCAACATTTTACACTCTAATTGAGACATAAAGATATTGGCAAATGACGGAGCAAACTCAGTTCCAATGGCCGTACCTAGTTTTTGCTTATACACTTTATTATCAAATTTTAAAAAAATATTCTCTAAAATCAATCTAGCCAAATCTACCAAGTCCTCGTTAGGAAGCTTTTTCCCTTGAAATTGGCTATTCTCTCATATTCTTCTAAAACTTCTTTCAAATTCGTAAGGCCTTCTTCATGAGGAATCAGCGAGGACAAAGCCCAACAACATCCATTGAATATAAAATGGCGTTGTCAGGGATATCACCCAACTCCTTCAATTTACATAAAAATAGTATTTAATAACATGCGGTAAAACTTTAACAACAGGTTGTAGGTTAAAATGCACAAACTCAGACAACTTTTCAGTGGCCGTACCACAGTTTGCCACAACCGGTCCAGAGGACGTTCACTAATCGTTTATGGATTTTAGGTAACAAATAAAACCTACCCAATTTATTTTCTTTACCTCTTAAATACCTATAATTATCTTCCGTAATAACCTCTTTATTCTTCAAAACTTTTAAACGACTTTCAATATCCTTAGATAGATTCTTTATAGGATCTCCTTCTTGTCTATACGCCTCTTCACAATATTCCTTTCTTCCCCAAACCACAACAGCCGACCCTTTATCTGCCCCTTTAATTACAATATCATCGTAACTCTTTAACTCCTTAAGTGCTAACCTTTCCTCAACCGTCAAATTGCTATAATACTACCCTCCTCCTTAATTGACAAAACCTTTTGTTCCAATGTTTTTAAAAACAATTCTAATGCCGGGTCAACCTCTTTTGGGATCCATGTAGACTTTTCCCTAAACGGCGTTAACTTGTCTGAATTACTGTGCTCTAAATCACCTTTACTACCAAAAAGCCCCCTACGTTTCATTCTCCTACCAAATTCTTATTACGCAAACTTATTACTTTCCTTAGGCGTTGGACAAAAGTTTAACCCTTTGGACAAAACCTTGACCTCCGTATTGAAGGAGTTTTTTGATATCCCTGACAACGCCAAGGAGTTGAGTGATATCCCTGCACTGTAAATGAAAAAGGGCTGAAACGACCCAAATTTGCGTTTTAGCCCTTTTGGGGCCAAAGCTGTTTTGGCCCCATGCGAAAGCCATTTCGGCATTTGGAAGCTAGATCGACACTCACTGGGCCATTTTAGGTACACCAAAACGCTGAATTAGCCCTATCCGTTTCCATAACAGCCCCTTCATTTTCCAAATCAGCCCCACCGTTTTCCAATTTAGCCCCTCAAAATCAAAACGACTCTCACGCTAAGGTCGGTTTAGCCCCACTTTTGGGGTCGTTTATGATGTCCATATCAGCTCCAGTTCGCCCCATTTTGGCTCCTTTTTGGGAATCGACTCTTTTACTGATCAATTCGACTCTCGCGTCAAATTGGATTGGGATCGGGAGAAAGTGCTTTTTATCTGATTTTGGGAACAAAAACAGCTTCAGGTGAAACTGTGAAAGAAGTGGTCTTATCTCGTTTCAAAAATTTCTATTGGTCGGGAGTAAATATTCTGGCCATGTGACGTATTTTTAGGGGAGTAGAAATATGAGCCTTCTACTGTATTTTGAGTATATCAGTCCGAGCTTTTGTAAGTCAGACTTAGCCTGAGCAAGCCTACTGTACATCAATGGATATCTACAAGAAAACGTTTACGTGTTTGGAGTTGAAAGACTGGTTGGTGTGCCATGATTTTCCTAATGATGTTATGGAACGTTTTGGTGAGTTACCCATCCTATTTTTCAGTTCATGAATTTTGTATTATTGTAACTTTTGCAAATTTGCATTAATTTTTAAAATATTTGTATATGTATAGAGAACGAATTATTAGATGGCGAGGACATTCAAGCCTTGTATAAAGATGAAGTTGAATTGAGGAGTTTTCCGAATTCCCTTAGGAGAAAAGGTAATTATAAATTCTTTATTGTGGGGTGTGTTCATGCAGGAATCTGGAAACGATCTTTCACGCGCCCGCGTGATCAATGACGTTTTAGATAATTTTAGAGCATGCGTACTAAGTATTCGCGCCAACTTTGCAAGTGACGGTTGGGATTTCTTTGGAAGAGGATAAAACCGCGTTCATTTCAGTATTTCTTATTATTCAGATGTTACCAATTGTCAGGAAAATACGTTTGAGAAACGCTTGTAGTAGTGAACTAGTTAAATGGGAGAGAATTTTAATCGTTGCGGACCATTTACGCTTTGTGTGGACGATCGATTTATACATTGCCATTGGCCTCAATATTTATTCAAAATTCGTTGTCGGCTGACGGCTGTGGATACGAACTACAACTATTTAGTAATTTCAGCTTTTCTGTTTGTGTATATTTGTAGGTTCCAATTGCTGTGAGTGACGGTGAAAATGAAGAAGAAAGTGTAAACCAGAAATAGCCCTGTTGTTCTCCCGATCAAGCAGGTCTATCGGTTGTTGTATCGTCTGGAGAAGTAAGTATTGGTATTGTGCGATATTTTAGACTTCTAATATACTGCATATGTTCGTTTATATTATTTTTTGCTGTGGTTTAATGCAGTACGTTGGGAGCATATTTTGAGTCTTCGTATAAAGCTTCTTCCTAACCTACATTAATTACTGATAAAGGCTATGGCTACTTAAATAAATATCGTTGTTTCTTGAATCTTTGGGGGTCTGTTTTACAGTACATCAATGCTTTATGATTCCTATACTCAATTTGACCTCTTGGTATATAATAGTTCGAGTGCAGTCATGGATATTGGTCCAATCTTAGTGTTAAACTGCAGCTGTACTGTATTTATTTTCGAAATACTTAAAGTGCCTATCTCAGAGTTGGGGATTTTACATATTTAGGATATTTGGAACATTTTAAGAAGATTTGTAATATATCTTCTTTTCCTAAAATTTCATCTTCATGGACTTTTTTGCTGTTAAAGTCGGCGATTTTGACGATGGCTGTGAAAAACATTTACTGGGTTCTAGTCGCCGGAAGTGACGTAGAGGCAGGGAGACCTTCTCAGACAGTAACAGTGTTTACATCGGGAGTTTACGTTTCACCTTGGATTTTCTTGGCTTTATTCAGGTTATTTTGTCGGAAATTCTTTTAAAAATTATGCCAAACAGGTGCGTAGTGTTTTTACTCTCGAATGAACCCAGTTGATACGCTAGAATAGCGCTGTATGCCATTTCTTTTTTTGCGACAATAACGATGTACTATCCCGACTCACGGGAGGCGAATACAAGAAGGATAGCTTAGTGTGAAAGGAACGCCGATTTCGTCAAGGATAAAGGTGTGAAATGAACGCCGACATCTACTTCTGTGATCTGTTCGTTGTCCGAAGTAGTTTCAACGGGAATATTTGGTACTAAGACGATTCACAGCAGTTTATCACGAGGAAAACCCGTGGGTGTGGCGATTACAAAACGACAACAATAAGCGTGTTTTTCCGGAAAGTGACAAGAACTTGTGCATGTCATCAGTCTCATATTTCTTTTTATCGAAGTATTGTTTGCGTTCGATCTTTGATCAAGAATATATCGAAATATACTTGACTTGGTAATGTCGTCTATAGCTACCTCTGGTTCTAACACTGATAGCTAAAATGACTAGACTAGGATGTAAACACTATTCCGGGATACGTAATCGAGATCGAGACGAAGTAAAGCTGTCTTGCAGTGTGGCCACACCTGAAGACGAATCATCTGAATGCATTGTCAAGCCGTATGAAGACGAGTCGGTTGCCGATGAAATTTGGATCGTAAATCATAATGAGCAAATGCGACTTGAAAGTTGAAAAAGGTCTTTAGTACGACGGCTACAGATTCGCTTTTGAGGGGCACGATAAGGTAAATGATTGGTTAGTTTAATTGAAAGTTGATTTTATCAGTGAATTTATGTTTACGTTTTATCTGCAATGTTGTATACACGCATTTGCTAAAACAAAATTGTATGCTGTCAAAGCCAAATGATTCGCATGTTTAATTCTATTCGATATTTCTCTGACACTGAACTGCTTGCAAATGCGAAGGAATGTCAGTAAATCAAGCTTGCATTGAAACGGTTAATAACAGTGACCAAGTTCTTTACACTTGTTTGCCTGGAAATCTGGTCACTGCGTCTAGCGGGATACTTACATAAAAAAAATTGACAAGATAAAGTATCAAATAAAAGATCAGTACAGAAAACAGGTAGGAACTGTCTGTTGATTATAGATTAAAAAAAGACTTGCTTCCACTTTTGAAATTTGAACTTGCAGGCGACAGTATACATACAGAGTCAATTTCTTCAAGTTTGAAGATGAAATCGCACATTCGTTGTTGTTTATCGAATTCGACGAGCACTGAATTGTGGCAATTTTGAAGAATGAAGCAATTCTATTTGCCTAGGTGAATTGTGCGCAGCTGGCTTATTCGCAAGTGGAAATCGGAAAGCGAACGGGTATTCTATTAATCAATACTGACAGTATCTACCTGCTTTCTGTATCTTCTATTTTATACTTTGCCTCGTCAATTCTTCAATATTTGCAGCCCGCTAGACGCAGTGACCAGATATATAACAAATATAAACATGCGAATCATTTGGCTTTGACAGCATACAATTTTGTTTTAGTAAATATGGCCAATTGCAAATATGGCAAGCCAGTATACAACATTCGATAAAACGTAAACATAAATTCACTGATAAATCGTTCACCTTATTGTGCCCCGCAAAGCGAATTTATAGCCATCGTAGAAGATATTTTTCAAGTCACATTTGCTCATTAAATTTGCGATCCTAAATTCATCTGCAATTGACTCGTCTTCATACGGCTTGACAATGTATTCTGATGATTCGTCTTCAGGTAATGGCCCAGTAAGTTTTACTTCGTCTTCGATCTCGATTACGTATCCCGGAATAATGTTTACATCCTAGTCTAGTCATTTTGGCTATCAGCATTATAACCAGAGGTAGACGAAGTCAATCAAGTCAAGTATATTTCGATATATTCTTGATCGAAGATCGAACGCAAACAAAACACTTCGATAAAAAGAATAGTTCTTGTCACTTTCCGGAAAAACACGCTCTATTGTTGTCGTTTTGTATCGCCACACCGACGGGTTTCCTCGTGATAAACTGCTGTGAATCGTCTTAGTAACCAAATATTCCCGTTGAAACTACTTCGAACAACGAACAGATGGGATAGTACATCGTTATTGTCGCAAAAAAGAAATAGCATACAGCGCTATTCTAGCGTATCAACTGGGTTCATTCGAGAGTAAAAACACTACGCACCTGTTTGGCATAGTTTTTAAAAGAATTTCCGACAAAATAACCCGAATGAAACCAAGAAAATCCAAGGTGAACCGTAAACTCCCGATGTAAACACCGTTACTGTCTGAGAAGGTCTCCCTGCTTCTACGTCACTTCCGGCGACTAGAACCCAGTAAAAAATTTTCACGGCCATCGTCAAAATCGCCAACTTTAACAGCAAAAAAGGCCATGAAGATGAAATTTTAGGAAAAGAAGATATATTACAAATCCTCTTAGAATGTTCCAAATATCCTAAATGTGTAAAATCCCCAACCCTGAAATAGGCACTTTAAATTTGTCTTTACTGGCTTGATTACTGCCCATGACACAGTACTTTGCGTCTGTCTAATTTCTCTAATTTTGAAGGTCACTTTTGAGAGTCAGGACAATGTACATGTATGAGTTTGTAGGACTGCAGCATATAAAATTTTCTGATTTGTGTTATTTACATTATTTGAAACAAAATCCTCCATTTTTGTATCCATATTCTATGTACAATTTTACAAGTGTGCTGTTGATATGGAAATGTTTATTTAATCGCATTTCTATGGTCTGTACTATGATATACATGGGCTACACAGTCTCTGGGAACCTGCAGGGCTGTTGGAAGAACATTTTTATGTTCTGGAACTCTGTCCTAAACACGATGTGTGGGTGCAAAGATCTTGTGTGGGACCAGAACTGTACAGATTAGAAATATGATTATCAATATTTTTTCAAATAGAACACATGTGAATTACAAGAAAGAGAAACTTTTAGATTATAGAAGAGGCAGGAAAAAGGCAATTAATAGTTTGAATTAATTCTGAGTATTTTAAATCTGAAAATGATATGCTAAAAGTTGAGATTCAGAGAAAAAAATGTCACGCGGAACTCTTAAAATCCACCAATATCTGATATCAAACCTGCATTTTGAGAAGTCCAAAAATGTCAAAACTATAATACAGTAAGAGATCAGCTAACTTCAGGTTTAGATGACAAAGGGGAGGAAGTTATTTTGGGAAATAAGGTTGTTTTGGGCCATTGGGGTTTATAAGCTCATGAGGTTACATGTTTCTGAATCTGTACTTGTTGCAGACAAAGGTCAGTATGAATTTATTTATTTGTAAAAGAAGAGGATATAATTCATGAAATGACTATTTTAACTCAAGTTTCACACAAATGTTTTCCTTTTGTGTTTGGTGTTGCTATTGTTATTAATCCCAAATTGCTTATGAAATTTTGTGGTCTGGCCGATTCAAAATGTTGTACAGTATTTTCATTGTTGAAGGGAAATTTCTCCAAACAATTGGTTGGAAGTCCTGGGCAAGTGTTGCCATGGACTTTTTCTATTTGTCCATTGTGACATTAAGTCGGATAACATCATGGTCATCCAGGGTTCTGCTGCAATTAGAGCCAAGCATGGTAGATTTAAATAAGGCTAATTACCGGTATGTTAGTGATTGAGTAGTAAAAAAGTTTCCAGGTAATAGAAGAAAATTTTACAAATGTAATTATCCGCACATTGATCCTGCATTATATGATGGGTTGTATCCCACATGCACTGCTACAGAATAGATGTGTATAGCTTTGGTATACTGCTATGTTGTGTTTCAAAATTACATGTACTGCACCAGTGCTGGAATTATATTAATTTCTAACTAAATTGGTTCTGTACAGTATTCTCTACATGTACATGTATTGTTATTATTATACTGTAGATAGCATTTGTAATATTTTACTTTTTAATCAGGTGTCATGCCTAATTTAATAAATTACAGTACATGTAAACTTTCAAAAAAAAAAGCCTTGGCCTTTTTAATTTAAAGGACCTTTTGGTAGAATTTAATATTATTTAGATAAGGATTATATTTGGGAGCCTGGGAAAGCTTATTGGAGGGAATTTTGTGTTTCAAAATATATAAAATGTATGTATACAAAATTGGCTGTGGTTGAAGGTTGTCTAATGTCTACCACAGATTGTGAGTGCTGAATAGTTTTCCAGTGGTAAGCTAAGAAACTTTGTAAGTGGTTTAGTTATTTTAGGGGGTGGTTACCTTTGGTGAGGCATCTACTGTACTTCCAGGTTAGTTTTGCTAGACTTAACTAATCAATGTTTGCAAAAAGAGAACAGTAAAAAGTGAAAGGAAATAACTAAATATGTCTAGAATTTTAAATAATATGGAAATTGGGTTATAGCAACCACACAATTTTCTACAGTGAAGCTCAGAGTTTGAACAAGCAAAAGTTAAACATTTGTATGTTCCATTACAGTAGGGGGAAAACATATATTATTACAGTAAATTGCAGCAGTACTAATGTCATATTACAACCATGTTCTTTATAATTTAAGGTTAAAACCAGTAACTGGTAGAAAAATTCAAACTGTCCACCATGGTATGTACTAGTACTGTAGATTTCAATAGTTTTGTTATGAGATATATTGTACTGTACTTGCTTTGCTCTGCTAATGAATTCTTATCTCTGACTTGTTTCTTTTGACATGATTTTTATGATTTTACTTTGGCAAAATTACTGTAGTTACAGTATTATATACTGTACAAGTACAATTGGATAATCCAGCTGGATACTATATCCGGTGCACCTGTACAGTGTATAGTACTGTCTTAGTATATTCACATTACCTAGAATACAGGTACTTAGAATATACTTCTTGTCCCTTAACCCATTCCTGCTGAACAGGCCCTTTACAGATGATTTTGTTTAGCAGAGGAAAGGGGCCGAGGCTGACCCAGGGGGACAAATCTTTGGGGGGGGGGGGGGGTTCCTGTGACACTGGTACATGCATACAGGCTCCGGAAATTCATTGAATTTGTATCAGTTGTTAACATCACTGTAGTGGCTGTGCTAAAATGACATTTCAAAGTGTATTCCATCTTCAAGTCTGTTCTCATGCATTACTTCCAATCACAGTATGTACTCACATTATATGAAGAGAGGGTCTTTGAAGTGGGAGAATAGGCAACTTGCACTAATTAATTAATTGATTTCAATTCTCTTTAGGTGGCTCCATACAGTTTCTTGAAAAATGGAAAATACAAGTTTGAGAGTCCAAAACGCGTGCATAAACAATTCGGAAAAAGAATAGAACTAAATGTTATGCATAGTTAAACATTCTGAAAATCAAAAACTGTTACCAAATAAATAGCAACAGTTGTTGCTATGGCAACAATAACGTTTCAAAATGGCTGCCAATTACCGTTTAAACTAATTTAATTTGGAAAAAACTTTGGTGAACCCCAATTTTTTTTTCATTAAAACTTTTCTTGAAGTATGAGTAATCAATAGGCCGATTTAAAAAAAATTCTGTAGAACGAATAATTTGTTTTCTGGAAAAATCATGTTTGTTAATTTTTAAAAAAATTGGTGCATGTACTGTACAACAATATCTTCTTCAAAAGCAATTTTTTACAGTCAAACCTCAACAAACATTTAGAAAAACGGTTTGATGTTGAGCAGGCCAATTTTTAGCAGAAACAATTAACGTTTAGCATGATCAAAACACATTTTGTTTTTGGCCACAATTAAGGTGGCCAAAATAGAAATACATTTAGATACTGTACTGTGAAAGGTCATAACTTCTGCTAAAACTTGATATGAACAATATCAAACTGACTTGTTACATGTTTCTTGTAGTTTGAGTGCAAAATTTGCCTTTGAAGAAGATTTTTGTATGCATGAAATTTTTATTATACTGTAGTCACGTGACCAGCTATAATATCGCTGTTTTCTCTAAGACAATGCATTTTTTGATAATAAAAATTCTGAAATTTTACTTAAAACACCAACGTACAGTATATGTTTGATAGAGTTATAATTTTATACCTGTTATTTTATGAGGATTGAGATCATGTGACTTCAATAGCGCAAGTCACCTATTGTGGTACATTTCTAGATTTTAACCCATTCTTGTCTAGACAACCTGCCTTGGTGTCACATATTGTCTTTCCAGAAATAGGTTAAATAGGTCAATCACTTTGTCCATTTCCTCCAGTATATACATGGAGTGTTACCAGAAGGACATACACTGTATATGTTATGGCTATTGCCACCCATCTTTTACACTTTCTCATTTAGCATGATTGTATTTTTTTAATTCTAGAAATTAAATCAAGAGCAGCTTTGTTTGTTATTGATCAAGGTAATATATTTTACTGTTGCCGGGCACTTTTTTTTCCGGTTCTTGTCAGGCAGACATGAATATACTGTAATCGCATTGTACAGTAATCAGGGGATTAATATATTATTTGTTTACCATGAAAAGTCTAATTGTAGGTTTTGTTGTTTTTAGGACACCGAAAATGTGGTTGATACAATAGGGCCATTTATACGAGAGCCCATAAGACACAGCTTATACAAGATGCACCTTACATACTGTAAGACGCGAACTGACTAATTTATATGGGGTTTGGAACAAGCTGTGACTTATGTAAAAGGTGAACATTGGTCTTTGTAAGGTGCGTCCTGTGTAATCCGCGTCTTATCAGCTCTCATAAACAGCCTATTATCAAACTTGGCACCACGCCATATTGTAGTTTTCGGCAGTGTACTGGAATATGAAAAGATGTTCTTGGTAATAGAAGGGAAGGAGTTCTGCACAATCGCAAACAACTGCTGTTTCGAGGCTGTTCTTGCCTTGTTGGCAAGTTTATAAATTCTTAATATTGATTACAGTAATGGCAAGAGTGTTTTATGCTTCTTAGAAGCTATAACACTTGGTATATGCACCATGTTTATAATTTTTTTTTGTTTCAGAGTTGTGTTGGTTTAATTAACTAGCCCAGTAGGTTAATTTACATGTATCATTGAGAAACGTTTGATTATTTTGTTCAAACATAGTAAACTGTTATATGTACTGTACCATGCAAGTACTGTAGCGCAGCAATAAATAATAAACGTGCTGTTTCCACAAATTCTCATTTTAGTGATGGTACTGTATGTTATTCCATTTGCTGGTCAAAAGTTGAAAGAGACCCTGCTTCTTCTATCACAGGCCCTTGACTAAAACTGCCATTTATCATTGATGCCAAAACAGCTCCGCTTAGCAAGCTAAATCGACAATTTTTAGGGCCCGAAAAGCCTTCAAATAGGAGCCAAATTGACTCCTTGATTTTCCAAAACAGCCCCACGATTTTCTGAAATGGCCCTGATTAAAAGTTGAAACAGCCCCAGTCTTTTCCATAACAGCCCTTCCATTGGGGCTAAAACTACCCTCTATATTGGAGCCAAAACAGCTCTGCTCAGCAAGCTAAATCGACGCTTTTTAGGGGTCATAATGCCTCTTAATAGGAGCCAAATTGACTCCTTGATTTTCCAAAACAGCCCCACGATTTTCTGAAATGGCCCTGGTCAAAAGTTGAAACAGCCCCTGCCTTTTCCATAACAGCCCCTGTCTGAAGCCAAAACAGCCCCTACGCTCAAAGAGCCAAATCGTCCCTTAGGGGCCGGCTTTTTATAGGTGCCATTTTCACCCCAAGAAAAGATCTATTTTGCGGTCACCGTTTTGGCCCCATTTTTTGGGGTCGTTCAGCCCCTTTTCATTTACAGTGTGACAACGCCATTTTATGTTCAATGGATGCTGTTGGGCTTTATCCTCACATTCCTCATGAAGAAGGCCTTAAGAATTTGAAAGACGTTTTAGAAGAATATGAGAGTACAGCCAATTTCGAAGGGAAAAAGCTTCCAAACGAGGACTTGGTAGATTTGGCCAGATTGATTTTAGAGAATAATGTTTTTGAATTTGATAATAAAGTATATAAGCAAAAACTAGGTACGGCCATTGGAACTAAGTTTGCTCCGTCATTTGCCAATATCTTTATGTCTCAATTAGAGTGTAAAATGTTGGAGGGCTGTCGTCTTAGTCCTTGGTTTTGGTGGAGGTTTTTGGATGATGTTTGCTTTATTTGGCTGCATGGGAAAGAAGCCTTAATTATTTTTTGAGTATGTTAAAGCTATAAGGAAACCATTAAGTACATATGGGAATGGTCGGAAAGTAAATTGTCATATTTAGATGTTTTGGTGCATGGAGATTACAAATAATAGAATTGTTACTGATGTTTATTCGAAGCCTACGGACACACATCAATATTTAGACAGTACAGTAGGTCATGTCATCCGGCGCATGTAAAGAGGGGAATTCCTTATGGCCAGGCTTTAAGAATGAGACGTATTTGTGATTCTGATGAAGTGTTTGAGGAAAGACTTAAAGATCTTAGGGGCCATTTTGTTAAGAGAGGTTTTAAGAAGGGTTTAGTAGATGAGCAATAATTAAGAGCCAAAGCGAAAAAAAGAAAAGATCTCCTTTGTTAAGATACTAGAAATAAGAGGAAAGAGAATTCTAATAGAATTCCTTTAGTGGTTAATTTTCACCCAGCGTTATCGGGGATTGGTAAAATAGTTAATTCGCTTTGGCCAATTTTACATGCGTCGGATGACATGAAAAGGATTTTTGGTGAAAAGCCTATTGTTGCCTTTAGAAGACCTAGGAATCTTAAAGATGAATTAGTTAGGTCCTAACTTAAAGATGGGGTACTCGATAGAAGAGGTATGAAAAAATGTGGTAAATCACGATGTAACATTTGTGCTTTTGTTGAGGAGGGTTGTGAATTTGAAAATGGTAATCGAAAATTTAGAATTAATTATTCTTTTGATTGTGATTCGGAAGGTGTGGTTTACCTCATTATGTGTAAACAATGTAAAAATAATTATGTTGGAAGTACCATTACATCTTTTCGTAAAAGTTTTAATAATCACAAGAGCAGTATAATTAGATATGGGAAAGGCCAACAGGGAATACCGGGAGAGCATTTGCGTGCATATTTTTATGAAGAAGGACATAGAGGTATTGAAGATATTATTGTAAAAATAATAGATAAGACAAACGTTAATGAACCAACAAATAGAGAAGGTTTTTGGGCGCACAAAATGAACTCATTTGTTCCAAATGGATTGAACATAAGAGATTTTTTTGTAGAACATTATAATTTTTAATTAACTGTTTTGTATAAATAGGACTTGCATTGCCTAAAAATTGTATTCTTGATAAAACGAAACGTTGAAAATAAAGTTTTATTAAAAGTTTATCTTGATCGATATATATATATATATATATATATATATATATATATATATGAAATAGAAAATGGCTGCCCGTGTTTATATAGCCTGCCTACGGCTCGGGTTCACATAAACTTTCGAATTCTCCCAACTCACTCTCTTGGTTGCATCAGGTTATATAAACACAGGGTATCCATTTTCTATTTCTTTTATGAAATAAGGTTAAGAAATTTTCCCTGACGTCACAACCGTGTTTGCATAGCCTGATATAAACACGGTAATTCACCAACCACAGCGTACGTAAGACGCAACCTATTTTATAAATATATATATAATACACACACACACACATATATATATATATATATTACAACAAAAAGTTCAACATAGTATAATTTATTCAAATAGAACATTCAGTTCAAGTCTCACGGCAGTACTAACTAATTAATGTCTCAATTTAAAGGGGGAAAGAACGGTTTTCAAACGCTAAACAAACATACTCCATTTAATTGTTCGTCTTAAAAAAACTTTCACAGTCAGAAGAAGATTATTATTATTACAAGATTATTATCTCTAACTTGAAAATTTTGATGCATATATAGGCACTTTAAGAATTGGTTTAGTTTAAATGTAAACTAATCTTAACATTCATTCAAATGTCTTGTTCGACTACATATTAGAATAAATTATTCAAATAGCAGATCTTGAAGGAAGCAAGAAAAATTCATAAAATCCGGTAACTTGCTTACTACTTCGTCAGGTTCCCATTGACCAGAAAGTAATGCATCGGACCAAGAATCCAAAACAACCCTGATTCCAAACTAAAAAAACAACAACAAATAATCAGAAAGATATTTTGTAAGTAATTATCATGTTTATAATTTATTCATAAAAATCGAATGGTAAGAAATTTTAACTTTTCGGAATTAATTTAACGCAAACCATGATGAATCATGCATGCTATGGCTAGAGCAAAGTGAAAAGGTAGTCAGAATTGCTGAGATTGATGCATGCAATACTTCATACGCGAGTTCATACTTTATGCCGAATTATTTTTTGCGTATCACAATTTTTAGTTTGTTATAATATAATTTTACAACTAAGAGTTGCACTAACGATTTTGAGAACAACATGCATATATAAAAATTTCAAAAACAAGCATATAAAAATAAGAATTAGAGGTCGCAGTGAACAAAGGAGAAAATCGGTTAGGTATAATACAGTAAAGTTGTAGCTTTACAAAAAAATGTGAAGAAATGAAGGCTTTGATATTTGCAAACCTGTTTGTGCCTCCTTTTTTCTTTTGAATCAGAATCCCAGCCTACTTCATCCATGACAACCACGGTAAACTTCTCTTCATTATCGCCATCACACGATAAAATTCTTTCTTTTGATGATCGGTAGAAAGAACATTGAAATCCTTCAGGAAGTTCGGACGATGGCAGATGTAAGTGGTGCTTTTTCTTATCAAGTGTACACTTTGAAAGGTAATCTGATAATATTTTGTCTTCTTCTTCAGAGCCATGGGGTTCTGTTTCTTGAGAGACAAACCGTTTACCTACAACAGTTTTAGCTCTATAGTTTTTACAATACCAAACGTTAAGACAATAACTTTAGGGGGAGAGGGGGAACCGTCCTGCTCTAACCAGCTGTTTATTGTGCATTTACTCAAATTGATATAAAATCAAAACATGAAATAAGGAAAATTTATCAGATTGATGTGGAAAGGATTATTTTTAACGAGTACATGCAATAAATTTATAAAAAATCGATAAATTTTGGTTTGTTTCTATTGGTATATATATCTATATATATATATGACACGGTGTTTCGCTGTACAACAGCTCATCAGTGTAGCTTGGAACAATCTGAATGAATTTCATCAATTACTTATACACATGCGATCGTCGGCGACAACCGCATGTGGGACAGCATCGGTGAAGTATATTCAGATAGCGTGAAGTGCGCATGGGCCAGAGTGCTCAAACTTCCACAAGGGTAGTGAGCGTTGCATTATCGCTAATAGGTACCCACGGCAACTTCACAGAGTGCTCAACAACACCGAAGTGAAGGAGCGTACATAGTTCAATCTACAGACACGGTGTTTCGCTGTACAACAGCTCATCAGTGTAGCTTGGAACAATCTGAATGAATTTCATCAATTACTTAAACACATGCGATCGTCGGCGACAACCGCATGTGGGACAGCATCGGTGAAGGACATTCAGATAGCGTGATATATATATATATATATATATATATATATATATATATATATATATATATATACTATAAGTGGGCTTACCTCAAATGTTGATGGGTCGCTACTGTCAGTTTCACGCTGTTTTACGGTATTTCGACATTTCGCGAACAACACTTTGTTTGCTTGAATATATATATTAATTTGCGTAAGCCTTATACTGTAAAACGCGTAAGCCTTCCCATATATATACTGTTTCCGCTCATTACCTGTTCTGAGTTTTAGTCGACAATCATACTTTGATGCTGGTGTCATTATTTCTCCCCTGACCATTGTTATAGACGGATAACAAAGCCAAGCCACCAAATTGTCTTCTTCACCTTCAAGAAATACTGGCTTTAAAAGATTCTTAACTTGAGGTGGAACTGGCTTCTTGTCGACCACGCGTAAGCCTTCCCATAATTTGAGACGAAGGTATCTCCCTATAATATATATTTATACAAAGAATTTAGGAATCAACAATTTAGGCTAATTTTATATTTACTATTTACAGCATTGTCTATTGAGCAAACAACAAGATGTATATCTAACATGAAGTTATGCGTCACTCTCGTAAATATATGCTATAGCTACACAGAGGTTCAGTAAATGTACGCATAAATCGATTTACTCTCAAATATTTAACAATTATTCACCGAAGTGGAGGTGAATAGTGCTGGATATTCACCGAGCCGCTTCGGCGAGGTGAATATCCACACTATTCACCAACACTGAGGTGAATAATTGTTTTAGCATATACCTCATAAATGAAATAACAAGTTTAACATTCTTATATTTTTCGGTATTTTTATACAAGAGTATAAACAAGACACGGCCGTCGCCGTCGGCCGCCAGCAACTCGGTGTACTCAATTATTTGTCGACAAAACAGTTTTTACAGCTTTTGAATATATTAATGGCTAGAAAATTGTAAAGAAACATACCTGTGGACACTCTTCTACTTAATTTTGTTGACTTTTCTCGTTATTCTACTACATCACCCTTGTTTATCAACAAAATCTCCTGCCTCGGTAAACAAAGCAAAACTGGTCGCCATCTTGTTTTGCCTGCAGGTGAATAGTGCAGGATATCCCGAGCTAGAGGAACCAATCAGATTGCGCGAAAAGCACTATTCACCTGCGAGGTATATGCTAAAACTTGATATACTGATCTCCCTTTGATCCAGCCCTAAAATTTGATATACTTTGTTTATCCATAAAAGGTAATGATTTTGATCAGACCTTCACACACTTTCGTACTAAATGTATATTTATAAAAAGAAAATTGAGTTATCATACTGTACCTGATAGCGTTAAAAAGGCGTAATCATAACGCCATTGTGTGTGGACATGGTGTAAAGGTTTATCGTCGGTGTCGCCGTCTTCTGACAATATATCCTCATTTATGTGCGATGGATCAACTCCCGGTCCAAACGTCGCCTTCCAATCTTCGTTATTTACTGACTCGTCCAATTCGCAGCTCGAGTTATTTTTGTCAATATTATTAATGCTACTTAATCCAAGTCGTTCAGTCAGATCCTTGACTGTGAGGCCTCGTTTTTCTTCCCCTGTCAGGTTGAAATATCATAAAAACATTAATTATCACCTACAGCTTTACGAAAATTGAAATTATATCTTTTGGCTAATCTAGGAATTTTAGTCTACCTTCATAAACATTATGAACAAACACTTTGCCAAAATGACACCATAAATCTATGTTCAATTGTTCTTCATCTTTTACTTGGTGTAGATGCCGTAAAGACGTCAAAAGAACATATTGAATACGCGATATTGTGTCTTCACTAAATTCTATCTGAAAATATATAAAAGCAATAAAAAAGAGAATTGTTAATATGCAAGTGTGGGAAAATGTTTTACATTCACAAATTAAATAAAAATTACTATTCTGAGTTCTGGAGGATCAATGTTTAGAACGTCTAGCTATAGCATTCAGAGGCAAAGCTTAGAGTTTTTCTGAGTATTAACAACTATACCTTTACTTCCTCTATATATATATTCTTCTTCTATCGTCAATAATCCAATATGTTTAGATGTTTGTGCGCTTAATCATTATTTGTTCAAAATTGGGTGTAAACCATCCCCGAAATGTCTACGTGGTTTTGACATTGAAAGTATTAATAATTAATTTCGGCTGCATTGTCCGATATTTGCTGCTTCTAGATTAAAACTATATTCTCCTCTGCTGCTCGTATCCTTGCTGACATGCAGATGGTTGTGAATGGTAATGTCTGAATTGCAGATAATAAGGCTTCTTTTTGGTTTGGATCTTCACAACTTACAGAGGATGAAAATGTTCAAATTTTGATAAAATCATCAAATGTCCAATGTTTTATTAGACTTTGAATCAAATCGTTTCTAAACACGTGAGCCTTAATTTTGCTTGCTACCATCAGTCAGCATATTATTCTTATACTGAATAATACAATGTTCTGGTCGAGAGTATATATATATATATGTTGTTGTAATTTTAGTTGTAGTATATTGCTCGTTTGATGAGCATTTTTGCATGAGCATTTTTGCATGCTCTTGGGGTGTAATATTTATTAAGAATTATAACATAAACTAAATTAACATCAACTTAAAACATAAAGTTTGAGCTCGTCTTTCTCGAATTATGTCTGTCTGCGACAATGTTCAACATTCGACAACAGACGTTCTTCGGACGTCACGTTTTTTTGCGGTTGGGCCTGGGCCCTAACCTAAGGTGAACTCAACTGTTTTATCAAAGTTCGACATATTCGTCACAGTCCCAGGGTTGATCACCCTCGGTGAGCAAATTGAACAATACATTTAACAAGTGTAATGAATAACTAATAACATTTTCTTCGATTCAGTTCTCCGAGAACAGCTGCACGGCGCCTAGGTGCGTTGCGTCCTGATCGAATTTCGTCATGATCGAGTTGCGTTTCTTTGAGTTGTGTTTGTTCTTTAACAGGTTCGTCTGGATCAAGTATCTGTAGATAACTTGAATTTGTGTTCCACTTTCGTAGATTAAATGCTCCCCTTGTTGAACCTATAGTATAGCTGGATATGGTCGAAGCCCAAACACTAGTCGTGTATATCGCAAATGTAAAAGTTCTGAGTTCAGTTTGTTTGGTTCCTTAAGCCACAGGAAACGCAACATATCCTTATTTGCGTCATTAATTGCCACCATGAGAAAGGCTTTTTCGATATCCGCCGTTAAGCCAATCTTATGCCATCTAAACTTGATTAGTGTGTCGAACAATTGAGGGGTGAAGTTGGGTAGCTTGGTCGTTTCACGGTCTCTTCGGATGACTGCATGATGGGGTAAATAATGAACTGATTCACTGTCCGAAATCTCGGTCTCGTTGTCAGGAACCTTTTCCACAATTCCATTTCGTATCTGCTCTTGAAGGATCTGATGATACTCGTGTAATAACTCTGGCTGATGCAACATCTCCTGCTGAAGTGATTTGAAGCGCTTTACACACAACTGGTAGTCACTCGGTATCATGGGGCAATCATCCTTCCATGGTAACTCTACTTCGTATCGTTCTCCATTAAATCGGACACTCTCATTGAATGCTTCAATTGATTCCTTGTACTCTGGATCACTCTTGATTCCAATCGATTCGGTCTCCCAGAATTTATTTAACGTGTCAACAAGCGGATCGTGGGCTGTCTCAAACTGGCTGTCGCAATCTCCTGATATAATCAGATTCGTTGTGGTCGTTTCGTTGAACATTACATCATTTGTTGCTCCAGATAGTAGCCAACCAAATTTACTGTCAATTGCTACAGGGCCAAGCTCTCCTCGAACTGTGTCGCCTCTAACAATGTCCCAATAGTGGTCAGACCCAATAAGCACATCAACAGAATCGTTAGAATCAGAACTGTCTGCCAGCTGTAATCCTTGCAAATGGGGATAATTATTTACTTCTATCTTCGTAGGCAGAGGCGAGCAAATGACTGGGAAGTTGAGGGCAGAAATCAGAACACTCTCACCATTGTTGTTTTGGAGCGACAACGTTAACACTTCACATTTCTGTTTCCGATAGTTCCTTTCACCAAAAGTGTTGAGGTGAAGGGTTTCGGTCTTCTTGGACTTTAAGTTCAGTCTTGATTTAAGGCTGTCGGTGACATAGGATCATTGACTTCCACTATCGAATAATATTTTCACTTTCATCGAATTAGATCCATCTTGATTCATCGCTGTAGCAGTTGCTGTTTGTAACATAACATCTCTCTTTGTTTTGGCACTGGTTGTGGCGGTGGTGGTCTCTTGTACTTGAACTGTAGCACTGGTGGTAAAACTTTGGGTTTCGGATGAATGAGGTGTTTGCTGGGTCGAAGTGTTGGAACTTTGTGCTTCTTGATCTCTTTTACTTGGGGCTGATGACTCCTTTGGAATAAGGTTCGATGCTTGGAGCTGTTGATTGCAAATAGATTGATGATGCCTGCCATTACACCGTCTACAAGTTTTGTGTGGAGGACACTGAATGGTAGTCATGTTCAATTGGGGCAATTCGCCCTGTTTGACCACCAGTTGCTATAAGCAATAAAGTCATTAAATCAAAGAATACTTCGATGTCCTAGTCTAAAACAAAAAAAACAAACCTTCGTTCCCTTTTTAGAATTTCCAGGCGAGCATGCACTTCACTCACCTTGTTGCAAGAGGCTGTATAATGATTGCCAGAACAGTAAACACATCGGATTTGATTCCCTGTTTATCGAGTTCCATTGGCCAATAATGCAGCAGCGGTGGAGGGCTTTGTGAATGGATTATTGGGTTTCTCAGTGGTTACTTTGATATCTTCACTTATCTCTCGGACCTAGTCCTTTTGGATAACATGGATAACATTTAATAGATCTGACATTTCCCACACATCTTGGGCTGTATTTCTTGCAATCTGAATTCGAACATCTTGTGGCAATTTGGACATGACAACAGGAATCAAGAGGCTTCCATACTGGCTTGAATTAACCCCCAGTGTTTCTAACCCTCGGACATTGATACTAATCTTTAATTATCATATACAAATCGTAGTTGAGAGGCTTTTTCACTTGTACATGCTGGAATTTTGAGTAGTTCGTCCATATGCGTGGAAATAATGTGCTGTGGTTTACCAAAACGTTGATGTAATATATCGATGGCTGACTGATAATTGTTCTCTGATAGGGTTACTATAACAAGGAGTTCAAATGATTGAATTTGTCGATTTTAGACAAGTAGGTATTGGTATGAATTGCACTATTAAAACTATCCCAAACTGTTCTCCACTGAGTTATTTCACCACGAAACTTCGATAAGACAAGCTTTGCTAACTTCGATCGGTTTTGGGGAAAAACTGGCGTAGGATTATCAATATTTACAGAAGATTGTTGGACTGTACCTGTTGTGATTTCAGCTGTCGATTGACTTGGTTGAATTGCCTGAGCTGAATAATTTTACAAATGACGGTGGCTCTGATTAATTCAAATCTCTTGTGAATGACTATTTTCTCATCCAAGTAAACGATCAACCTACCCGTGGCAATAATATTTTGGATTTGTTATTAACAGATGTGCCGGAGAAAATAACGGATTTAGTTGTCGGCAAGGCACCTATTCGTACAGACCACTCCTGTATCGAATTCACCTTTCATACAATCCTTCAAAATCACTTAGAGAATCTGTCAAGTCTTTTGGTTCTATTACGCAACCAAGTACTGATGTTGATGTCAACAATGTTTGGAACAATTGGAAATCATCCTTATATACACCATATGATTGACCAGTGTATTCCCAAAATCAAATTAAAGAACAAAAACTCTCCACCCTGAATTACCGGCGAAGTTATTCACTTGGTACGGAAGAAGGTGAGTGCAAGAATCAAGGCCAAAGTTACGCAATCGAGGATTTTCTTGCAGAAGTTTAAGGAACTAAGATATCGTATTATATCTCAAAAGCGCAAAGAGTATTTTTCTGCTTTGGCTGATTCTCTATTTTTGAATCCAAAAACATTCTGGTCTATTTTCAGCTTAAAGACAACAAACACAGTGTACCAGAAAAAGTTTCTATTGGTAGTGCGCGTGGACGAGTGTTTGCTGAGGGACCCCCTTACAAAAATTCCACATGCTTTCACACGTGTGATCACATGTGATCACATGTGGAATTTTAACATGTGAAATAGATTCACATGTGATCACATGTGATCACATGTGGAAGTTTAACATGTGAAATAGATTCACATGTGATCACATGTGGAAGTTTCACATGTGAAATAGATTCACATGTGATCACATGTGATCACATGTGATCACATGTGGAAGTTTAACATGTGAAATAGATTCACATGTGATCACATGTGATCACATGTGGAAGTTTAACATGTGAAATAGATTCACATGTGATCACATGTGAAATTTATCTTTAAACACAAAAAAATAGCTAAAATGATGAAATTACATGGAATTATACACTGGACACATCACATATAAGTATTTGTTCAGTTATCTGGTTTTCCTCCCTATGCTCAAGCGTGGTAAGGAAGATCTCACATGATAGTTATTTCCTCTAACAGCCATAACATAATTTTATTCTGGCTAACGGTCAGACAATTTTTTTCAGCAGAAAAAAAGGGACAAAATTGCAAGAATGGGTAACATAAGTACAGTAACTAAACATCAAATAATTGCATTGTCTGAATGAAGCTGGGTCGTACAAGAATTTCAATACTGATATCCAGTACACCAACAATATCGTATACCAGTACAGCACCAGTACCAACCATATTTTTTCAGCAAAGGACCGGTTAAGGCCAACCTCTGCAGGAATGGGTAACATAACTAACTAAATTAAAATATCAAATAATTGCATTGCCTGAATAAAGCTTGGTTGTACAGGAATTTCAATACTGATCAATATTGTATATCACCAGTACAGCATCTAAACAACTACGAACAATATTTTTTCAGTAGATTAAAGAAACCGGTTAAGTAAACATCAAATAATTGCATTGTCTAAATGAAGCTGGGTCGTACAGGAATTTCAATACTGATATTTCAATACTGATATCCAGTACACCAACAATATCGTATACCAGTACAGCACCAGTACCAACCATATTTTTTCAGCAAAGGACCGGTTAAGGCCAACCTCTGCAGGAATGGGTAACATAACTAACTAAATTAAAATATCAAATAATTGCATTGCCTGAATAAAGCTTGGTTGTACAGGAATTTCAATACTGATCAATATTGTATATCACCAGTACAGCATCTAAACAACTACGAACAATATTTTTTCAGCAGATTAAAGAAACCGGTTAACTAAACATCAAATAATTGCATTGTCTAAATGAAGCTGGGTCGTACAGGAATTTCAATACTGATATTTCAATACTGATATTCAGTACACCAACAATATCGTATACCAGTACAGCACCAGTACCAACCATATTTTTTCAGCAAAGGACCGGTTAAGGCCAACCTCTGCAGGAATGGGTAACATAACTAACTAAATTAAAATATCAAATAATTGCATTGCCTGAATAAAGCTTGGTTGTACAGGAATTTCAATACTGATCAATATTGTATATCACCAGTACAGCATCTAAACAACTACGAACAATATTTTTTCAGCAGATTAAAGAAACCGGTTAACTAAACATCAAATAATTGCATTGTCTAAATGAAGCTGGGTCGTACAGGAATTTCAATACTGATATTTCAATACTGATATTCAGTACACCAACAATATCGTATACCAGTACAGCACCAGTACCAACCATATTTTTTCAGCAAAGGACCGGTTAAGGCCAGCCTCTGCAGGAATGGGTAACATAACTAGCTAAATTAAAATATCAAATAATTGCATTGCCTGAATAAAGCTGGGTTGTACAGGAATTTCAATACTGATCAATATTGTATATCACCAGTACAGCATCTAAACAACTACGAACAATATTTTTTCAGCAGATTAAAGAAACCGGTTAACTAAACATCAAATAATTGCATTTTCTGAATAAAGCTGGTTGTACTACCACAATCTAGCTACCATAATACTGTGCCAATTAAAGCTCATGGATTTAAAACAATTTTGATTCCAAGCCATCCAAGGTCTAAACACAATCTATTGCAAAACAGGCTCCATTTACAACACCAAAAATAGAAATCAATAAAATGACTGCATTACCTTGATAGAAAGATCTTGATATGAAATATCAAAGTCATTGAAATATTTTTGTTGAATATTTTATCTTTATTTTCACTTCTCTTTAATTATGTTGCACCAACATTCAATTTAATATGATGTACCAACAAAGGTTACGTTTGTCTTGTATAGGATCCATACTTTCAGAGCAGTCAAACATCTGTCCTCCTGGACAAGATCTTTGAAAAAGGCTAGGGATTTCATGTGTTTGTTTCCAGCTCGTCTGATCAATCGCTTGATGGAATGTTGATGGTTTATTTGTGAGCCCGCGGTTCATAACATGAGCATAACTTCCGTTTTGCACGACACCGGGTAGTGAGAATTCACGAGTAATCGAACAAGCATTTATATTATTTGCTTAATCTACTCAAATGTGCTCAAGATTTTCTTGTTTTAAATATCTCAAGATTAAAAATTAAGTTTGTTTTGCTTATTTTCGCCACGCAGCATTCCCAATAAAATAATTTTGACGTTGTTTTTTTACAAAGCATGACAATAGTTTCTCCCACGTGACTGAGTCCGCGGCAGCTTTGAGTCTAAGCAATTAGCGTCATTTAGCGAAGGCATTATCCATGTCTGATGTGTCATTCAGTTCATTGCTTTATACGTTTACTAGGAGTTTATATCTTTCTAAAAAGTTATTCGAAGTAGGTTTGCTTCAAGCTTTTTTATACGATGAATTACGTACTCATTTATTGGATGGCGACTATTAAACCAGACAAGCGTCTTGACGCCCAGAGGAGTTTGTTCCTGACAATTCGCTATCAATGACCCAAACAAGGAACTAAGGAAAGTATGGTTTTGTTCTGAAATCCAGAAGTTAAACGACCCAAAGTAAGAATGGAAGGCTTATTTAAATCGTGTCAAGTATGCAAACGGTAAGCACAGTGAATATTGTTAGTGTATAATAGTGCAAATTATTATTGCTTTTTAGTTAAAAGTAAATTGAAAGCTCTTAACATATTGCGTTGCTTTATAAATACAGTAAGATGTATGTATGTATATATGTCTCAGAGAGTGGTTTAATACTGTTAATCCTGATCCTACTCATAAATTTGATCTGTAAGCAACACAGTTTTCTCGGCAGCCTAAACTATTGTATTAAGTAAAACTAAATTATTAAAATTGTTCAGGATGTTGCCATGTGCTCAGCTTGATTAGGGGGGCTCACAGTAATCCCCAAATAGCAGGGGTACTTTATCAGAGCAATATATTTTGGTTTATGCATTAATAAAAGTGTATTGCTGTCATGAATTCCAATTTATGTTCAAAAATCTACATGTATGAGAACCTTTTCACCCTGAAATAGCAATTGAAAAATAAAACCAAGAATACAATAATAAAAGTTGCCCTACAGGGCCTGGTTATACAAAGCCTGGATAGCTTATCCGGCGGATAGGTATAGTGTGCCATACATGCTTTGACCAAGTGAACTTAAATTTTATTCGCTATACAGGCATCGTACAACTGGACCCTGCAGATCCTTATTGCTGCTGACTACTTTTTGCATAATTTTAATCTAGATTCTAAAAAGAAAATGACACGGTGATGAAAACAAATTTCACTAAATAAATTTGCTATCCTTTTCACAACTCAAATAGAATCCATATCTTTATGTCACTGTGTTATATTATTCTTTATATATTTTGGTAAAATTCCTTGCAATATTAACTTCTAGTAACTGTACTATTACTAGCAGTCATAAAAGTAATGAGTAGAGATGAGTGATTACAAAAATTGTCGATTACTGAAGCAGATTAATAGGCTGATTAATTGGCATATACAGTAGTGCTTATTGATATGTTGTTGGTTACCAATCCCTAGTGCACAGTTATTTTCAATGTGTCATGGGATTGCAAGGAGCATAAATAATCATAATCAATATTTTTGAAAAAAACAGAAATCAAGGTTTTTGCTAGCAGAGTGAAAAGAGAATGGCTCATGGTGAATACTATACACATTCATTGCATATTTTGGATTCACATTAGCTCCATGTGTGAAAGAGTTAATGTACTAATTATTATACAATAATCAGCTGATTACCAATTATTGCAAATTGGGCTGATTACATGTATATGGCTTTGCAGATTAGTTTTCGATTAAATAGCTCATCTCTAGTAATGAGCTGACAATAATAAGTACAGTATAATTTATAATAATATAATTTTTTGAGCAATATTAAAATATCAGTACGTATTTAAGCCAAGAGGATGTTGATTTTGATATCATATTTGTTTGTATCTCTTTTCTATTTAGCTGAAGTCCATAAAAGGTTCCCAAGTGGCACTGCAACCTTGTGCAAGGTGTCAATGGTGCAAAAGTGTAAAGATGAGAGAAATGCCATGGAGGCAAGAAAAATATAATTGGAACAGATGTAGATATTATAGGACATTTATGAGGTTAAGACCCAACCTAGCATTTCAATTTTTATCGGGTGTTTTAAAAATGACTCTGCATTTAATTCCATCATGGAGGCAAGAAAGTATAATTTCCTTATTCACTAGGAGATCAATACTCTAAAATTATTTCATTTTGTTACCTATTATGCCTGAATTAAATGCAAGGGGTTCTACACACTTTTGTGTGATTATAATAAGCACTTAAGGCTTGTAGATTAATGTTGGTTGGTTAATGCAAGTTCATGGTTTTTTAATCTTTTGAATTATATTATTGTACCTTATTTTTTAATGAACACTCTAAATGAAATCCAGGTACATGTATTTATGCACCTATTTACATAGACTACAATATTTTAATCTTTGTACTTAAGATAAGCTTTTTTGGAATTCACCATGTCTATATTTGCATTATTTCTGGGTTTTCACACTGTTTAGTTCAGGTCCACCTTTGGACAGTTTTTTAAAAAGAAATGCTGAATTAATACGACTCGAGCTAAATGGGCCAAAAGCTCAGATCAACTAAAATACATACTGTACATGGTGAATCCCACAAATGTTTTAATTAGTTCAAATAGATTACTTCGCATCATGCAAAGCTTAAAAGATCATAGAAGTTATATGATTTTAGTGAAAAGAAAATTATAGCAGCTTTATTTTATTGATTTGTAAAATTTTTGTATAATAAAATTTATTTAACTATATGCAGTTTGTTTCGTTTTTATGCGGAGTGCTACCTACATGCATGTCGACATTCCGCATGTGATCACATGTGGATATTCCATTTGGAACGTGTTTTTGGAACGATTGTTTTTGGAACGTGTGATCACATGTGAAATCTTCACATGTGATCACATGTGGATATTCCACATGTGTTTTTGGAACGTGTGATCACATGTGAATATTCCACATGTGATCACATGTGAATATTCCACATGTGTTTTTGGAACGTGTGATCACATGTGAATATTCCACATGTGATCACATGTGAATATTCCACATGTGTTTTTGGAACGTGTGATCACATGTGAATATTCCACATGTGATCACATGTGGAATATTCACATGTGATCACACGTTAGTAGTATGTAAAGGCGGATTCTGGGACATAGCTTAATGGCGGCCAAAAATTGTATGACCATAGTTCTGAAAGCTTTTGAGACCCCTCCTGAAAAGTTTTACCAATTGCGGGTTCTGGGACATTTGAAATTGTTTGCAAGACCCCCTCCTGAATTTTTTAAAGTTTTTGGGTTTGGGGGTTCTGGGACATTTTTGGAATTTTTTTGACTTCCAGGTTGTCAACTTCCAGGTTGCCAAAATTTTTTTAAAATGGTTGCCAAGTTTTTGGGATTGGGGTTTGGAAAGTTTTTTAAATTGGTATGTTTGTTTTTTAAAAAAATGACTTCCGGTTTCTAAAGTTTTTGGGGTTGCGGGTTCTGGGACATTTTTGGAATTTTTTTGGGGTTGGTTGCCAAGTTTTTGGGATTGGGGTTTGGAAAGGGTTTTTTAAATATTTTAAAATAAATGAACACCAAACGGAGTAACTTATGTCCAGACAGACAAGAATGTATGTGGGTAGGTTTTACAACATATCCAGGCAAACCACCAAACATAATATATTTTAACAAAAGTACCCACCCCCAAACAGTCTGCAAATATATCCACCCAGGCGAAACAAAAGTCCAAATGTTGGTTAGAACAGGAGTTTATGACACAGTTTTTTAAATTGAACTATTTTTTTTAAAAAAAATTAAAAGAATAAGAATGAACTCAAATGAAACAATTAATAGTTTAAACATCGAAATTGTTGAACTAAAAAAAATGCTTAACAAAGAAACTGCAGACAAAAATGAAGTCAAAAGTTTTAATGAAAACCAATATCTCAAAAGTCGCATTGAAAAACTTGAGGAAGGGGAAAAGGAATCCAAAGAATCCATTGAATTTTTTGAAGGCGAAAACAAACGTTTAAGAAAAAGCACTGAGATGTTTAGGAATTGGTATGAGGAAGGTAGAACACACATTGAATTTTTAAATGAACAAGTTGATGAGCTTTTGCAAAACCAACCTGAAGAACTTCAAGAAATTGATGATTATAACTTTAATGACTCTGACGATTTAGGTGACGAGGGGTTTGAAGAAGCGTTTGATGAGCTTGAAATCATTGAAAAAGAAGATTGAACTTTTAAAATTTTCATTAAAACTTTCAATTTAAAACTTATAACAAAAAAATGTTATAATTTTTTTAAAATAAATAATGAGTTATTACTATGGTTATGGCAGACAAAGACGATCATTGGATGAAGGTGGTACTGATTATGGAGATAAAATTAAAGAAATTGAAAAAAAATTACAAGACCTTGAAACCCCCAAAAATTACAAAACCGTTTTTGATCTTAACATGACAAAAGCTGGCAAGCACTTTGAAACTGTTGGTGGAGAAAGAAAGTTAATTCAAGCTCGACAAGGCAACTCTGTTTTGTGGCAAGATGACAAACCCCATGCACCAACATTTGGTTCTGATCCCATTGGTCCGGGCAAAGATTACATTGAAAACAAGGGTGGCAACTACATGATGTTTTGTAACACCGAAATGCAGTTTAATGATGTTTCTGTGTTTGTTGTTTGTGCTGTTGTTGACACTTCTGTTTCTAACGAATGGTGTTATCTTATTGGAAATGATAATGGTAATTATGATAAATATGTTAGTTTCAAATCCTACTCTTACTCAAAAATGGTAATTGGTGGTGTAAGAGATGACACAAAAAAAACGTTTGATATTGTTGGCCCACACAGTATTCTTAGCAAACACTTAATTTCATGTCATTGGTTGGGAACTGGCTCCTGTGTTTACGTAAATGCAAAAAAGGAGACAGGATCAGATTTTTTGTCAGATTTAGCAGATATTGGTAGTCCATTTGGATCTGTATTTTTAAACAAAAGATTGTCTGGAACCCCTGCAAATGATTTTCAACTAAAAGGAAAAATTTATGGGATTAAGATTGTTCATGGACCATTATTAACAGATGAGATTGTTAAAATTAACAAGGATATGATGAAGGAATACGGAAACTTCATTTGAAAAAACTTTTTAAAACTAAGATAAATAATGAGTTATTACTATGGTTATGATGACCCAGATTATTCTTATGGAGGAGGAGGTGGTGCTGACGGAGAACCAGGACCACAAGGCGACACAGGTGTAAAAGGTGACAAGGGAGACAGAGGTTTGACAGGACCCACAGGATCCACAGGACCAAAAGGGTCAAAAGGTGACCAAGGTTTGACTGGTGCAACAGGACCAACAGGGTCCACAGGATCAACAGGACCAAAAGGAGATAGAGGTTTGACAGGAAACAAGGGCGATAGAGGTGATGAAGGTTTGGAAGGACAAAGAGGATTAACAGGCGACAAAGGAAACAGTGGTGATAGAGGTGCAATAGGGCCAACAGGACCAAAAGGTTCAACAGGAACAGCAGCACAAAAAGGGGATCCAGGGCCACAAGGTTCTAAAGGTGACAAGGGTGACAAGGGAGACAAAGGTTTGACAGGCATGGCTGGTACAGATGCTCATAAAATAGGACCAAAAGGGGACCAAGGTAACACTGGTAACACAGGACCAAAGGGGGATAAGGGAGATCGAGGATTGCAAGGAATCAAAGGAAACAAAGGGGATGCTGGTATTAGAGGACCACAAGGAAACAAAGGCGACAGAGGTAGCTTTGGAACAGCAGGTGCAACAGGTCCACAAGGAACAAAGGGGGACAAAGGAGATCATGGAACAACAGGTGCAACGGGATCCAAAGGAGACAAGGGAGACAAAGGAGACAAAGGAATGGCAGGAACAGCTGCACAAAAAGGGGACAAGGGAGATCCTGGTGACGATGGTGCAAAAGGGAACAAGGGCAACACTGGGGCAACAGGTCCCCAAGGCCCACAGGGTGCCCAAGGCCCACAAGGGAGCCAAGGATCAACAGGACCCAAAGGTACCACAGGAAACACAGGATCGCAAGGACCCCAAGGACCCCAAGGAACAAAAGGGGATAAGGGAGATCAGGGATCAAAAGGTGACCAAGGTGACCAAGGAGTTCGAGGATTGCCAGGTGGAAAAGGGTCAACTGGTCTAAGAGGATTGAGAGGTTTAAGAGGTGTTACAGGGGTTACAGGACCTGCTGGAACTTTTTCGCAGTTAATAAAATATAAAAAAGATTCTGGAAAAACAAACCATAAAGGTGGTGCATGGGACAACACAAATAACGTTAGCACCCTCCTTTCATTTACAGCAACCCATGATACAGGAAAATATTTGGTTTCATATTGGTTTAAACTACAACCAGATGGACACAAAATTGATCAACAATCTAAGCAAACCGGTTGGTATGCTTCTTCATACAGAGCTTATTTTGATCTAAAAACAAACCTATATCATGGAAGTGTTACAGACAGATCAAACAAACTTTCAGGATTGGAAACCCTGACCATGGGGAAAACATATAATGAAAATGATCCACACAATGTTTTCTGTCAGGGGATTGCGACCATAAAAAAAGGAACCCAAGTGACTTTACACTCTTATTCTGGTTCTATTGGTGACGACTATACTTTCCTGTTTTTCAATGTTTGGGATGTTGAGATTAATCTTCTTAGACTAGGTTAAAAGAATATAATAAAAGAGATGTCTAAGTTTAAAACAAACACATTATCAACTTTGTTGTATGAAAGTTATAGTAAAGAAAACATTACACACATGGATATTTTTAACAAAAGATCATATTCTGTTAAAAATGAAGAGGATTTGCTAAATAAATATACAAAAGCCTACACATATTTGTCAAGATCTGGAAATTTTAACAGATATCTTCTGGAAAGAACAACTGAAATTGGACCAGTAATTGTTGATATTGATCTTTGTAAAAGAATTGGGGAACCCAAACCACTATACACAGAAAAGAAAGTCCTAAAATTGGCAAAACTATTTCAAAAAATATTGAAAGAACTTCTTATTGACACAACAAACTTGGCCTGTTTTGTCTTGGAAAAACCAGGATATTTTAAAGAAGGGACTTATAAAAACGGATTCCACCTACATTTTCCACATGTTTGGTTATCCAGGAATGAAAGATCCTATATTAATGAACTCGTTCAAAAGGAAACTAAAATTCAGCTTGACAATGCTGTCATTGCAGGCAACTGGTTTTTGTATGGTTCCAAAAAGAGTCCCGAGTCAGACCCATATCTTTTGAGTTACATCATTGAGGAGGAAAGGAACAAGGTGGTTAATTATTATTTGGATCAAGAATTAATATTTTTACTTTCTGTTAGAGAAAAAAAGTATACAAAAGTTAACAAACTATCATTTTTACCAGAAACTAAAAAGACAGAGAAACCAAAAACCATTATTGACTTTAATGACCACAAACAAAAAAATGAAGATGAGTTACAAAAATGCATTGACCAAATTTCAGAAAAAATAGCAGAAGATTACTCATCTTGGAAGTCTGTCGGATTCGCACTATATAATGAAAGTCATGGGGAAGAATTTGGTAGAAATCTTTGGCACGAATTTTCGCAAAAATGTCCAGAAAAATATGAAGAAGCTGTGTGCGACAAATTTTGGGACAATCCTGTTGAGACATCTTTTTCAATAGGAACATTAATTCATTATTCGGGTTTGAATCCTGTAAAAAAGAAGAAGACAATTAAAACTGGTCAAAGGTATTTACAAAATAACAACAAGGATATTGAAAAGGAATTAGTTGATATCCGTTTAAATAATTTTTGGTAATTGAATTTTTAATTTTTTTTTAAAACCAAAATAAAAAATGTTTGCAACAATGGTAAAATATGAAACCACTGAAACCCCTGTTTTTACTCCTCATTTCAAATCTGTTCAATGGACACAACCAGGGAAATTTGTATGCAGATGTGGCAAAGTTTTCGCAGATCAAAACAAACTCATTAACCACACATTTTTTCCAAAACAAACAAGTGTTAGCTTTTCATTAACTGTAACAACAATCCTTCCAAACGGACATTGGTTGAAAGCAACTTCTAGACAAATTCCAGCTAGGTGTTTTGAACAAATTTTAACTAGTTGTTGAATAAAATATAACAAAACATTAATAAATGGAACAAAAACCAGAATTGGAACAAAAACCAGAACAAACAATTACAAAAACTCCTCCTCCCATTCGTGTCAAAAATCCCAAAAGAGTTGCACAAGGCAAAAAACTTGCTGCAATAAGTAAGGAAGCAAAATTAAGAAAAAAAGCCAGAATTGAAAAGGAAAGAGCTGAAGAACCTGTTGAAGAAAAAAGTGGTGTCAGCATTTCAACAACTTGTGCAATACTTGGTACAGTTGCTGCCCTACTTACAACATACATTACTTACTCCAAATGGAAGAAAGAGCCAGAAGAAAGTAAAGACAAACCCCAAAAGTCAAAAACAATCTTCAAGGATCTTTCAAAATTTGATCTTTAGGGGTGGCAAACAAAAACCCAAATTCTTGTCCAGAAAAATTGGACCTAACGAAGGGTCATCTGTGTAACCAAAAAATAAAACGAAATTCTTTCCACAACTGGAAAGAAATTCAATAAATGATTGTTCCCACCCATGCAACAGAATGTGTATTTGGTAGTAAAAATTGGCTTAGTATTGGTAAACTTATATTTTTAATTTCAAAAGGAAGTTTTGAGGGATACAAACTTTGGTTACTGTACAGCAAATATGATTCCAAAAATTATAATGAAAACCATTGTTACCATTTATGGGCAGATTTTGATCTTTTAATGCCTGATGATTTTGAATCCGAAGATGAATTTTTTAATAATTATTGAAACTTTTGAAACTTATAACAAAAAATGTTATAAATTTTTACTCTTCTCAAAATTTTGTTATAATTTTTTTTAATATATTAATAAATGAATACAGAGAGAGAAGTTGAATTAGAACCCGGTTATAACCGGTTACATAGAAGTTCAATAACTGGGGAACGAGCCCGGAATGTAATAACTTTCAACCCCAATTCTGCTAATGAGGGAGAAGTAATTTACATCCATATCCCAAAACTAAAACCAGGGACAACATTAGTTCCTGACAAGATGTTCCTCCTGTTCGACTTTAAAACTAAAAATACAAAGACATGGTTTAACAACAACCTTGCAAGACAACTCCAAGAACGTTTGGAAGTCAGATTTGCAGGTGAGAAGGTTTACGATAACACAGGGGAAAGTCTTTTGGGGACTTATAAGGATCTGTGGATGGACAAACATGAGAGGGCAAACATGATTGAGGATGGTATCGCAACAGAAAATCAGCGAAAACTCATTTCAAAATCTGACGATGCTTCTTCTGACACATATGCTGCTGTGTATGGAACAAAACAGAGGATCAAGTTGGACAAGATTTTAAAGGATCATGGACTTTATGCTCCACACAGTATGGCGAATGATTTGCAGTATATTATTACTCTACCAAAAGCAACTGCCATCATGAAGGCTCAAAATAATCAAGATGTGGGTTATTCTTTGGAAAATATTGAGTTGGAATATGAAACCATTACCAACTTTGCATTGGTCCAGGAGATTGAAACCTCTTACCAAGCAGGTCGAGCACTTTCATTTGAACATGTAACTTTAATGAAAACCACACCATGGGCCGCAGCTTCAACATTAATTAATGAGACCATCAATTTGCCAAGAAAGAGCATGAAGGCGGTTGTTATGTTATTTACAAAAGCAACAAGAGCAGGGTCTGAAGAATTTGTGTATCCCAATATTGAAAGAGTTAAAATTACCATTGAAGGAGTCCCGAACAGCATTTACTCCCAAGGTATCCCAAAACGAAGATTGTTTGAAGAGGCTGAACGACTTTTCAGACATACTAACTATCCAACAATTAAAGCTGATGAATTTTTTACAGAAAACCAGTTTGCACTTGTTGTGGATCTTCGGTCAATTAATGACAATGCTGTGTATGGAGATGGTACAAAACTCATGACCACCCAATCTGGGATTATGTTGGAAATCAAGAAAAAGGCAACAGCAACAGATCTCAGGTGCCATGTTTTCATTCTCTCAGATGGTCTGTTGAAAGTCCAAGGAGGGGCATTCCAGAGTGTTAACTATTAAAAACTTGGCAAACTTTTCTAAAATAAATGGAAAACCAAGATCAAACTGAAGACCCAAAACCATTCAATATAATTATTGTTGGAATGACGAGTTGTGGGAAGACTCATTATTTGTTAAAAAATTTAGAAGAAAATTATAAAAAAAAATTTGAAAACATAGTTTTAATATGTCCAACTTTTGTATGGAACAGGACATATTTGGAGTGGGAACATTTACATGATCCAAGATTTTTTGTCATTCCTTGCGACCAAGATGAGTCAGAAGATTTCTTAAAATATGTTGTGGATTATTGTAAAGGAACACCAAGTCTTATTATTTTGGATGACTGTGCCTCTGGACAGAGTGTTAAAAACAGAACCAGCGAATTGGTAAAACTTGGTTTTGGTGCAAGGCACATGAATATTAGTACAATAGTTGTTACCCAGCAATTAACAAGCATTGCAAAACATACCGAGAAAATATTTCAAAACTGGTTACCTTTTACAATCCAAACAGAAAAGATATGCAAGTAATTTTGGATGATTATTTGGACATACCAAAAGAAGAAGAGAAAAAAATAAAAGAAACATTAAAATCAAAAAAATATTCAAAATTGGAAATCAATTTAATCCACCCCTATGACCACAAAATAGTTGAACCATTTGGGAAAAACTTGATAAATTTTTGAACTTTAACAAACCTTTAAGATAAATGAGGAACCTAAGAATATTGTTGAAAAACGGAGAAACAACAATTAAATTTGAAGATCCTTTGATTATTGAAGATACAAAACTAATGGTTAAAGATGCAACAGTTTTTTGGGATTACAATAATTTAACAAGTCCAACTTTTGTTATGCATGGAACTAAAAAAATTAGTTTCTACAATGGTTACTGGACTGTTGGCATGATTATGAGGATTTTAAAAGAGAATGAAATAAAGTCAGAATTACTTCCCTACAGTTGCAAAATTAGATTATACCCAACAAGAGACCTTTCTCTACTCAAACTTGGTCCTTTGCTAGGATATCCAGAAACAACAGTAATTAGAGCAGGGGCAAACATGGTTAGTCCAAAAACAGTCAACATAAATCTTGGAATGAGATTTGTCTGTATATCTTGCGAGATGATTGATGGAACTAGGACATCATTTTCAGGAAAAAGGGATAGGACAGCTGCAGTTCTTCCAATTACAACAAGACAATTGTTAAAAGGATCGGTTGAAAAATTTGCGAACATTAATTCTGAGGCGATGTTGGACAATGGTGTTTATAACGAATTAAAATTTAAAGTTGACCACAATGTTGGCGACATTCTTCTTGAGATTTTTTTATGTCCACAGAATTATGAGACTCCATAATAAAAGATGATTATTGATATTGACAAAATAAATACCAGTAAAGATTTGTTGAATTATTTAATAAGATTGAAAGCATTTTTAAAAGATGAAAAAGACCAAAATTTGACAAACTTGAAGGTGTCTATAAATGATTTGATACCAGCTTTAAAAAATTATGTTAAAGTAATTGAAATTTTGAAAATTTTTTAAAATATTTTGAAAACTTTCTTTAAAAATTATAACAAAATTTTGTTATAAATTTTTTTTAATATATTAATAAATGAATAAGAATGAGGTTATGAATGAACTGTACGAAGCAGCTTTGATAACTGTTGGTGCAGTTGGTGTTAGTATGGTTGTCAAAAAATTAACAGGACAATCCTTAGCAGCCCCAGCAAGTTTTAAAGAAACAGCTAAACTTGGAGTTGCAGTTGCTGGTGGATTGTTTGCCGTAAAAATGGCGCAGGACAAGGGATACATACCAAAAAATGTGGATCCAAAGAAATCATAGAGAAAAGACTTGGTAAAATTGGGGATCCTAACATGGACCAAAACTTGGCAAAACTTTTTAAAATGAAATTTGAACTGCAAAACAAAAATATTTCCCAAAATAAATGGCATCAATGATAGCAGGTGGATTATTTAACGCGGTTGCCTTTGCAGGTGCCGGTTATTTGTTCCAGTCATTTAACAAACATGGTTACGCTGACGAAGCAAAAAGACACAATTTGGCAACAGAAAGACTTCAAAAAGACAAGGAAAGATTCTTTGAAAATGAGATTAAAAGAAAGGACAAAATTAGACAACTCCAAGATGAAATTCGGGATGCAAATTATGACATGGCAGTAACATCAAAAGCTTTCCAACAACTTCATGAAATTCAGAAAGAAGATTTAAATGAACCAAAACTTGAAGATTATTACCAACCAAGTGATGAAATGAAAAAATATATGACCATTACTGTAACTCTTCTTGGAGCTGGTGCTGGTTGGTTGTTGGCTGTTGTTGTTTAAATATTTGATTTTTTAAAAAATTATAACAAAATTTTGTTATAAGTTTTCAAATTTTTTAAAGGCTTGTCTTTCCTTCTTTGATCAATTTTAGGATTTCTTTGCACTTTCTGATACCACTCATCTCCTCTATTTTTAAAACATTTTCGACACTAAGAGCAGTCCCAAAAACTTTGAATCCTGTTTGGTAAGGTATGTAAGCATTATCTTTCGGAGAAAAGTTTAAAATGTACCTTATCTCGTCAAATGTTTTTGATTCTGCAAGAGTTGGTTTCTTCATTTTTTTCATAAGATCATCTCTTTGACAAATTCCCAAAATAATGAACATGATGAATTTTACACTAAAAGTTTTTTCTGAAACCAAACCCAAACCTTTAAGACGATCTTTTGTTTTTAAGAAAAATTTCATAATTTCGCAACCAACGATTTCATCCTCCTTTGGGAACAGTTTCCAAAACATTTTGGTATAATTTTTAAGGAGAAGTGGTAAGTTTTTTTCTCTGTGGTTGTAACCATGCAACTTTTCCAAAACCACACCACATTTTCCACAAATTATGAATCCTTCAATCCCTTCCTTTTGTTCCCTACAACAACCACTTTTGTTTTTGTAAGTTTCGAGTTCTAAAAGACTTTCGTTGAATTCTTTTGGTTTTTCTTCTTCGGGGGTTTCAATGATTGGGAAATTTGAAACATTTAAATTTTGATACGGCTTTGACATCTCTTTTATTTAAATTAATTTTGATATTCCTTTAAATACCAAGAAAACAGTACCGATTGAAGCTCCAAAAACTTCTGGCAATCTGTTGTTATCACTTTTCGTAGATGTTACAGAGGGTGTAAATATTCCTGGCTTATATTTTGAAGGTTTTGTGGAAGGTTTTACAAAAGTTTCGCCAACATTTTTACCAACAGGTTTTTTAAAAGGTTTGCTAATATTCAAATGTCTGTTGAGTCCCAATGACATCCCAGTTGTGGCCAGGGTAAGAACATTATTGAAACCACTAATTGGGTTAATAAGAATTCTCATGTCCGATGGGATCAAAATTAAACCCGGACTTATAGCAAAATTCAGAACAACATTTGTGGACTTGATAGCCTGTCTCATATTTGAAATAGAAACGGTGACGTCATCCTGGGCTATTGTGTCCTCCATCAACTTTTTAAACACTTCTTGTGTTTGTAAACTTTTAGCCCCCTCGCCAACAATGACCCATCTCGTCTTTGCCTGTGCTCCCAAAACGCAGTAAACAAAAGATTCTAAGGATTGTTGGAATAACTTTTGACCCAATAATGTTAACCCATTGGAATTTTTGGGAACAAAATGTTTGAAATCATCGAAATGTCTAGAACCAGCTGACACCAATTCTTCATATGTGTTGACTCTTCCGTAACTCTCTTTTGTCAAATTTACATATCTAACTTCGTAACCAAGATCTTTCATATCTTGTGTAAATTCTTTCGCACTTTGTGTTGAGTTGCTTATTTTTTTTACCCAAACGTCATTGGGATTGTGTTGCAAAATTTTTATGACATCTTCTGTCAAAAATCTTCTAAGTTTTTCTGGATGTTTTAAAAACCTTCTGACCTGAAAAACATAGTGGTAATGGACAATACTTGTTAAAAAAGAAGACCTAAATCTCTTAAAATCATTCTTAAAATGCTTGTTAGAAATACCGCACAAATAGCTTGCAACATAACTGGCAGCAATTGCTGTAAAATATGGAAAAGTGATGAAATCATTTATGTTTGGGTTCCTTGTTTTCAAAGGTTGCTGAAATGTTAAATCGATTGGATTTAAATTTACAATAAAATTCTCTTTTTCATTTGTAAATATTGTTAGTGTGTTTAAATTTACATATGCTTTTGGTTGTTTTGAAAAATTTTGGACAGTACCAGAGACATCCCATTCTTCGGGCCATTTTTTGAGTTCTGTCATTGTTTATTTAAAACTTTTGGAAATAAATGGAAGATGAACTTTTACTTATCGATCTTGAACTTCGAGATATTTACTACAATCCTGTAACAGGTTACCAATCTATGGAGAAACTTTACCAAGCTGCTGTAAAAGAAAATCCTTCAATAACCCGAAAACAAGTTAAGGAATGGTTACACAGCCAAAAAGTTTTTACTTTACACAAACCTATTAAAAAACCAAGAAAATACCAAAAAACATTTGTCAAAAATCTTGCTGACCAAATACAAATGGACTTGGTAGATATGGCAAAATTTGGTTCTGAAAATAATGACCAAAAGTGGATCTTGACTGGAATAGAAATTTTGTCAAGATTTGGTTTCGCAGTTCCTATCCATAGAAAGAGTACTGTTGCTATGGTGCCAGGTGTTACCAAAATGTTGGAAGAATTTAAGAAAAGATTTGGCAAATATCCAGAAACAGTCCAGTTTGACGAGGGGAAGGAGTTTTACAATGTTGGAGTAAAAACTCTTTTGAAATCTCTAAACATAGAATATTTTTCATCCAAATCTCATAGAAAGGCTGCACTTGTAGAAAGGTTTAACAGAACTTTGAAAACCAGGATGTGGAAATTTTTTACTTTTAAAGGAAACAAGAAGTGGTTAAATAGTCTTGACAAATTTGTTAAAAGTTACAACAACACCATCCACAGCACCATTAAAATGAAACCCAAAGATGTCAATGATATCAACCAATCCAAAGTCTTTTTTACACTGTATGGGATCCCTCCATTAGAATCCCAAGTAAACCCAAAATTCAAAATTGGGGACAATGTCAGGATCCAAAAATACAGAAAAAACTTTGCAAAAGGATATGATCCAAATTTTACAAATGAAATTTTTACTGTGTCAGCGGTTTTCAGAGGTGTCCCTGTCATGTATAGAATTCGGGATAAGGAGGAGGACATTATGGGAAAATTTTATGGTGAGGAGTTGGTAAAAGTTATTGGAGACCAGACATAAATAAACAAATGGCTGAAAACATACCAATGAAAGATTTTGGAATGCCTAATATTCCAGAAGAAGATATGGAAGGGAAAACTTTTGAGTCATCTTTTGACACCTCTTATTTTAAAGAGCTTGATGATTTTTTTGAAGAGTATGAAAACCTTTCTGGAGTTAATGATGATCCTAGACTAGTTAGTCGAGATGAAAGGGAAAAAATTATTGAAAAACTTACCAAAAAACCAGTACAATTTAAAGAGGAGTCGGATGAAGCATTTAGGAAAAGAATGAAGAGATTTTTAGGAGAAATAAGCAGACGACAAAGTTTAGATGTTACAAAACAAAAGAAAGAATTTTTTTATGAAGAGTTAAGTCAATCAGTAGTTGGGAGTGATGGCAAAGCAAGCAAAAATTTGTTAAAAGATAGTGCATTTTCATTTGATCCAAAAACATTTGAGGTTGATGGGATCAAGTTTGAAAAAGTGTTAGTTCTTGTTAGAGATGCAAAAACCGGAGAATTCGAATATTCAAAAGGAAAAGGGGACAAAGTTAAAAACAAAATTATAAAATTTAATGATTTGTTAAAACTAGCAAAAGCTGAACATTTGAAAACTGGGGCTGGACTCATAGAAGAGGATCTCAACATACCCCCACAAGCCGCCGAAGCGGTCCAAAGAGAAGTTGCTAGAGATTTGCAGGATGAAATAACAATATTAAGGGATGAAATGGAAATCCAAAATCAAGAAGAAGAAGGAGAAAGCAGCAAACACCAAGATGGTGACAAAACTCTTAGAGAACTTGCTGGAATCCTGGATCCAAAGGGAAAAAACGCAGCAGAGCAACTAGAATCTGTTGAAGTTAACAGACCATATTATGAAGATTTACTTGAAAAAGAAACAGATCCAAGGATGAAAGAACTTATTAAATCCGTTTTAAAAGTTATTACCCTAAAAGCCGATCAAATTAGGTTAGAAGAAAATATTCCACCACAAGAAGAAGAAACCGAAGAAAGAATTAAAAACAATGTCCTAACCAGATTCGAAAAATTTAAAGAATGGGCCAAAAACAACATGGGGGCAACAGCTGCGATTGCCATCTCCATTGGTGGGATTATAACAACTGTGGCACTGGCTGGAAAAGCTGCTGTTGTAACTACTGCAAAGGCGACAGGTGCACTTGGCAAAGCACTAGCAAAACTTGCAAAACTTGCTTGGCCTGTATTGGCACCAATTCTTAGCATATTGGCGACTGCTTTGTCGTGGGGTGCAAAAGGATTAGCATGGTTGGCAAAAAATCTGTGGGTCCTTGCAATAGGTTTGACATATTTTGTTTACACAGAGTACAAAAACTATAAGAAAAAATAAAAATAAACATATAATAAATGAATACAGAATACGCAACAATGAATGACGAAAAAAATGAAGAACCGCAAAACTTGACACTTCGAGAAGATTTAATCCGTCTATCCTTTGCAAAGGAGATCAAATATTCGGAAGCATACCTGAAAAAAGCGTCAATGACCCAACTTGAAAAAATTAAACAAAATTATGAGAGAATCCAACTTGACAAAACGACATCTCTGTTAACTGAGACTCTTGTCACCAAATTTTCTGAGTTGATGGAACAGTTGGATCTGGTACAAGATGATGGGAAACTGGATGCTGAACTTTCTTCAAACAAACTTTTCTGCGATGATGTCAGATCAGTGGTTAAAAAAATTTCGCCATACATTCCTATGATTGGTTTGCTAGCTGGTGGCATCATTATTGCAAAACATGTGTGGAACAAGGGAGGAACTTTAAATAAAAAAGATGTTACAGTACAAAATGATGAAAATATTGATGAAAATAACAATAGTGGCAGTTCTGTTGATTCCAATAACAGTTGAGTTGATATTAATTAAATTTCTTTTGTTTTCCTAATATAAAAAATATTAGGAAAAATTGAATTTAAAAGAATGGTTTTAAAAAATAACAATAAATGAGAATCAAAGAAATGTTAAAATTTGAAGCCGAACTTTTAAAAGACGAGTTGCATGAAAAATTGCATGAACTTTATACCCCGAAATCGGACTCGCATTTATCATTGGTAGAATTAAAAACTTTGGCTTTTGAAAACAGACTAACAACTGATCCATTAACACGCAAAACATTGTCCGAAAAGCTTGAAATTCCATACCAACCCCACCCAAAACCAGGTAAACCGGATTACTATGATTGGGTTCCAGTTGAAATAACATTCAAAGAGGTTGATGGAACTGGAGAAATATTTTTTCCAAGTATGGTTGATGCTGCTAACGCTATTGGGAAAAAAAGACCCCAAACCATCCAATACCATCTCAACAACAAAAAAATAGTTGAGTATAATGGAAAGTTTTGGGTTATTAGTCGTTCAATTCCTATACAAAGAAGATTCCACAACGAAGTGTTAGAAAATGAAATAAAACATTTGCAGAAACGACTTAGTGGTTTTAATTTAGAAATGTCTAAGCTCATACAACCCACTCCAATTCCAAGACCAGAGTTGCTTGATCTAGCCACCGAAATTGGAATTCCTGATCCAAACAGTCTTACCAATAAAACCCTTTGTAACAAACTTGGTTTACCTTTCGTTCCTTTTAAATATTTAGGTAACACAAACCTCAATCCTGTCAAAATCCTATTTACAGCAGTGGTACCTTTAAAAAAAGAAACAATTGAGTTCCAAAGCATGAGGCAGGCAGCCTTAGCATTGGAAAAAAAAAGTTCGAATAGTATCAAATATTATATTAATAACAAATCAACTGTGTGGTACAATGATAAATATTGGCTTGTTAGCAAAAAATAAACACAAATGGGTAACTCAAAATCAAAACCAAAAGAGAAAATAAACAAAAATCATATTTCAAAAAAAGGATTCCAGCTGGGGCTAAGTTTTGGCAGAGAAGATTTGGTTATGGAAGGCAACTTACAAATAGGGTGGACAAACAAAACAGTAAAAAATTATACAAAAGTTCCAAGTTGTAAAAAATCGACTTCTTTAGAATCTTTAAAAACAAATGAAATAAATGATACTGTTAACGAGAATTCAAAATTGGTGGCAACAAATCCAGCAACAGAGGAAGGCCAGACGGAACTTTCTTCTTAGGAAAAAATGGGTACAAAATGAAAAGGACATATGGGTTTACAACAATGAAAGACATGAGTCATATTATTGAAATTTTAAAAAAAATCTCTTATTTTTAAAAAAATAAGAAATTAAAAAGAAACCATATAATAAATGACAACATTAACCCCTGAAAACATCAATAATTATTTGCAAAACGAAGAAGAAGTTGAACTTGAAGCTGGTCGTCAAAAAAAACTTGCGGAACTCAAAAAACTTTTCCAAATACGAATGCAACTAAGAACAAGTGTAAACAAAAGACTACAAACAATACGGGAAGAAAATTTTCCACCCACATCTCTTAAAGAACTAAGACAAATAGGAAAAAAACTTGGTGTTAAAGGATCTCATTGTTTGAATTTAGAAACCATTTGCAAAAAATTGGGGATCCCAAATATCAAAAATGAAGTTTACGATAAGCACCACAGAAATGTCATTAGGACACCTGTTAAAATAACTTTGACTTCATTTGATGGAGACAAAACAGAAAACATAGTGTTCCCAAGCATTTACAGAGCTGGCATAACTTTAAACAAAAATCCTAGTTACATTCCCTACTGTATCAAAAATAACAAGGAAGTTATGTTTAATGGTAAACATTGGTCCGTAAGTCGTTAATTTTCCAAAATCCACACTAATAAACAGTAGCCGACTGTTTTCTAAGACTATGCTTTTGTTGATTTTTAATGCTTGGTAAGTCTGTGTAAACTTGGTCATCTTTTTTCAAAATTACTATCCTTTGTTGGGTAGTAATTTTTTTATGAAGTTTTTTACAAAATTATGATCCAAATAACAAAAATAATATTTAAAATAATAATTCCAATTACAGAAACACCCCACAACGAAACTTTGTTTACCAATTCAACAATCTGTTCGTCAACATAATTGACAGCAGCTTCAATATCAACATTATTCATTTTTTTATTTATAAAAAAATTCATACCATAATAAATAATGACTAAGTTTACTAATGATCCGAAATTATTAAAAATTCGGGAAGCTGCCCGTATTAGAAAACAAAGGCAGCTGCAAAGGGACAAAGCAATGAATCCCTTCAAACCCGAAAGACTTGGTAAACTTCAAGAACAACAGAAGGCAAAGGAGTTGAAGCAAGCCAAAAAACAACTAAAAATTAACCAAAAACTTGACGAACGACTTGCCAACAAGGAACAAAAAAAATGGACCAAAGAGATCCAACAAGAGGAGTCAAGACAGGACAAGATTAAGTGGGACAACAAGTGGTTGGGTCAAGGCAAAAAACTGAAAAAAACTCGTCAAGTTGTTGGTAACAAACTTTCAAAAATCTTTAAACGACGAACAAGGGTTAACAAAAAAGTTCGGCAAACGGAACCAATTTTAGTTAAAACATTTGCAAAAGGAGCAGCAGAACTGTACGAAATCTCAGGACAAAATTACAAAGATCCAGTTGTATTTTTGGAACAGACAACAGCTGGGGTTGAAAGATTAATTAATGGGATTGAAAATTCCAAAAAAGTCAAGACAACCCTTATTTGTAAACTTGTACATTATGATTATGTGGAAAGTCTTGAAGAAGTGGATCTCTTTTACTTTACTTCCAACATGAAAGCCATGACAACAACAGAGGATGTTACAGAACTCTACAAAATCTCAAAACAGGAGATGCTTGAAAATTTGGCAGCACATCAGAAAAAGGGTTCGGGGTGGTCAATAAGATCAGTTGAAAAACTTGATATTTCAATAACAAAATACAAACCATTAAATGGTAAAAAATATCAGCAACTCCCAAAATTCATTAGAGACAAAAAAGCAATTGTCAATCCACAGAATGAGAAAGATGACTTGTGTTTTCTGTACGCAGTCGCAATTGCTGAAACTTTGCAAGAATTCCCAAAAGCTCAAAAACTTGAAAGAATTCCGGTGTCAATCCAGTTAATGGTAGAGGATTATGATGTGCAAGGATTGTCATTTCCAGTTCAAATTAAAGAAATTTCAAAATTTGAAAAATATAACAAAATAGGCGTCAATGTTTTGACGTATGATGATGAAATTAAAAAAGTATGCCAAATGCAAATTAGCAGGTCAGAACACAACAAACGGGTCAACTTATTTTGGTGGAATGATCATTTCAGTTGTATCAAGGACAAGGGAAGACTTTTGACAACCCAAAATAACAACCACAAAGGTAAAAAGTTCTTTTGCGACTTCTGTCTCAATCCTTTTGAAACAGAGGACATTTTAAACCAACATGAAAATATTTGTAGAATTCATGATGCCCAGATTCAAGAATACCCAGTAAAAGGGGAGGATGACGTCATGGGTTGGGGTTTCAAAGATTTAAAGAAAACCCAAGATGTCCCTTTCATCATTGTGGCAGATTTTGAGTGTATGTTAAAAAATTTAAAAACGCAAAAAAATGACGAATCCAAAAGTTACACCCAAGCCTATCAAGAACATGTGCCAATAAGCTTTGGTTTCAACATTATTTGTTCAGATCCTAAAATTTATCCTGGCAAGTATGTAAGTTACACCAAAAAATATGAATTTGAGGATATTGGTCAAATGTTTGTTGAAAGGTTGGAAATGGAAGCCAAGAAGATTTGGTACACATATTTGAAAACTCCGAAAAAAATTATTATGACAGCTGAAGATGAAACAAACTTTCAAAATGCAACATCATGCTATGTTTGTGGTGGGGTGTTTGTTAAAAGAAATCCAAAAGATTTAGATCCCAAAAGTTTGTGGAAGTCAAGTAAAACCACTTCAAAATCCAAAGTCAGGGACCATGACCATTTAAATGGAAGGTATAGAGGTGCAGCCCACAACGACTGCAATTATTCAATGTCAAGCGCCCGACATATTCCTGTTTTGTTCCATAATTTTAGTGGTTATGACAGTCATCTAATTGCAAAGTATTTGGGGCTGTCAAATGGTCCCATTGGTTGTATTGCAAAAACAGAGGAAGAATATATAAGTGTAAATAAGAAACTTTGGATGGATGGTGGGATGAAAACTGACCCAAAAACTGGCAGATTAGTAAAAAAATGGGTGCCATTGGAATTAAGATTCTTGGATTCATTAAAATTTATGTCAAGTTCATTGGCAACACTGACATCAAATTTACCAAATGATGAGTTTCATTATACTGAGATTGGTTTCAAAGATCATCCAAAAGAACATGTGGATCTGTTGAAAAGGAAGGGTGTATTTCCATATGAATTCCTGACAAATTTGAAAAAGTTGGACACAACAGAATTTCCACCACACAAAGAATTCCATTCAAGACTAACAAGAAAAAATGTTGATATTGAAGATTATCATCATGGTCAGGATGTCTGGAACAAGTTTGGTTGCAAGAATTTAAAGGACTATATGGAACTATACCAAAAAACTGACGTGTTGGGACTATCAGATGTCATTCAAAATTTCAGAAAGATGTGCAAAGACACATACAAACTTGACCCAATGTGGTATTACACAGCTCCAGGTTTGGCTTGGGATGCCTTGTTAAAAATGACGGGACAAAAGTTGGAACTTCTAACAGATCCCGATCAATATTTAATGATTGAAAAAGGAATTCGTGGTGGGATTTCAACCATTACACACAGATATTCAGAAGCCAACAATAATTATATGGAGGACTTCAATCCTGAAAAAGAAAGCATTTTCATTCCATATTTGGACATGAACAATCTTTATGGTCACTCAATGGTACAACCCTTGCCAATTGGTGGATTTGGGTGGATTCCAGAAGATGAGCTTGAAAACTGGCAGAAATATTTGTCAACAGAGGGAGAGGGGTGCTTTTTAGAAGTTGACCTTGAATATCCGGAAGAACTTCATAATCTCCACAATGATATGCCATTTGCAGCTGAAAAATTGGTTGTTGACAAGGTTGAGAAGTTAATCCCAAATTTGAATGATAAGGAAAAATATGTGCTACATTACGAAGCCTTGGAACAATTTTTGGAGCATGGATTGAAATTAACAAAAATTCATCGTGGAATTTCATTCATTGAAAAATCTTGGATGAAACCATATATCATGTTAAATACAGATTTAAGAACAGTTGCCAAAAATGACTTCGAAAAAGATTTCTACAAATTAATGAATAATTCTGTGTTTGGCAAGACCATGGAAAACGTCAGGAATAGGGTAGATGTAAGATTGGTTTCAGATGATGACCAACTTGAAAAACTGGCAAGGAAACCAACATTCAAAGGCGACACAATATTTGCCGATTACTTGGCGGCTGTGCACATGAAAAAAACCAGAGTCAAGTTAAACAAACCAATATTTTGTGGTGCCGCAATATTGGACAAAAGTAAAATATTAATGTACGACTTTCATTATAATTATGTTAAACCCAAATATGGAAATAGAGCAAAGTTGTTGTTTACAGACACAGATTCATTGTGTTACGAAATTAAAACCAATGACTTCTTTGTGGATATTAAGGATGACGTTACACAAATGTTTGACACCTCTAACTTTCCAGAAAACCATCCAAGTGGAATTAAAAGAAAAAACAAGAAAGTCCTTGGCATGATGAAGTCAGAGACAGGTGCAAAAATTATTGCAACATTTGCAGGTAACAGATCAAAATCTTATGCCATCAAAATGGCAACGAAAAAGAATCCCTTAACTGGACTAATGGAACAAACAGAGACCAAAAAATGCAAAGGTATTGCAAAAGCTGTCATCAACAAGGATTTGAATTTTGAACATTACAAGAGTTGCATATTTACAGACAAGGATGTTATAATGGGAATGAACACCTTTAGAAGTACCAAACACACAATACAAACCATTCATGTCAATAAAATTGCACTAAATTCTGCTGATGACAAAAGAGTAATTTTAGAGGACAAAATATCAACTTTGGCCATTGGTCATTACAAAACTAAGTAAATTATGTTAAAGATTTGTATTCAAAAAGAATACAAAATTTTGAAAATATTTATGGATTCCCAAAATAAAATTTTGTGTTATTTTTAACTCTTATCTCGTGGGATCTGAGATGATTTATTAGTTCTTTCTCATTTTTAAAAGTTTTGAAACATTTTGAACACGAATAACTCATGGATCTTTTTTCAACCTTATGGACAAACTTGTTATGTAATTTTGATGCAGTTTTTGAATTTGTTTCAAATTTACAAATTTTGCAAGTGTAATGGCATGTATCAATATTTTCAAAGTTTTGAAAGTTTTGCTTTATTCCTTTTCTGTATGGCATTTTATTTTATTTTTTAAAAAAAAACAGACATACCAATTAAAAAAACCCTTACCAACCCCAAAAAAATTCCAAAAATGTCCCAGAACCCGCAACCCCAAAAACTTTAGAAACCGGAAGTCATTTTTTTAAAAAACAAACATACCAATTTAAAAAACTTTCCAAACCCCAATCCCAAAAACTTGGCAACCATTTTAAAAAAATTTTGGCAACCTGGAAGTTGACAACCTGGAAGTCAAAAAAATTCCAAAAATGTCCCAGAACCCCCAAACCCAAAAACTTTAAAAAATTCAGGAGGGGGTCTTGCAAACAATTTCAAATGTCCCAGAACCCGCAATTGGTAAAACTTTTCAGGAGGGGGTCTCAAAAGCTTTCAGAACTGTGGTCATACAATTTTTGGCCGCCATTAAGCTATGTCCCAGAATCCGCCTTTACATACTACTCACGTTCCAAAAACACATGTGGAATATCCACATGTGAAATCATGTGGAATTTTTGTAAGGGCCAAAACAAGTCGCGGAGATGTTTAACCGTTATTTTTTTTCTATTTACTCAACCAACGATGATAGCGATTCCTTTATTGGCTCTGTAGATGGTTATTCCCACCAATTTAATCTCAGCCCAACCCTGTCAGAGATTACTTTGACTTGTGCAGATGTAATGTCAGCCATGAAGACCATGGGCAGTAACAAAGCTCAAGGACCAGATAATATCCCAGCAATATTGGAATGTGCTGAGCAAATCTCTCCTTCTTTAACAGACCTCTTCAATTTATCTTTGGATTCGTGCGAATTACGAACTGATTGGAAATTGGCTAATATTGTGCCAGTACTGAGGAAAGCTCCAGTAGATATGGTGGAGAATTATAGGCCTATCACTTTGCTTTCCCTCGTGTCAAAGCTGCTCGAAAGGTGAATTTTTAACAAAGTCATAGATCATATATCAGAAAAGCTATCCAATCTTCAATTTGACTTCCTTAAAGGAAGATCAACTACAACTCAACTTCTTGCAGTATATCACAAAATTCTAAACTCTATGGATTCTGGCCTTCAATCCGATGCAGTTTTCTTAGACTTTTCCAAAGCCTTTGATTCGGTAAATCACTGTAAGCTTCTATTTAAAACTAAAACTGTTTGGTATTACGGGTAAACTGCACGACTGGTTCAAGAATTATCTGTCCGACCGGTCCCAGCGAGTCACAGCACTTGGAGCAAGTTCAAAGTTTCTACCAGTCGGAGTACCACAAGGTTCAATATTGGGACCCCTGCTTGTTTTTATTTATATCAATGATATAGTCGAAGAAGTTCACCACGGCTCAGAAATGGCTCTGTATGCTGACGACAGTAAATGTTTTAAAGTTATAAAATCGCTTCACGACTCGATTCTGTTACAATCTGACTTAGATAACCTGTCATCTTGGGCTGAAACATGGGATATGAAGTTTAATGTTGCGAAGTGTAAAGCTATGACTTTTACTAGAAAGCACCAACCGATTTTACAACCTTACAGTCTCAATGGTATAGAACTATCAAGAGTTAATGAACAGAAAGACCTCGGAATCGTGGTAACCAGTTCAATCTCTTGGTCAAATCACGTGATTTCCATCTGTTCCAAGGCAAATCGTCTATCAGGTTACATCCGTCGCTGTTCTGCTGAAATTCCAAATTTGACCGTGCGACGTACTCTTTATATCTCCCTTGTCAGATTGTTGTTTTCATACGCGTCTCAATTATGGGCACCTCAGGGAATCAAATATATCAACCTTGTGGAAAAAGTACAAAGGCGTGCAACCAAATTCCTACTCAATCTTCCTTTTCGCACGAAGGTTACATATCGTAATCGGTTATTGAAATTGCATGGGTCTCTTGCCAATTACTTATTGGCTCGAAATTCTCGATTTAGTTTTATTCTTTCGTATTCTGGTAGGAGACGTTGAGTGCACTACTGAAGATATGGTACAGATTAAACAACAAAATCGAGTAACTCGTCAAAATAACAATCTCACTGGTGTGCTGATAGATATTCCATGGAACAGAACAGTAGCATTCCAGAACAGTTATTTCGTTCGTACAAGTCGAATATGGAACAGTTTATCCCCAGATGAAAGAGACCTTTCCCAAAACGTCTTTAGTTTTAAAAATAACCTTATGGGAAAATATAAATGTTATCTGGAAAATGTTTATGATCCAGATAATCCCTTAACGTTTAAGTCTATCTGTGTGAAATGTCATACTTGTAGGAATCTTAATCAGGTTACTCACAAGATCTGCTGCTTTTAGACTGATTTCCTGGTAGCAACTTCTAATTCAGATTATCCATTCTCATAACAATCTCTTTTTGTATATATATATAAATACTCAATATTGTTTAAGATTATTATTATCACTAAATGTACGTGTTGAACGTTTGTACGGGCTCATCGTAAATGGCCCCTGAGGATTTTTTCCTCTGGAGCTGTGATGATTTCCCAGCCATGTCTTCCTATATGTATTTGTTTATGGCGATTGTGGTGTTCTCAAGTATCACAGGTGGTATAAGTTTCAATTGTGGTGTTCTCGAGTATCACAGGTGGTATTTGTTCGGGTTGTTGCTGCCTGGTCGTAGATACATTGTCGGGTTTCTTTCGTTGTACTTCTCTTGTTGCTTCATCGCTCTTTTTAGCCAGTATAGTTGTGTGTCTAAGGCTATGTGCACACGGTAACGTTTCCGAGCGTTTTCGTATTGTTTACTGTTCTCAAGGGAATCGAAAACAATCAGCTCATTACTTGAAACAATACGAAAACGCTCGGAAACGTTACCGTGTGCACATAGTCTAAAACTCTCGATTTCAATTCATCTGCTTCTTCGATTTCGTTTTCAATGTCTCCAACTTCGCAAGTGTCGATTACTTTGTCGTCCAAAACCTTCAGAATTTTCAGTTTCTCTTCGAGTAAATCGGTTATCGTGTTCAATCGTCCTGCATGGTTTAAAATCTCTTGTCGAAAGTCCTTCAGCTTCGTCAATCAACTTGGTTATGACTCCTCGATTCCCATCACGTACTGTACAACTCGGATTCGTGTTAAATTATCTTTATTCTCGCTCATTTTTCGTTGGAGTTCTGCCCCACGTTGGGCGCCATGTAATATTTATTAGGAATTATAACATAAACTAAATTAACATAAACTTAAAACATAAAGTTTGAGCTCGTCTTTCTCGAATTATGTCTGACTGCGACCATGTTCAACATGCGACAACAGACGTTCTGGTTCTACGGACGTCACGTTTTTTTTGCGGTTGGGCCTGGGCCTTAAAGCTCCGTTTACACGAGACCGGACGAATGTTTTTCCAGATGAAAATTCGTCCGGATAGGCCTCGCATGTACACAAGACCCGCCTATCCGCTCAAATGTTTTACACGAATCCGGTCGAATTTTCGTCCACCTACGAAAGCGGACGAATTGCGATTTGTGCCGGATAAATATTCGTCCGGTACCGCGTAAACGGTATAAAGGAAGAAGAAGGATGTTTTATATTGCTTTCTCAAATTCATTAACAATTCATGAGAATTTTACTCAATTAGACAGCTCCATTCCGTCACGTGAATGGGCTGTGAAACACGGTAAAGCACTGCATCAAACACTAGTGTTTGATCTGTTTCTTCATCAAACACTAGAGTTTCATTTATGTTAATTAAACAGGAAACACGATACGATTGAGTAAAATTGTATCACAAAACATCCACAAGTTCCACAACGGTGGCTCATTGGTTCATTGTCTTTCATTTGAGAAGCCATTTCAAAAACTCGTTCTGCGTGTTTGATCACGGTATCAAAACACGAGATCAAACACGCAGAACGAGTTTTTGAAATAGTACATCAGCTCTTCTGTGGACAACTATTTTGGCTGCCGAGATCCTGAACGCGACCTTCGTCGTAATGCTTTCGAGTAATTCGCGACATAATTACCTTTCCATGCAAACGACCAAACCACCAAACCAAATTTTATAAACACCAAAACGTTGTTACAAAATGGTGGCTCGTTTCGGTGTTTCCTTACGCATATCACGAGACCAATACCCACTATTTACTAACCATTTAACCTCACTAACCCGAAAAGTTTACCTAATAACCCCGACAGTTCTCCTCGACCTTACGCCTAATACGACTCCGTGTAAACGGAAATGTTGTGTAAACGTAACCATCCGGACAAATTTTCATCCGGATAAAAATTCGTCCGGCCTCGTGTAAACGGGGCCAAACTTAAGGTGAACTCAACTGTTTTATCAAAGTTCGACATGTTCGTTACATGCATGGGGCGAACTATGTGAAGTAAATATTTCGTAAACAAAAAAATGACTATTAATATAGCTTAAACAGCAAGAATTGAACTCCAGCCGAAAAAATCTAGATGAATTCAAATTTTGTAGTTTATTACATCTTTTAATCGGAACAACTTTGCCTTCTTTTATATAAATTATATATATATAACGACGTAAGTATACAGACTTCTGAGATCTACTTCCGACGACAAACAAAGCAACTTTCCAATCTCATTCATTTCCGATATACTCCGACTACTTTCAGATCTCCAAAATGATATATAATTTTTCAATCTATTTTTTTTTTGTTATCTAAATTGATATTTCAATAACAAATCACTCAGTATATAACATAACAAACTTCTCTGGCATTAAATCGTATAATATGTAATAACAACTATAGTGCAATGTTGACAGTGACGTTTCATTTCACATTTTCAATAGCATTTCATTTTAGATTTGAGAAGATTCTAGAAATTTTGTGTTTACACTATATCGATTAGCTTAATAAAATCAAGAAAATATTTTACATTTCACTGGCGATATATAGCAATATTTATAGAACAATGTTCGGAGTTAGAATTGTTAGAGTTTGCATGGAACTTGTTTGTATATGTACCTATGTGTGCAGTTCTGCTTAAGCACCTATAGTTTTCTCGAAATTAGCAAACAAGTGCCAAATCAACATAAACACATAAACAAGAGCGGCGTCGCCATACACTATAATTTATATAATTTATATACACACACACACACACACACACACACACACACACACACACACATACTGTACCTCACTATCGGTCTGATTTTCAGTTTCAATTCTGTATCGTTCGCCTTTCATAAAACCGTCCAATTTAGGCGTATTATTATCATTCTTTAACTCAAACTTGACTGTCACATCTTCGTAATTCGTGTTGAAGCAAACAAAATGATTCTCGCCACCAAGTTCCTTCCTGGACATATAATCTTTGCAGGCAATCTACAAGTCATATATATATATAGGTTTAGAACTCTTTAATTTACAACCAGGAAATAGAAGAATACAAAGTAGTATAAAAAGCAAGTAGCCAAGTATATACAGTTAGCTGCATGCAGGGAGCTCGAGTATAGGGAGTGTTTATATATACATGATACGGGAACGAGTTTCAATGCGGAATAAACTCATAGTACTGATTCTGTTGAAATCCTTTTGTCTTTTTACATCATGATTCCCGAATAAAATGTAGTTGATTACCGAATGAGTTTATGCTGCGGATTGTCGTTCCAGAATGGAATTTTACTCTGCCATTTCTGGTATATATCGGGTCGGTATCATGTAAAAGCGGTACGAGATGCCATTTGCAGGGAGAAACTATTTTAACCAATCAACATGAAGGGGATTGAGTGTTCAAGTCAAATCTCGCATGTTGTTTCTTCTTGTTGCGTTTACACGAAGAAGATTGAAATATTTCGATCTGATCGAAACGAATGGCTGAAGTCAATCCACGTAGTGGAGTGGATTGACTTGAGATTCAAGCAAGGATCGATTTGAATGTCCCAATCTGTTTCATGTAAACATATAGTTGACTTGAAAATGACTTGATACGCATGAGTGAAGTTGGTGCGTGTCGTGCTAAATCGCAGACATTGAGGGAAGCGCAGAAAATAGTGTTCCAAAACCGAAAGCAATCCGATTCTCCAGGTAAACATGTGCCCGGATTGCCTTCACTCACGTTTTTCGATCCGATTGGACTGTCAATCCGCTTCATGTAAACAGGGCCTTACACTTGAAATTAAAGATCTAGAGTTTACGGTTTCGGGCATTTACTGTACAGATTTACTGTAAAGAATCACAATTCCAATAGAAACACAATATTACATTCTAAAATGAAAACATAATTTTCATGTCATATGCACTACAACGGTAAACCAGTAAATGTTTCTGAAATTAAGTAGTTTGCATGTAATATATCAACAACGGGTTTGAGTGTTTCATCAGGGGATTCAAATACGAGAAAACATGATGTACGAGGCGGAAGTACGAGGCCGAAGGACGAGTGGTTTTATTGTTTTCGAGTGTTTGGATTCCCCTGATGAAATACGATAAACGAGTGATATGGCATCTCAATCGCGCGATCTCAATTGGAAAAAGCAATTAAAATAAACTATCATGAGATTTTATTCACGAGTGTGTGTAAAGTTTATTCATACAGCAGCTTGTTTCTTTTGCATAGTTAATTGAATCTTAAGAATAAGATGAACACCGGTTTTCATCCAATATCTTGGGTTTTACTGGAGTATCCAACTTAAATCAGGTGATTGAATGAACTATATTATAATTGGCTGATTGTCTCATTAATTATTAATGTGTTTGATATATATACTGTGTGTATATATATATATATATGGGTTAATCAATGGTCACGAGTGTGATATGCATGGGATTTAACATCGTGCGGCCCCGAGTGGCTTTTAAGCTTCACGAGCGATGTTAAATCTCATGCATATCACACGAGTGAACATTGATTAAGCATTTTATCTCACGACTCTCTTGCAGTGAAATCATTTTGTTTCAGTGAGATAACTAGTTATCCCACTATGCGTAGTCATCTGCATGCTAATAAGTTGAATAAAGGCTTTAATGCTTCTGTTGGAACAATGAATTGTGGGTATGTCATGATATATATATATATATATGATATATATAGCTAAAACATGCCATGTGTTCAGTAAGCCGTTCGTAGTTCAATAAAGGTATTATAGTATACTATTTCTTAAAACTTACTATTTGTTCTCTTATTAAAGATCTTGCCCTTTCACAGTTTTGACGGGATCCAGTAATTATAAAATTTCCAAATTCACCTTCATCTTCTTTGGAAGATAACAAACGGATTCTTGTATCTGACTTTGTTTCTAAATGTTTCCTATTGTCACCATGTTTTCCCAGTATTAAACCTATGTATTTATTTTCAACGGGGACTTCCAGTTTTCCATATTTGTCCATGTTCTTTTCTTCCTGCAACGTCAAAAACGTTATAGTTGGGTTATATGACGGTGCAGGGGTGATTGCAAAAAAGCGAGTACAAAACATCGTCTAAGTATAGGTTAGTTACCCAACCCGAGGTAACTACGTCAGTTATTTACCGAGGCGTGTAGCGTCGAGGGAAGTATAGGCTTAATGCCGAGGTTCGAGGTAATCAACTAATTTAGTTCAAATTTCACAAGGTTTTGTCTCTATCTGTATACTTCCCTGGGCTTTATACAGATAAAGACAGTGCATTTATAATGAGCAATTCAATTCAATTCAATTCAATTCAATTCAATTCACTTTGTATGGGAAATAAAACCGCGTGAAATTTCAACTAATATTTTATTCATGGCTCGAACTACGTCTATATAGAATATTATTTTTTGTTGAATAAGTATAGGTTAATTAATGATCACGCTGAGTGTGATATGGGATTTAACATCGTGAGTGAAGCTTACATGAGAAGCTTACATGAGAAGACAACAGCTGATTGAAAGCAGTGTTAACATTTCCGATAAACGATAAAATGCGTTGTTTCAGTGAATGTTCATTGTGAAAGAAAGCCGTTTGAATGCATAGCGTGATAAGTAGTTATCCGAGTAGGATATATATATATATATATATATATATATATATATATATATATATATATTTATTATACCCTCGCAAATAATCGTCCAATTTGTCCATTTGTATGCATAGTGTGATAGTAGTTATCCGAGTAGGATATATATTTATATATATATATATATATATATATATAGATAGATAGATAGATAGATAGATAGATAGATAGATAAATTTTATTTAAGCAGAATAACCCTGTCAGCATAAAATATACGCTGATATCAATAGGGGTCCTACTAAGTTCAAAATCATTAAAAATACATATATACAAAATTCCGAGCCATGCAGAAAGTATTAAAATTAAAAAGTTCACGTCCGTACTACACTACCCCCCAATGTTGATATGTCCCCTTTCTTAAAAAGATTACTTTATAAAAGAATTATAGACTATGCAGCCATTATAGTAAAAAGATTTTTTTGCAGTTTCAGTCTTCACCTTAGGGAGGTGGAGCTGGTTACTCTGTCTGGTTAATCTTTCATGAATATCACGATTAAAAGTGAAATAGTTAGTTAAAAACTGAGGCACTGTACCGGTCAAAGACTTTTTAACTAATCTTAAAACGTGATGTTCCCTTCTCTTATACAAGGGAGTCCATCTTAAAGTAGTCATCGCATCATCACTGGAAGGGTAAACAACCTTTGCAGCACGGCTCTGTAATCGTTCAAGTCTTTCAGCATCGCCTTTGTTACAACAGGGCCATACAGTGTCGCAGTAATCCAACATAGGAAGAATAAACGATTTATACACCTTATCTGCAGCATTCACTGTGATATCATTTCTTATCCGCCGTAGCATACCAATCCTCTTACTGGCTTTCGAGAAAACAGCAGATGTTTGGGCTTTCCAGTTTAAGCATTCGTCCATTATTACTCCCAAGTATTTGAATTCTACAACACGACGAAGGACAGAATTTCCTGCCGTTATGGTAAAATCGTTTACTTTGGACAATCTAGGTGCTGTACCAAACAGTAGGCATTCAGTTTTTTTCACATTCAGGAAAAGATTGTTATTCTGGAGCCACTGATGCAGACAGGCAAGTTCATCGGTTAGGATCTGTTCGATTTCAGCAACAGTTTGTGATGCATAGTAAATCACAGTATCGTCTGCGTACATTAGAACTTGACATTTCAAGAAAACAGATGGAAGATCATTCACAAACAAGACAAACAGCAAGGGACCTAAAATAGATCCCTGAGGAACACCAGATAATACTTGACACTGTTCCGAAGCAACATTTCCTAAACAAACTACCTGTGATCGACGTGATAGGTAGTTGTTAAACCATTCAAGTTCAAGGTCGTTTACTCCATACTTCGTTAATTTATTCAGTAACACGGACTGATCAATGGTGTCAAACGCCTTGCGAAGGTCTATAAAGACAGACCCAGTCAACAGACCTTGGTCCATATTTCGGCGAACAGAGTCGGTGAACGCTATAGCCGCTGTCTCGATCGAATGGTTTTTTCGAAAGCCACATTGGTAAGGGCTTAAGTAGTAATACACTGTTAAATATTTGTACAGTTGCGTGTGTACAGCCCTCTCTAGAATTTTTGAAGCTACCGGCAATATGGAAATTGGTCGGTAGTTGTCGAGGTCGGTGATTTTACCCGATTTAAATAATGGGACCACTCTGGCAACTTTCCATTCACTTGGGACATAACCGGTTTCCAAAGAGACATTTATGATCTTCGTCAGTGGATTGCATATTTCAGCAGCCGCATCTCTCATGAGCCGAGCAGGCATTTGATCTAGACCGGACGCTTTTCGCACTTTAAGTTTCCGTAAAAATTCAAATGTGAAATTCGTTGAAACTGAGGTAAACTTGAAAGAATTTTTCGATAATTTGTTCAAAAAATCAGAGCTTATATAAGCACCTTGGTCTTTGCTCGGAAAGCCGAGAAATGCAGTGAGACGTCCAACAGATCCAATAAAATACGAATTAAAGGCATTAGCAATTTTGTTCCTATCAGTTATCAAGTTTCCGTCAATATTTATAGCCGAAGGAACGCGCTTTTTCTTTTCATTTGGTAGAATTTTAGTCATAGTCTTCCAAAAAGTTTTTGGATTATCACTATTATCTTGGATGAGTTTCTTATTATAATTGCATTTAGCCTTTCTAATTTGTGCCGTGACTTGATTTCGCAGCGATCTGTACAGTTTCCAATCCTCGTCTCTATTTGACAGTCTGGCTTTTTTCAATTGATGGTCACGTTGATACATTACTTTCTTAATTTGGCCAGACATCCACGGAGTTTGTATACCACGAGTTCTTTTACTCATCAACGGTGCATGCTTATCGGCAACGGCAATAAACAAATGTTTAAAGGAAGTCCAAAGCTGATCTACATAATGAATACTTTCCGTTTGATTCCCAAGGGCATCACATTCTGTTTGCCAGTCGACACGCTTTAGTTCCTCACAGAATTTGTCATGTTCGTACTTTGCATAATTTCGAAAAGTCTTAATTTCTGCTGGTAATTTTTTACAATGCAACTTACGAACACAATAAATCATGTCGTGGTCACTGAGGCCAGACGACAGAACACCGCATGAACTGATCACAGATGGGCAATTTGTAACAATTAAATCCAATAACGTAGAGGAACCAGGCACAGTTCGCGTAGGACTTTCGATCACTTGAGAAAAATTATAGCTCTTAAACAATGACTTAAGCTGTTTTGTTATGTTGCATGGTGACCTTTTAGCTATGAAATCACAATTAAAATCACCGAGTAATATAATCTCGCTCGACTGTGTCTGGGCTAATGCAGAATCAATCATACTGTCCAACTTTATTGCAAAATCTGCGTCATAACTTTTAGATGAATTTGGAGGACGGTAGAAGGTCCCAACCAGGAAAGCGTGAGATTTTGGTAAATTTACTTGTAGCCATACCGATTCTACATCCGGCGACTCCAAATCAGCCCTTCGTATTGTACAAATATCGTCTCGTACGTACACAGCAACGCCTCCTGCCCTGGTCTTTCGATCTGCTCTATATAATTTATATCCAACGATGTCAATTTCAGAATCCAGAATGTCACTACTGAGCCATGTTTCCGATAATGTTAGCAAGTGAATACCAGAGCTCAAAGTAGATAAAATTGAGCGAAGTTCATCAATCTTACCGTTTAAACTTCGAACATTCAAATGAAGTATCTTTAAACCGCGTGTACAAACAATGTCCTTTAAGTTACCTTGAAGACTGCCGAAAGCTAGGGTTTCGTCGAGAAAGGTTTCGTTTACGCTTCCGTTTAACGGTGTTGATGGTGAGGGCACAGTACATAAACGGCATGTCCTTGTTGACTCGGAGTTCTCCAAAGAACACTTTAAATGATGCCAAACTTTACACGAGACACAGTTTAACCTTCCCTGATTTTTGCGAATAGTTTTGCTACAGACAGGGCAGACCAATTTCGATGTGACCGGTCCAGGATTTAAGGCTATGTCGTTACAGAGCAACAGCAAGTTTACGAGGGCGACTTGTTTACCAAATTTAACCAAGCGAGTGTAATTTTGAATAGAACTTTGATCATGTTTAGTCACTATTAGTCGTCTTGATGCTGCAGGAATACACGAACTCCCGTCATAAGAGCCAATTTGCATCGCTTCTAGAGCAATATTATATTCAACGGCTCTATTCCAAGTATGATTAGAATGTATAGTTTCTAAACTGCAACCTTTGCCATCAAAAACTACACATATGACAAGCAAATATGTGAAATGAAGACACAATCTCAGAGCACAACTTCTCGCCGCCATCTTGTTCCAACTATGGAATATATATATATATATATGTCTCGGTAACTATATAACGTATACTTAAAATATAGTATTGCGTGTATATAGGGAACCTCGCATACAAACTTTCATCATGCATTATCCCAACTCACTCTCGTGTTTTCAACATGCTATACAGGTATACAAACACGGACGGCCATTCCATAACGTAATCTATTCCAGAATAGTAGACTAAACCGCTAAATTAAAATCAGTCATTAACAGCTCCTAACCTTATAGCAACAATAATTAATAGCTTACAAACGAAATAGGTTAATTCGAAAACCTTTAAGTAGTAGTTAAAATATGAGTGGCCGATCTTTATGGGCATTTACAATGGCGAGCCGAAAATTCTAAGTGTACATGATGAATACTTTGTTTAAGAGTTGTAAGAAACGTTAGATAAGATCATTTTAACTCAGAAAAAAGCTGAATTTGAGCCGCTAGTGTCTAATAACTTTGATAAAACATTGATGTTTTATTAATCAATGTTTTAACAGTATTTACAAACACCTGATTAAACATTCATTTATTTTGAATTTTCCTTACGAATTATTAATGAATTTGAGAAAGCTATATAATATGCCATAATAGCTTTCTAAACTTACCATACATTTTCTTATCAAAGATCTTGCTTTTTCACAGTTAGGTGGAAAACCACGGATCTTAAAAATCCTGCATTCATCTGTACCTTCATATACATTTACATCTGTAAATTGAATTTTTGTTTCAGATTCTGTTGCAAATTGGCGTATATTTCTCCCATTTCTTCCTATCACTAAACCAATAAATTCATTTGGAACAGGAACATCCACGTCAATGCATCTATTCATCTTCTTTTTATTCTGCAACAATAAATAGACTGTATATGTTGCATGTATACACAGCAAAAAATCACTTTCTTAACAAGAAAAATTTTCTTGATTCAAGAGAAATTTTCTTAACATAAGAAAATGTTTCTTATCATCAGGAAACATGTCTTATGGTAAGAAAATATTTCTTATGGTAAGAAAATATTTCTCATGGTAAGAAAATATTTCTTATGGTAAGAAAATATTTCTTATGGTAAGAAAAATTGTCTTATCATAAGAAATTTTTTTTAATAACCATGAAATGTTTTGCTATTGGAGTATAATAAAACAATGAGAATTTTGTTCTTACTATATATATATTGGGTAAAAAAGAGACATTTAAACTGATTTCTTATGACAAGGAAATTTTTCAAATGATAAGATTTTTTATAAGAATCTTTTGCTTATGACAAGAAATTTTTTCTTATGACAAGAAATGTTTTCTTATGACAAGAAAGTTTTTCTTATGACAAGAAATTTTATCTTATGACAAGAATCTACTTATGACTAGAACATTTTTCTTATGACAATAATACTTTTTAAAATATGAAATGTCTTCCCATTTATATAGAATATAATATAGCACAAAAATTTGGAGAATAAGGAACTTTATAGACTTCCTGTATAATTGCAGAATGGCTTACAATAAGAAAAATGTTATTTGTATATTTGACAAAAACAACTTTCCAGTGGAAAACCGGCTTAACAATTTATTGCTAAATGTTTAAGACCATGATTTAAAATATTAAGATAATACTATTATTAAAATATGAAAAAGTGGTGGCTCCAATGTCGAAAGTGACAAGAGAAATCGTACCAAGAAAAGCGCTAGAATTACGCGAGAAAAGCGCGAGGGATATAGTTTGTCACGAGGCGTTCTGATGTTGTTCGAGTTGAAGAAAAGCCTATTTTATGATGGATTCACGAAGAGGTTCTTTATTTTCAAAGATTGCCGTTATAGATGAAGATTTGGGAGAAATATTAGAAGGTAAGATGTTTCACACAACCTATTAAAATTGTTTGCAAGCTATTGTTAATATGCTTCCCACTGTTCCCAGTTCTCGCGTGGCAAATCTATTCTAAGATTTGAGACGTGATGCTTTTCTTATCCTTTTTATATGCTTTTTCATTGTGCTAACGTGTATATAAATAATAATATCTAAAAATTATGTTAATTGTTTATGAGGAGTTAATTGTTTACGAACTTTACTGGTTAAAAGAGGCTTAAGAGCAAAAGTGCGCCATATTTGAATTTATTAACACTATTGATTGATTTGATTCCCCTTGAGTCCCATAATAATATGAAAACCACTTTTCTGTAAGAGTTCAGTTGACCATGCTTGTGCTAATTTCACCAGTTTTCACCATTTCTCCTTCGCCTTATTTTGTAGTTATTTTTTTTATTAATTTAACCCATTCTTAACTGAAACAACTGTATACTTTAATGGTTTCCTATTGATGAGTAAAGTCATCTGGTGTAAATCATCTGGTGTTAGCCAGTGTAAAATATTAAAGGCACTCCTGGGTGTGAAAGGGTTAATGAAGATGGTTTCTTAAACCCTTTATAACCCAGAAAGTTTCCTATTGAGAAGTAAAATTGTGTGGTCTTAGCCAGAGTAAAATACTAAAGGAACTCTTGGGTGTTAAAGGGTTAATTATTATAATTATTGGCAATTCATATTTTTGTTTTAATCTGTTTTAATTTATTGTTAATTCATTTCATTATATTTTTTCATCTTTGTTATTTTTTCATACTGTAGAGGGTATTGATAAAGATCAGCTTGAAGATGCAGGTATAATGGAACATCATTTTAAAGCCATACAAAAAGAAATGGGGAAGAGTCGTCCAAACCCAGCAGTTATAAATCTCAACAAAGAATTTACTGCTAGAAGAGATTGGTTGAAAATGATTCCAGCCACCGATAGATGCAAAGAGCTCCTGGATGTGTATCCTTGCTTTGCTGACCATGTTGAGGTTGGTGCATGATTAAACACTGTTTGATAACACTATTGCTGCTTAGGCTGGCTAAGGATTCTCCTTCTAGTATTTAGATAGTATTTAGGGAACAATTTTAATTAATGAATTTAATTTTTGATCCCTAATTTCTAGGTTATTGAAGAGGTGCAGACAGTAATGTGACTAACTATGTGTACAGACTAACCATGCAGGACATGTCAATGACAACAATAGACTAAAACATGCACCAACTGTACATGTACTTTATGATGTAACCGAACAAACTAGACACCTAAATAGGTGAACCTGACAGATACTCTTTACTTGACTCTGAGGATGACCACCACTGAGGCCTTCAAAACATCTGTCACTACCACCTTCGACAGTCTTTCTCAAGACTAATCATGATAACATTTCACAAGCGCCATCTACTAATACTTAACCTAGGTTCAAACCATTACAGTACTTTATAAATAAACATGTGTATTTCTCAAACATATTTCTAGTTTTCTAACTGGAAAATTTGTTTTATCTTAACAGGTGCCAAGATCATATAAATATTGCAAAATTTGTCAATTTTACCTGGAAAACAGAAGGCAAACAAAAAGGCACAAGAGTTAGTTCATGAATTAAAGGTGAGGAATATTTTTAATATGCACAGTCAAATCTCTCTACAAGGGCTACATACACACACACACACAAATATATATGAGCTGTTGTACAGCGAAACACCGTGTCTGTAGATTGAACTATATATATATATATATATATATATATTTATAAAATAGGTTGCGTCTTACGCACGCTGTGATTGGTCAATTACCGTATTTATATCAGGCTATGTAAACACGGTTGTGATGTCACGGCACATTTTTTAGCCTTATTTCATAAAAGAAATAGAAAATGGATGCCCTGTGTTTATATAACCTGATGCAAACACTCGAGTGAGTTGGGAGAATTCGAAAGTACTTATGTAAACCCTCGCCTACGGCTCGGGTTCACATAAACTTTCGAATTCTCCCAACTCACTCTCGTGTTTGCATCAGGCTATATAAACACGGGCGGCCATTTTCTATTTCTTAAATATATATATATATACATACAGTGTATATTGCCCAGCATGAAACTGACAGTAGTGACCATCAACATTTGAGGTAAGCCCACTTATAGTATATTCGCTCTATCTTTACGGTATTGAGCACTTTTCGACATTTTGCGAACAACACTTTGCTTGTTTGAATATATATATATATATATAATATATATATATATATATATATGTGTGTGTGTGTGTGTGTGTATATACAGTCGTTGGCACCTATAAGCGTGTACACCGCCCATCAAAACATGTTCTAAATTTAAGCCAAAGTTAACTGTTTTGAAATCAACACCGGTGAGATGTGATTGGCTAAAGGCACATTCATGTGACAATAATGCATTGGTTCAAATGTATCGAATGAAAACCTAATACGTTTGCATTAGGTAAACATTTAACTTTGACATAAAACATGTTTTGATTGGTGGTGTACACGCTTAGGTGCCAACGACTGTATTTATGTATGTATATAATATATATGTAGATTGAACTAATATATATGTATATATATATATATATATATATATATATATATATAATTTATATATATTATTCAAAACACTCCCCTCAGGGCTTTTCAGGGCTCGAACCCATGATCTCAGATTCTCAGTGGTGGGAGGCTGTTGCTTAGATGACTAAGTCTCCAAAGCCCCAGTTTGTAGAGAGGCCATTATGAAACAGTCTGAACTTGAGGCATCCATATGGTTTCTGCTGATCCATATACAGTATGCATGTATTCTAGAATTAATTATGTTAAAAATAGTAACTGTTGTTAAAGCAACAGAGGAGAAACTATGCTTTAGAGTACAGTATACTGCAATTATTACAATAAATTTTTTTTTAAGGATTATGAAGATCCAGATGGTTGGATGTTAAAACAGTCTGGAAATGTCCCAATCATGGTGGTTGACAAAGACATGGTTTACGTCATTGTGGGCAAAAGAATTTTGTTCAAGACAGAGGTCAGCAACATTAAGGAGGCGGCAGTTGGTTACATGGCCTTATTTTATTTATTGGACTTTGATTACCCGAAGCATGATGAGGTTGGATTAACTTACATGTAACACAGTCCATCATTTGTGGAGACAATAAAGTACCGAATGATATTGCTCTGGCAGCGCTATAGTCTGCAAGACTATATAATTATATTCATTTATACAGTAGATAGTAATAAAAGATTACAGTACATATAAAAAATAAATACATGCTTTTTAAATTGAATTCATATTGTTTTCTTATTTCTATTATATACAATGTTAGTACTAGTTAAATATTTATTTTGGTGTTTATTCTTTTTAGGAATATTATTATACTTCTATTTATAGAGTAAATAAAATCCTAAAAATGAGAAAATATTTCTTAAAACAAGTTCTTGTTTCAAGAAATATTTTCTTTATAAGAAAATTTTTCTTACTATTCTCCCAATCCAAAATTTCTTCTTTCAAGAAAAAAAATCTTGAAATAAGTAAATTTTTCTTAAAATAAGAAATAATTTTCTTAAACCAAGAAAATATTTCTTAAAAATAAGAAAATATTTCCTAAAACAAGAAAATTTGTTTTCATTTTCTTGTGTTGAGAAACTTTTTCTTACAACAAAATAATTCTTCTCGTCAAAACTTCTTATTTTAAGAAAACAAATTCTTAAAATAAGTTTATTTTTCTTAAAATAAGAAAATGATTTTTTGCTGTGTATAAGACAATAAAGCAAAACACCTAGCACAAAATAAACAAGAAAAGACCCACACAGCACAGTTTCGTCCAAAGAAACCATTTATCCATATTTTGTTTTCGACCTGGCTTCAGGCACTAGCTGAACTCTTACAAGTAATATTTAGTATTTCAGTCGAATAAACTGCATGTTGTATAGGGTCGCAGATTCGATTGCTAGCAAGATAGGCAAGGCGTTAATATGTAATGTTTCAAATCCGAGTTAGTGTTTTAGACGTGGTTTCTAAATCCTATGTTCCGTTAACAATAGCGAGGCGCAGCCGAGCTATTGTTAACGGCACATGGGATTTGGCAACCAAGTCTAAAACACTAACGAGGATTTGAAATAGTTTCTCATACATCATTAGATATTCATTGCAATGAGGACAATCACAACAGACTGGTCGTCAAGCGCTTGCAGAGACAGGGAAACATTTTTGTTTTAAAACAACCAGGAGTTTTGGTTCGCAAGACGTTGGATTTACTGGATAACATACATTAGATTATGTTGAACAGCAGGATCAATTCAGCCAGGACTGATATTGAGCAGAGAAAATATAGATGACAATTGGAATAATGTAGAACTTTACAAACTAAAGAAGGCAGAAGATGTTAATGGTCGATACCGGATAAAACAAAGCGTGACGGGACTGTCTTGTATACTTTTATATCTATATAATATGAAAGGTACATGTAGATGAACGTTTAAAACTTCATTACTTCAATCAGTCTGCTGTCGACCTGCAAGTAACATCACTGTTTTAGCGCTTTTCGTAGGTTTCTGTCTGTCGTCGAATAACTTAAATTGCACCAACGTAAGTTTGGTTTCTTGTTAGTCTATTTTACTTGTAATATATGTATCGCATGTAGCCGCTTATATTGTGAAGCGCTGTTAGGTAAAAGAATATGTTGTATTTGGAACTGGTTTCTATAGCGACAGAAAACTGTATTGGGAAATGATTTCTAAATACAGCGTACTGTATTTAGAAATGTTTTCTAAGTACAATTTACTGTATTTAGAAAACATTTCTAAATATAGTATTGAAATTTTAAATTAACATATGTATTGTTTTCCCCTTCAATTTCCCTCATCTTCTAAGCCCTGCCCACTTGAATTAATCAGGTCTCTGATTTAGACTGGGTTTCTAGGTAAGTACATGTGACGTAAATCAAGCAACCGGATTGGCCGAAATGCTATGAATATCTAATGATGTGTGAGAATGTATTTTCGCAACTATAGTCCCACGCTGGTCTTAAATAAGTACCGGCCTGCTGTAATATTTTCATAAATTTTACATTTTTGGAACGACCGATATTAGAATGCTCATTGACTCTGGCGCCAGTGTAAACATTATTGACAAAACAACGTATGAGTTGCTCTCACGCAAGATACCTTCACTCAAACGGCTTCAAAGTTGAAGAATCAAGTTACATTCACATGGATCAGACACGCCAATTGACGTCTTGGGAAAATTTTACAAGATGACTATTGGGACATTTTATGTAGTAAACAAGTTAAGTGCAGGTTCGCTTCTCGCATATGAAACACCACGCGAACTCAAGCTATAATCGAAGTGAATCTCAATTACAATGTCAACACAGCCCAATCATCACAACAAAGATACCGCACTGGCCAAGCATATCAGAACCCTTACAAAAATTCCACATGCTTTCACACGTGTGATCACATGAATATACTTATTGTGATAACAAGTGAGTAAAGGTCTCACATGTGAACTGTAACATGTGAGTCAATATTTAATATGTGATCACTGATGCTTCCACATTATCTGCCATAAACACAAAAACAGCTAAAATGATGAAATGAAATTACATGGAATTATACACCGGACACATCACATATAAGTATTTGTTCAGTTATCTGGTTTTCCTCCCTATGCTCAATACCCTGGGTGCCAGAGGTTCTTCCACGCTCGTAGGGACAATGGGGATACTGGAGGACGCCAGGCGGTAATTTTGCAAGGCGAGCGGGAAGAACCTCTGGAACACCGAGCCGTTTCTCTGATCGCGCCGAGCCAATGAAAAGGTTGTCTGGGTCAGTACGTTCCAAAATCTGGACGTAAGACGTTGATTGGTAAAGCGAAGGATAATTTTTTAACAATAAGTTTCATTGGCTATCGCACATCTCTATTAATAACATGAGTGTATTAAACATCGTCTGGAAGATGCAGTCATCAGCAGTGATATATACTAGTATTCTCTCTCTGTTTTGGAGCCTATACTTTCGCTTCACGTTGATATACAACTTACACTTTTTTTGGAATGCTTTTGCTCTCTCGCGAGGATTTTTTTGATTGCGTGGGAAAGTCTTGACTCGTTACGAGCTCAACGAGCATCAAAGCAACTGCCTCTTTACTACTTTAGCTTCATTCAGCGACGAGACGTCTTCGTCATTGAAAATATATATAACAAACAACAAGATAGCATCGTTGAAATATATCCTGTAAGTATGTTGTTAGAAATCTATAAGCTTTCATTTGAAGTGTAGTTCAAGTCGTTCAAGTTCCTGCGTATCTGAAATTCTATAACCGACTTCATGTGAGACGTTAAGTAAACAAATATTTATTTATTATTGAGTGAACATTTTGGACATTTGAAAAAGTTCCATATAACCCAGAAATATAAGCCATACATCAAGGGAAGCTTATGAAATTTATAATAACATACGTACAAGATAGCGTTCAACAATGCATAGTTTGGAAGTTATAACTGTCTGAGTGTCTGCATGACAAGTAACAGACGGCGGATTTGAAAGTTTATAGTGAATATTGGGCAGCGAACTAAAATCAAACCAGTTTTATTAAATTTGAGCAATTTTTAGTGGTCTAATGTATAGAAGACTGTCGAGACGGTAGCATTATTACTTGCTTGAGAAATACAAAATAGAGTTGACTCTGAATTATTAAAATATCATTACCCGGTACGGCCCTCGGGTACGGCGTTTCAAATTTCAAATCAAAACAGTAAAACACGGCTCGGTGTTCCAGAGGTTTTTCGCGCTCGCCTTCCGGGTTGGCCCCTCCCACTTTACCGCCTGGCTTCCTCGTGTGTCCCCGTTATCCCCCACGAGCGTCGAAAAACCTCTGGCACCCAGGGTATATGCTCAAGCGCAGTAAGCAAGATCTCACATAATAGTTATTTCCTCTAACAGCCATAACATAATTTTATTCTGGCTGACGGTCAGACAATTTTTTTCAGCAGAAAAAAAAGGGACAGGTGGCCAGCCTCTACAAGAATGGGTAACATAACTAACTAAACATCAAATAATTGCATTGTCTGAATAAAGCTTGGTTGTACAGCAATTTCAATACTGATATTCAGTAAACCAACAATATTGTTTACCAGTACAGCATGTAAACCACTACCAGTCGTATTTTTCCAGTAGATTAAAGAGACCGGTTAAGGACAGTCCCTGCAGGAATGGGTAACTTAACTCACTAAACGTCAAATAATTGCATTGTCTAAATGAAGCTGGGTCGTACAACAATTTCAATACTGATATTCAGTACACCAACAATATTGTATACCAGTACAGCACCAGTACCAACCATATTTTTTCAGCAAAGGACCGGTTAAGGCCAGCCTCTGCAGGAATGGATAACATAACCAACTAAATATAAAATAATTGCATTGCCTGAATAAAGCTGGGTTGTACAAGAATTTCAATACTGATATTCAGTAAACCAACAATATTGTTTACCAGTACAGCATGTAAACCACTACCAGTCGTATTTTTCCAGTAGATTAAAGAGACCGGTTAAGGACAGTCCCTGCAGGAATGGGTAACTTAACTCACTAAACGTCAAATAATTGCATTGTCTAAATGAAGCTGGGTCGTACAACAATTTCAATACTGATATTCAGTACACCAACAATATTGTATACCAGTACAGCACCAGTACCAACCATATTTTTTCAGCAAAGGACCGGTTAAGGCCAGCCTCTGCAGGAATGGATAACATAACCAACTAAATATAAAATAATTGCATTGCCTGAATAAAGCTGGGTTGTACAAGAATTTCAATACTGATATGTATTCAGTACACCAACAATACTGTATACGAGTACAGCACAAGTACCAACCATATTAACTAACTAAATATCAAATAATTGCATTGCCTGAATAAAGCTGGGTTGTACAGGAATTTCAATACTGATCGATATTCAGTACACCAACAAATATTGAATATCACCAGTACAGCATCTAAACAACTAACCGGTTAAGGCCAGCCTCTGCAGGAATGGGTAACATAATTAACTACATTTTCTGAATAAAGCTGGTTGTACTACCACAATCTACCATAATACTGTGGCAATTAAAGCTCATGGATTTAAAACAATTTTGATTCCAAGGTCTAAACACAATCTATTGCAAAACAGGCTCCATTTAAAACACCAAAAATAGAAATCAATAAAATGACTGCATTACCTTGATAGAAAGACCTTAATTCACTGAAATATATTTGTTGAAAATGTTATCTTTATTTTTACTTCTCTTCAATTATGTTGCACCAACATTCAATTTAATATGATGCACCAACAAAGGTTACATTTGTCTTGTATAGGATCCATACTTTCAGAGCTGTCAAACATCTGTCCTCCTGGACAAGATCTTTGAAAAAAGCTAGGGATTTCATGTGTTTGATTCCATCTCGTCTGATCAATCGCTTGATGGAATGTTGATGGTTTATTTGTGAGCCTGCGGTCTTTTTAGGTTCATAACATGAGCATAACTTCCGTTTTGCACCACATCGGGTAGTGAGAATTCACGGGTAATCGAACAAGCATTTATATTATTTGCTTAATCTACTCAAATATACTCAAGATTTTCTTCTTTTAAATATCTCAAGATTAAAAATTAAGTTTGTTTTGCTTATTTTCGCCACGCAGCATTCCCAATAAAATAATTTTGACGTTTTTTTACAAAGCATGACAATAGTTTCTCCCACGTGACTGGGCCCGCGGCAAACTTTGAGTCCGAGCATTAGCAACATTATCCTCATGTCTGATGTCTCATTCAGTTCATTGTTTTATACGGAGTTTATATCTTTCTAAAAAGTTATTCGAAGTAGGTTTGCTTCAAGCTTTTTTATACGATGAAATACGTACTCGTTTATTGGATGGCGACTATTAAACTAGACAAGCGTCTTGATGGGGAGGAGTTCGTTCCTGACAATTCGCTATCAATGACCCGAACAAGGAACTAAGGAAGGTATGGTTTTGTTCTGAAATCCAGAAATTAAACGACCCAAAGTAGATATTTAAATCGTGTCAAGTATGCTAACGGTAAGCACAGTGAATATTGTTAGTGTATATATAGTGCAAATTATTATTGTTTTTTGAGTTAAAAATAAATTGAAAGCTCTTAACATATTGCGTTGCTTTATAAATACAGTAAGATGTATGTATGTATATATGTCTCAGAGAGTGGTTTAATACTGTTAATCCTGATCCTACTCATAAATTTGATCTGTAAGCAACACAGTTTTCTCGGCAGCCTAAACTATTGTATTAAGTAAAACCACAGTTAATAAAATGAGATGGTTTGGCTAGTTGCACCACGTGACAAATTCATGTTATTGTCACACGATATTTGCATCACGTGACGAGTATAGTGCATAGCCGTAATATTAGACCTTGAGTCTTCACAGTCGATTTCACCGTTCATGAAAACGTTTTAGTTTTGGAAAATTTGGTTATTTGGAGTGTTTTTCAGTTGACCTACAGAAAATCTACCGGAGAAAACCCACGAAAGAAAAGAAAGCGTGCGGCGACCTCTTGTGCGACATGTCGACATGCCTTCGACATCAACAGCGCTACCAATAGCTGTGGATAAAGAAAGCTTTGAAGATTTATGTTCTAAAATAAAGGAAACCTCTCTTCATCCGCGGTGCTTGAGAATGTGTGGCGATGAAGAAATCAGGATTGAACTGAGCGAAGAAAAATACTCGATCCCCAAGTACGCTTTAATTGTAGATTCTTGTCTACAATTTTCGTTTTATGTTTTTAACTGAATGTTACCTGATCACCATCCCATCTACACCGCCTACAAAATAAATGACAGTTTTGCATGCAGGAGTTCCAGAACTTTTGGAATGTATCGAGAAGTCTTTGCTTTGCGAAGGTTTACGCCAAGGTGAATACATAAGTTCCATCGCTAAAGATCCTGAAGACCCAAGCCATGAGACTCTGAATTTTGACGTTGTTCGCCACTCGGTACCAAAAGAGATCGAAGTCGAGAAAAATTACAGCGTGTCGGTTGTCTTGCGGTGTTCCGAATGTATGGTATTGATGAAAGAAGCCAGTGACCAAGCAAGTTGTGGCCCATGCAAAGCACTAGAACAGAAAATCGACGCACAAACTGCGAGGAAGTGACGTAGGTCCTTAACTCCAGCAAAAGACAAAGCTCCTCTAGCTGCGTGTGGTACAGAAAAGCTGAGGGCAACAGTAAAAGCAACCCGCCTGCGATGCAAAGACCTAGAAAGCAGGGTAAACCATCTTCAAGCCCAAATAGAAAAGCATGCTGTTGGTGTGAGCCGAGCCTTTGGAAAAAGATCTCCTGCAAATAATGAGTGGACAGAACCTGGAGACAACACCACATATGAAATTCTTTTGGGAGCAACAAATGCAGCTTCTGCAATCCAGGAAGATGGTACGCAGATACCACCCTCAGGTCATCAGATTTGCATTGTCCATTCATTGCAAATCTCCTTCTGCCTACAGAGAACTGAGAGATAGTGGATCTCTCATTTTGCCAAGTGAGCGTGTACTGAGAGACTACAAAAACTATTTCAAACCTAAAGCTGGTATTGCTCAAGAGGCAAGAAAGTATAATTTCCTTATTCGCTAGGAAATCAATACTCTAAAATTATTTCATTTTGTTACCCATTATGCCTGAATTAAATGCCAGGGGTTCTACACACTTTTGTGTGATCATAATAAGCACTTAAGGCTAGTAGATTAATGTTGGTTAATGTAAGTTCGTGGTTTGTTAATCTTTTGAACTATAGTGTACCTTATTTTTTACTAAACACTCTAAATGAAATCCAGGTACATGTATTTATGCACCTATTTATATAGACTACAATATTTTAATCTTTATACTTAAGATAAGCTTTTTTGGAATTCACCATGTCTATATTTGCGTTATTTCTGGGTTTTCACACTGTTTACTTCAGGTCAACCTTTGGACAGTTTTTTAAAAAGAAATGCTGAATTAATATGACTCGAGCTAAATGGGCCAAAAGCTCAGATGAGTCAGATCGACTAAAATACATACTGTACATGGTGAATCCCACAAATGTTTTAATTAGTTCAAGATTACTTCGCATCATGCAAAGCTTAAAAGATCATAGAAGTTACATGATTTTAGTGAAAAGAAAATTATAGCAGCTTTATTTTATTGATTTGTAAAATTTTTGTATAATAAAATTTATTTAACTATATGCAGTTGTTTCATTTTTATGCGGAGTGCTACCTACATGCATGATGCATGTTGACATTCCGCATGTGATTACATGTGGATATTCCATTTGGAACGTGTTTTTGGAACGATTGTTTTTGGAACGTGTGATCACATGTGAAATCTTCACATGTGATCACATGTGAAAATGCACATGTGGATATTCCACATGTGTTTTTGGAACGTGTGATCACACGTGAATATTCCACATGTGATCACACGTTCCAGAAACACATGTGGAATATCCACATGTGAAATCATTTGGAATTTTTGTATGGGAAGGACTTGCTAGAGAACTATAATGATATTCTGCACGGAATTGGCAAGCTCAAAAACCACCAAGTGAAAATCCACATTGGTAAGTCAGTTAAACCCATTGCGCAACGTCACAGACGAATCCTTTTCATATTCGAAAGAAAGTCAAGACGGCTTTGGATGATCTCGAGCAACAGGAGATTATAGAGAAAGCAACTGGTCCCACTCCTTGGGTAAGTCCTCAGAGGCGTAGCCAGGATTTTCTGTCAAGGGGGGGCCAGGAAAAACCTAGGGGGGGCCAGCTTAACTGAGGCATATGAAGATCCAAGAGTACTGAGGAAGCGTATGGAGGCCTGGGCGCAGCCCTGGAAATTGTGTTAGATTTCGGGCACAACGTAGGCTATTTGACCAGTTTGAATGTTTTATGCGTTTCTAAAACTTTCAAATTCCTAATTATTAGTGATTAAATAAATAGATAAATACTGAATACAAAATTCGGCAAAACGGTGCCAAATATAGAATCTTGAAATTGAAAACGATGAAGTACACCATCTGACGTGATCAATGATCTATACAAAACAAGCAATATGATTGGTTCGTGACATTGGAGTGGCGATTTTCATTGGTTCACAGCAATCAGAACAAGTTGTGACGAAATCCGTGCATCTGTCCAGTAATAGATCATGGCTCTCGACCAATGAAAATGTGCAAAACATTTAGCTTATTGTATATATATATATATATATATATATCCACACAAATAATGTCAAGTATCAAATTCAATGATTATGTTTAGTGGTAGTGTTCTCAAAATGTAATAAAGTTAAACTTGCTTCTCGGTAAGGCGTCATTCTCCTTCGATGACATGTGTCAACCCTATTAAGTGCAGAAAAGACACAAACCAACGCTGAGCTGGAATACCCAGCAGTTACAGCAACCAAATAGAGTTGCTGTAAGATGTCAGCACCACATAGTGTTAGCACAAATCGTGTTATCTGTGCCATCTTATTCTCCTTCTTTGTTTTTTTTTTGTCTTCTTACCCTTTGCATCATTCTCCGCTTTCTTCTTCTGGAATTCGAGTTCAGCCAATCTATCCTGTCTGTCGCTGAAATCCTTTAATACGCTACGAAACACGTCGCACTCACTTCTGAGTTGATCAAAAGAGAGCTCTTCAACATTCCGACTGACTACTGGAATTGTCTTGATGTAGTCCAGCAGCGGTTTAAGCTCTTCTGCATCAAGAAAAGGAATGTTGGATGGTTTCAAAGTTTCAAACGACTTCCACAGCTATGTATTAAACTCGTTGAAGCGGTTGTCAAACTCAACATTGAGATTATTGACTACCTCAACTACTAAGGCATGTAACTCTTCCATGTTATTGTTGTCATCTCGATAACACGGAAGCTTATCTGTCACAATAGAGTCCTGGAACTTAGTGGGGATTGTTCTTCTCCTTTTAGCAGGAAGTGAAGATTCATCATCTGAAACAGCAACTCCTTCAGGATAAATGAGACTTGTGATGTGTTCTATTGTGTACTTCTCACATAGGCCATCTAGTTGTTTTCTTACAGATTTCAGTACACTAAGTGCAGTTGCTAGGTCACTATCTGACTTCTGGAACGTTTTGTTGAGGATATTCAGGAGGGATAAAACATCCATCATGAAAGTTATAAGGAAAATGTTGACAGGCTGCTCCAGGGATGATAAATAACCTCTAGCCTTGGCACGATACTCTGGGTCCACGGATCTTGAAACTACGCATTTCTTTAAAGTCGTACGTATGTCTTCAAGACATTTAGAAATAACTTTAAGACTAGAGAAATGTCCATTCCACCTAGTAGCAATTAACCTTTTCAATGTAACACCCTCATAGAGCTTATCGATCTGAGGGATCTTGAAAAAATTATACAAGTCCTGATTCAACTGAAAGAAATCACTCAGATGTAAAATGTTAGACAAAGTATCTTTAAGCACTAAGGCAAGTCGATGGTTGAGACAGTGGATATATGGGATATCACGACCACAATGTTCGTTGACCAACTGCTGTAACCCACCTGTTAAAAATTGTAGTATAATTCTTAATCATTAACATTTCACCTAATTATTTTTGAAATGGTAATGTAAGTTGTGTTGGGCTATTCCTCGCACATTGGGGTTAGCCAGGGGTTTTGGGTATGGTATACAAGGGATTTTTACATTGAGTATACAATAATTTTATATAGTATTTTGCAATTTTGGGTATTTAGCAACCACGCTTCGCTTATATTTGAGTATTTTTAGGTATTTTGAGCATATTTTTAAGGTGGCTCAATACTCTAAATCATGAGAAATTGCATTCTTTGCATACAGAAAGTTTTGTAAATTGTAATGCGGGTCTGAGCTTCATTTTGGTTTATTGCATGGAATATTGAAAAGTTTTACACCCTTAATTCTTAAAGTTTACCTGAGTGGAGAAATCATGTTTCCAATAAATTCAAAAAACCTAATTTGCTTAAACTATGCAGCTTACCACAAACACAATTTCTCATGTTTTGCTACTTTTACAAATGCTGCGAGTATAAAACTTTTCAATTAATAAGACAATCCTAGAGTTATGCAATGAACTCCAATAAAGCTCAGACCTGAATTACAAAACTTTTTACAAGGAAAAGTTCAATTTCTCATGATTAAGAGCATCGAGCCACCTTATTTTTATTATTTTATAATGTATTTGGTATACCACTACCATTCTCCCTGGTCGACCCCAACATATTATTCTGAAAGTGGAATAATGGAATATACATGAATTCAGTAAAAGTCAGACTAACCTTTTTCACCAGACATGACACTAGCACCATCAAATGTATTGGATACGAACCCATCTGTCAAGGATATGCCATGCTCATCGGCAAGAGTCGTTTTAGCAATATCCATAAGACCCTTGGCAGTCCTATCTTCTGCAAGTTTGACGTCTACCTGCACATGCTCTACGATTCCTCCATTGGAATTGTTCCAATATCTTAGTGCAATACCTTCCATTTCCCTTAAATATTTTAAAGATAAAATGAACAATACATAAATGACTATTATATTTATTAAATGTTGAAATGTTAATAATTATAATGTACATGTATTAACGATAATGTTCCCAATATACTATACAGCTATAATACACCTTATATATGCTCTATAAGTTTGTGCTATTTCAGTCTATTGAATAGTATAGAGTTGTATGAAATAATCTAATTAACTTAATTAAAAGTATGCAAGTAAACATATAAATACCTGTGATTTCTGTCGGAAGTTCCATCCATCGTCAGAGTGAATAACTCAGCTTCATTGCACTCCTTGGCCACCGTTTCACTCACAATCTCTGACAGAGTTTCTATTACTTCGTTTTGAAGTTCTGGTGAGGTGCACTTCGCATTCTTCGGGAGTTGTATTGCTACCTCTTGCAAACGAGGGTCTTGGACGAAAAGAAGATCAGCGAATGTATTTAAATACAGTCCTCCTGATATTTTCCCGTTGAAATCCGTAATCTGCTCATGTCCACGAAATGGCTGACCGTTAGCAACTAGATACTTTGTTGTGTTGAATACGGTTTTTAGCCATATATTATGTTCTGGCTTTACTTGGATGAGAACATTGTGTACCGTCTGACCACGCTTCTCTCGGTACTCTTTCTCCTTCCAAGTCGCCATCGCTCGTATATGAACCTCCGATTGCTCGTGTTTCCTGAATCCTTTTCCACTTTCCATTGCCGTCTTCCAGTTAGAGAATCCAGTTTCTATGAACGTTTTTTCTTTAGCTAGTTGAGTCTTTCGAGAACGTTTGGCATGGATAGCAAAAACACGCATCGACATTTTCAAAATACTCCAGCCAAGAAAAAGTGTCATACCATGTGTTTTGGAGAGATCGTTCTCGGTTTCCTTGCTTCTTCTTCGGGTATAGTTTGAGCAAAGACCTTGATTGCGGTCGAGACTGGTGTGATCTTGGTGATGCAGAAGACTGGGACAATAGGGACATATCGAAGCAAAATTTAAATTTTAAATTTACGAAGGACTACAAAGCAGCATAATATATATTAAGCAGCATGTGTAATTGAACCCGCTTTTAAATTATTCAGCAATCAGCAGTGATAAGTTGACACACGCGGCACACGCGCGCTACACGTACACACATTGGACTCTTTTAATTATTTCATGCTGTCACCAAAACGTACAATTCAACCACCCAAAAATACTCTTTCTGCCACGACTGACGGCAAAATACATAATTTATGCTCGACAGAATTTTTTTAAAGCCAAATTTTCTCAGGGGGGCCAGCAATTTTGGCTACCCCTCTGTAAGTCCTATAGTAGTGTTTCCTAAACCAAAGAATCCAGAAGAAGTACGTATTTGTATAGATATGAGAAAAGCAAACACAGCAGTGCAGCGTGAACGCCATATAACCAACAGTCGATGAAATTATCCATGACTTGAATGGTGCATGTGCATTTTCAAAACTCGATCTACGTAGTGGCTATCACCAACTCGAATTATCTCCAGAGAGCAGATATATATAACAACGTTTGCAACGCATAAAGGACTATACAGGTACAAACGTTTACTCTTTGGACTGTCAAGTGCTGCTGAAATCTTTCAACACACAATACAGAATGTACTAAATGGCATACCAGGTGTCAAAAACATTTCTGATGATATTATTGTTTATGGAAGAACTCAAGAAGAACATGACACCGCATTACAACATGCGTGAAAACAATTTGACACTTAACAAAGATAAGTGCGAATACAACAAGACATCGATTGATTTCTATGGATAAGTTCTCAAGTGAAGGAATCTCAGCAGATCCAAAGAAAGTTAAAAGAATTAAGAATGCATTGGTACCAGTGAATGCAAGCGAACCACGCAGTCTTCTAACTTGTACTCGTAAATTATGTATCCAGATTCATACCAGACTATGCGACGTTAACTGCCCACTTATAGAAAGCTGACTAAGAAGAACGTTAAATGGAAGTGGTGTGGCGAGCCTTAGACGAAATTAGAAAAAGGCTGACCAGCAGTTCAGTTACTGTTTGGCCTACTTTGATCCACAGAAGCAAACCGAAGTGCCATCCTCACCCAAAGACAACCAGGATTCAAGCATACGAAAATCACACCGTACTGGCCGAATGCCAAGCAAATGCTGAAGCTGAGCGCTTCATGAAAACTGTACAGAAAGCTATCAGAACAGCTCATGTTGAAGGACATAACTGAAAACAAGAATTACCCAAGTTTCTCCGAAACTACAGAGCAACTCCACATATACCACCACAACCATCTCTCCATCAGAACTTTTCCCGAATGGACGAAAACTGCGGACCAGAACCAGAGCTAGACAAGGCCAGAGAAAAGGACAACAGTCGAAAGATAAAAGATGAAGAAGAATGCAGACAAAGCAAATCATGCTCAACCGAGGAAGATTACAGTTGGTGACAGGAGAAACGCAACAAACTAACCACACCGTTTGACCCCAAGCCTTATAAAGTGATAGAAGTAAAAGGAACAATGATATAGTTGCAGAGCGAGACGATCATCGAATTACCCGAAACTCCTCACACTTTAAAGTCTTCACAAGCAAGAACCAATCTGAAGACCATCCAACTGACTCAGAAAGTGACGACCTCACTGACAACCTAAACCAGCCACAGGCAGATGTTCAACTGGAACGAAGGTATTTTGAGACATAGAAAGAAGCCTGAACGCCTGACACATTTAAATAATAACTGACTATCATAACTATAAACTTTGAACTATAATGTCTAATATCTATCTTAAAGTGAACTATCAAGAGTATACACATAAACTTAAAAAACTTTGATGTTTGTAGCACATCATTCTGTTGATATTTTAAGACTTTAAAAAAAAGGTAAATCATCATCCAAAGGAGGAAGGGATGTAGTATTTTCATAAATTACAACTAATTATAACTCTAATTATGCCATGTATCACGTGGCTACAGGGAGTGCCGCTTGTGATATAATGTTTGTATTCATGTGAATAAAGTGTCTTTTGTTGGTGTTTACTTGTGAGCAACACAATGCTATACCTGCGAGCAAAGTCTCTTGCATGTTCCGAGGCGAAGGAATAGACCACTTTCATAATGGCGACTAATTTGAATATTCTTTTCTGTGCATGATCTTAATAAGCCTTTCTAGCCTCGTTTGTGCGTCTGCAATTCAAAAGAATCCTTGCTTCAAAACGAGGTCAGGAAGGCTAATTTAGATGCACATAAAAGTTGATTTAAAATAGTGCCCATTATGAAAGTGGTCTATGGGTAGCTCTGCCGAACTCGTGTAATTACTTTATTTAAGGCTACGGAATACTCTAAAAGTAAAAAATTTCGCAAAACTTACTACCAGATCTATCATCTGGAAAAAGTTTGATATAAAAATATTAAACATTGAATGAGTTATTGAGTAAAACGTTACCCAAGTCTCTATCCGTGGCGGGAAAGTCTGTTATTATTAACAGCGGATTACAGGACATTGGCAATAAAAATGAAGTTCGTCAAATTGTAAAGAACTCGTAAAATTGTAATAGAAGATCTTTTGCAACTTTTTTGTATCTTTCTTCATTTTTAAAATATTTCAGTTTGTTTGATATGTAAATTAGATGATCTCTGACGTCAAGAGCAGGGTACAGCATTTTCATACACTGCAAAATCACTTACACCTGATGATTGGTCAACATAAAATGTTTAGTGTCACAAGGCGTTTATATGTCCACAGTTTCAAGTTATTTCGTTAAAAAAAACTTAGAGATATAACTGATTTGGCTAGGTGTGAAAATACTGCACGCTGCTCCTGAGGGCACAGACCATCTAATTTACATATCAAACAAACTGGAAAATCTTGAAAACGAAGAAAGATAAAAAAAGTTTGAAAAAATCATCTATTACAATTTTACGAGTTCTTTCAAATTAGGCTAACTTAATTTTTATTGCCAATGTCCTTTAGTGACACAAAATTCTGTATTATTAGTATCAAATTTTACCCTGTCGCAGAACTCGCGTATACAAGCTTTCTCTTTACGTTGGAAATGCCTAATGATAAGTCAAAGCTTTGTAAAATGAATAAAATCCCGTTTTGTAAGCCTCGGAAGAAATCAGTCACCGACAAGAAAGCCGTATTTTCAGAGTAGAAAAAGAAATCTTTATCCCTGAGTGACAAAGGCTCATACTTCAAGCAGGAAAAGCAATGGTTAAAGCTTTTCCCAGACAACCCTTTTTGAGGCAATTTCTCCCTCATCTTAGAGAGTAGATTCTCTTCACTTTACATTTTGAACTCTCAGGATTCTTGAGAGTCCTTATTCTCTTCTGCCTCTTCGCAGATCTCGAGGCTTCACATTGCGGCGCAGTTTTAGGCTTTTTCTTTGCGGGCATCATCGATCACATGCAATAGCAACTGAGATTTGATCTTTTCTTTCCCACCAGTTTTGAACAACAGGGTGATCCGCTCGCATCGTTATTGGGCAACAGTAATAGGATTATCTTTACAACCAGAGAGGGCACAGGGAGCCCAATCTGACGCCTCTTTTTTTGTTTTATTATATTGAGCTTGACTGAAAACCGAGACCGCTTAACAGTTGTGTAAGCTGGGATCGCGGAGCTTCTCTTAACAGTTGGCAATATATGCATATATATGCAAATTGCAGCGCGCGGTAATTTGAAACTCGAAACAGCTGTGGGCTTCTGTGCCAAGTGAATGGCGCGTGACGCTCACTGAAAGCTGAGACGACTAAACACGCAGTGCTGCGTTTTGTGTCGTGTAATTTGAGCTCTAACAAATTGACGTTGGCGGAACACCCGCGATGTGATAAAACTACGTGTTTAGTCGTCTCAGCTTTCAGTGAAAAGCGGCCTCGGTTTTCAGTCAAGCTCAATATAATAAAACAAAAAAAGAGGCGTCAAAGTTGGGCTCCCTGTGGAGAGGGCGGAGAATCATCAACAGCTGTGAAAAACCCGGCGAAATATTCAAAGCCTATTTTCAGCCAAATGAATTTTGGGTCGCATGGACATATTCAAAGAACGAAGTTGAGCACGCGTTTTAACCGATTTATTTCAAACTTATTACAGAACCATCCTCAGAGAAACATGAGGAAATATTTCATGATTTCTTACACTGCTATAAAGTCAACCGAAAAATTTTTCCCTGTGCGGCTCGATAGCTCAACAGGTAGAGCGGCGGACCGGAATCCCGAAGGTGCGAGTTCAAATCCCGCTCGAGTCAGCCGAAATTTTTCAGTTGACTTTAGCAGTGTAAGAAATCATGATAAATTTCAAACTTGCACACGGCATTGATGTATGTCTCAGGGCCACAAAAGTGTGTTCGTGCGATTTATTTATCTCAAAATTAACTGAGCTACGGACCTTTGTTTGTCCATTGTCGTTGATATGACACGGATCGGGGAATAATATGCCTTAGATGATAAACCACTAAAGCAATAAATAAACGCGAACACACTTTAGTAAAACCAGCGACCAACAACAACCGCGTAGGGAAGGTACCGTGATTTTATATTTGTAAGTATGCATAGAAAAGTGATTTATTGCTTTTTTATTTGATAATACGAAGGTGTTCTTCATTTATCTGGCTACATTTGGCGCAAATTTGAGACAAATTGGGGAAATATTCAGCGCGTAATAGGAATCTCCTTGAATTACATCCATGATCACTCAAACATATCAGCGTTGATGTTCGAATTAAGTAGTTAGTATATTAATGACTTCTGTAATCGGTCGTGGCTAAAATATATGCCAAAGGACCCTCCCAGTCTTTCACTCTGATGAAGAGCTCCGCTCAAAATGTCAGTTTTCCGTTACCAAAAACCTCGGCCGTTTACGGCATATTTTCACTTTGCTCTACTGCAAAATGTCGTCAAATTTGTTTTTCCAAATTTGTCCTCGGGCTTCAGTGAAACTCAAGATTTTAGGAATCCTCTGGATAACCTAACTAAAACAAAAAACCCTAATCCTGTTATTATTATTATTATTATTATTATTATTATTATTATTATTATTATTATTATTATTATTATTATTATTATTATTATTATTATTATTATTATTATTATTATTATTATTATTATTATTATTATTATTATTATTATTATTATTATTATTATTATTATTATTATTATTATTATTATTATTATTATTATTATTATTATTATTATTATTATTATTATTATTATTATTATTATTATTATTATTATTATTATTATTATTATTATTATTATTATTATTATTATTATTATTATTATTATTATTATTATTATTATTATTATTATTATTATTATTATTATTATTATTATTATTATTATTATTATTATTATTATTATTATTATTATTATTATTATTATTATTATTATTATTATTATTATTATTATTATTATTATTATTATTATTATTATTATTATTATTATTATTATTATTATTATTATTATTATTATATTATTATTATTATTATTATTATTATTATTATTATTATTATTATTATTATTATTATTATTATTATTATTATTATTATTATTATTATTATTATTATTATTATTATTATTATTATTATTATTATTATTATTATTATTATTATTATTATTATTATTATTATTATTATTATTATTATTATTATTATTATTATTATTATTATTATTATTATTATTATTATTATTATTATTATTATTATTATTATTATTATTATTATTATTATTATTATTATTATTATTATTATTATTATTATTATTATTATTATTATTATTATTATTATTATTATTATTATTATTATTATTATTATTATTATTATTATTATTATTATTATTATTATTATTATTATTATTATTATTATTATTATTATTATTATTATTATTATTATTATTATTATTATTATTATTATTATTATTATTATTATTATTATTATTATTATTATTATTATTATTATTATTATTATTATTATTATTATTATTATTATTATTATTATTATTATTATTATTATTATTATTATTATTATTATTATTATTATTATTATTATTATTATTATTATTATTATTATTATTATTATTATTATTATTATTATTATTATTATTATTATTATTATTATTATTATTATTATTATTATTATTATTATTATTATTATTATTATTATTATTATTATTATTATTATTATTATTATTATTATTATTATTATTATTATTATTATTATTATTATTATTATTATTATTATTATTATTATTATTATTATTATTATTATTATTATTATTATTATTATTATTATTATTATTATTATTATTATTATTATTATTATTATTATTATTATTATTATTATTATTATTATTATTATTATTATTATTATTATTATTATTATTATTATTATTATTATTATTATTATTATTATTATTATTATTATTATTATTATTATTATTATTATTATTATTATTATTATTATTATTATTATTATTATTATTATTATTATTATTATTATTATTATTATTATTATTATTATTATTATTATTATTATTATTATTATTATTATTATTATTATTATTATTATTATTATTATTATTAAATTATTATTAAATTATTATTAAATTATTATTAAATTATTATTAAATTATTATTATTATTATTATTATTATTATTATTATTATTATTATTATTATTATTATTATTATTATTATTATTATTATTATTATTATTATTATTATTATATTATTATTATTATTATTATTATTATTATTATTATTATTATTATTATTATTATTATTATTATTATTATTATTATTATTATTATTATTATTATTATTATTATTATTATTATTATTATTATTATTATTATTATTATTATTATTATTATTATTATTATTATTAAATTATTATTAAATTATTATTAAATTATTATTAAATTATTATTATTATTATTATTATTATTATTATTATTATTATTATTATTATTATTATTATTATTATTATTATTATTATTATTATTATTATTATTATTATTATTATTATTATTATTATTATTATTATTATTATTATTATTATTATTATTATTATTATTATTATTATTATATTATTATTATTATTATTATTATTATTATTATTATTATTATTATTATTATTATTATTATTATTATTATTATTATTATTATTATTATTATTATTATTATTATTATTATTATTATTATTATTATTATTATTATTATTATTATTATTATTATTATTATTATTATTATTATTATTATTATTATTATTATTATTATTATTATTATTATTATTATTATTATTATTATTATTATTATTATTATTATTATTATTATTATTATTATTATTATTATTATTATTATTATTATTATTATTATTATTATTATTATTATTATTATTATTATTATTATTATTATTATTATTATTATTATTATTATTATTATTATTATTATTATTATTATTATTATTATTATTATTATTATTATTATTATTATTATTATTATTATTATTATTATTATTATTATTATTATTATTATTATTATTATTATTATTATTATTATTATTATTATTATTATTATTATTATTATTATTATTATTATTATTATTATTATTATTATTATTATTATTATTATTATTATTATTATTATTATTATTATTATTATTATTATTATTATTATTATTATTATTATTATTATTATTATTATTATTATTATTATTATTATTATTATTATTATTATTATTATTATTATTATTATTATTATTATTATTATTATTATTATTATTATTATTATTATTATTATTATTATTATTATTATTATTATTATTATTATTATTATTATTATTATTATTATTATTATTATTATTATTATTATTATTATTATTATTATTATTATTATTATTATTATTATTATTATTATTATTATTATTATTATTATTATTATTATTATTATTATTATTATTATTATTATTATTATTATTATTATTATTATTATTATTATTATTATTATTATTATTATTATTATTATTATTATTATTATTATTATTATTATTATTATTATTATTATTATTATTATTATTATTATTATTATTATTATTATTATTATTATTATTATTATTATTATTATTATTATTATTATTATTATTATTATTATTATTATTATTATTATTATTATTATTATTATTATTATTATTATTATTATTATTATTATTATTATTATTATTATTATTATTATTATTATTATTATTATTATTATTATTATTATTATTATTATTATTATTATTATTATTATTATTATTATTATTATTATTATTATTATTATTATTATTATTATTATTATTATTATTATTATTATTATTATTATTATTATTATTATTATTATTATTATTATTATTATTATTATTATTATTATTATTATTATTATTATTATTATTATTATTATTATTATTATTATTATTATTATTATTATTATTATTATTATTATTATTATTATTATTATTATTATTATTATTATTATTATTATTATTATTATTATTATTATTATTATTATTATTATTATTATTATTATTATTATTATTATTATTATTATTATTATTATTATTATTATTATTATTATTATTATTATTATTATTATTATTATTATTATTATTATTATTATTATTATTATTATTATTATTATTATTATTATTATTATTATTATTATTATTATTATTATTATTATTATTATTATTATTATTATTATTATTATTATTATTATTATTATTATTATTATTATTATTATTATTATTATTATTATTATTATTATTATTATTATTATTATTATTATTATTATTATTATTATTATTATTATTATTATTATTATTATTATTATTATTATTATTATTATTATTATTATTATTATTATTATTATTATTATTATTATTATTATTATTATTATTATTATTATTATTATTATTATTATTATTATTATTATTATTATATTATTATTATTATTATTATTATTATTATTATTATTATTATTATTATTATTATTATTATTATTATTATTATTATTATTATTATTATTATTATTATTATTATTATTATTATTATTATTATTATTATTATTATTATTATTATTATTATTATTATTATTATTATTATTATTATTATTATTATTATTATTATTATTATTATTATTATTATTATTATTATTATTATTATTATTATTATTATTATTATTATTATTATTATTATTATTATTATTATTATTATTATTATTATTATTATTATTATTATTATTATTATTATTATTATTATTATTATTATTATTATTATTATTATTATTATTATTATTATTATTATTATTATTATTATTATTATTATTATTATTATTATTATTATTATTATTATTATTATTATTATTATTATTATTATTATTATTATTATTATTATTATTACTATTATTATTATTATCCAGTTTCGCCTGACATCATGCTACTTCCCGCAGCATATCGATGGCAGGTTACGAGTCCAGGACCTTCCTCAGGATTCTTGACGTTCCTAGTAATCCGATCGTCTGGAGATACCCCACCCTACTATCTATTTTCAGCTTGTCCAGGTTATCTTGCACATTCTTGGTCATCCTTCCCAAGGCACCTATGATGACAGGCAGGATAAATACCTTGGTCACTTCCTCTTTCCACACCTTTGGTAAATAATACTTACAGACCAGTATATTTCTCTATCTTTGTTCCTTCCCTATCTGTAATCCTTGTGTCAAACGGGCAACCTACGTCCACTATATAAGCTGTCTTCTCCTTCTTGTTCAGTATGACTAGATCTGATTATTATTAAAGAGGGTAAAAACATTTCAGTGTATAAAAACACTGTTATCAACATGTGCCCTCAAACAATAATAATAATAATAATAATAATAATAATAATAATAATAATAATAATAATAATAATAATAATAATAATAATAATGATAATAATAATAATAATAATAATATATATATATATATATATATTTAACAATTATTCACCGAAGTGGAGGTGAATATCCACACTATTCACCGACACTGAGGTGAATAATTGTTTTAGCATATACCTCATAAATGAAATAACAAGTTTAACATTCTTATATTTTTCGGTATGTTTATACAAGAGTATAAACAAGACACGGCCGTCGCCGTCGGCCGCCAGCAACTCGGTGTACTCAATTATTTGTCGACAAAACAGTTTTTACAGCTTTTGAATATATTAATGGCTAGAAAATTGTAAAGAAACATACCTGTGGACACTCTTCTACTTAATTTTGTTGACTTTTCTCGTTATTCTACTACATCACCCTTGTTTATCAACAAAATCTCCTGCCTCGGTAAACAAAGCAAAACTGGTCGCCATCTTGTTTTGCCTGCAGGTGAATAGTGCAGGATATCCCGAGCTAGAGGAACCAATCAGATTGCGCGAAAAGCACTATTCACCTGCGAGGTATATGCTAAATATATATATACAGTATATATATGATGATGCGGATGACGATGATGATGATGATGATAAAGGTTGTTCTCCGAGTGAACGAAGCCATACCGGGCAAGTAGAAAAGTTACTTGACCACGGTTGGATTCGAACAGGCGACCTTTGGTTTACTAGTCCGACGCTCTACCAACTGAGCTACGCGGTCAACGCTGGAGAAGGTCGAGGGAATGTGGTTTTTTTGGGGGATGGGGTTTTCACCGCGTAGCTCAGTTCGTAGAGTAGAGCTAGAGTAGAGCTAGTTCGTAGCTCAGTTCGGCTTCGCCTCGTGTCTGTATACCGATACAGAACGGCCACTCACTCTGTAAATAGTATATATATATATATTTATTTATTATATGGCTTTGTAATATCCTGAGTTCTGATTGGTCAACGCACGGTCCGTAAAAACGCGTATCCGGACCACGGTCCGTCTTTTTCCGTATCCGGACCGCTGTCCCGGATGTTGATTTTGCTCGCGTGAATTTCTAAGGTTTTCACACTAAGTTTGATACAATAATTATCGAAAAACTTGAAATAGCCATATAATAAACGCTTTATTAACCTCGTTTACTCGGTCTGTACGGGAAAATATCAGACCTCGCTCTTTTTTGTACGAACCTCGCCTGCGGCTCGGTCCGTACTGTCAAGACGTCGGTCTGATATTTTCCCGTACAGACCTCGTTCTCGGTTAATAATCTCTTAATGTATATATATATAAACGTCTGGTTTACCGCCTAGCTTTTTGGTAAAACATATTTGACGACGTGTTTTGGAAAAAGCCGCGGAAAAACTGGGAGGGTCTTTTGAGTCATCCCTTTTAGTGAGGACCGACAACATGAAGTAAGAAGTCATTTTGCTATAGTTATAGGGCTAGCTGTCCTAAACAGTTCCTACCAGTTTCTCTTTGATCAGGTTTTCTGTCATTTTGATTTGTTCACTAGTTCCTTTAACGCAAATGTCGTTATTCTTTAGAAACACACGTGCATTTGTACATTGAAAAATCTCATCTAGTCCTGATTTATGACGTCCTATTATATATCCTTTCTCACTTTCAGGAACATGTATTGTTTTGATACGTACGGCCATGCCAAGTCCTAATAAAGATACAAACAATAAATATTAATACACAATAACATGTATGCATGTTATTAAAAAATGGCTTAATATTCAGACTTTTCGTACAAGTCAAAATTGGTAAATAGTTACCAGAAAATGACGTAAAAAAATAAACAAGGTTTTGGAATGAAAACTAAGTGCTTGCAACATATACTATACACCTATTGGCACTAGTGTTGTACGAATTCCATCCGAATCCAGATCCGAATCAGACCGATCCAATTCGGATGGGATTTGGACCAAAATTTATACATTCGGATCAGATCGGTAGAATTTTGTTCTTTTTTTCACGGATAATATCGGATTTTGCACTTTTTGTGATGAAATGTGTCGCAGTGCTTGCATGCGCATGATTTATTTATGACAAAGGTTGTTACTTCTGTTAATTATATTATTAAGGTTTTTTGCGTAAAATCAACAGCTTTACCAATGGATATAACTATAAAGATTATTATTGTATAAGACTAGAAATTACTATCGCAAGTGAAGTGCTGCCTCAAATGGGACAAAAACCTTTAGCCTACTCTGCAGGCAACTCTGTGCAGTCTGTGGCCAATGTGACACCCCCCTTGTCCAATCCACCCAAGATTGCCCACTCCACCCAAGATTGCCCACTCCACCCGAGATTGCCCACTCCACCCAAGATTGCCTACTCCACCCAAGATTGCCCACTCCACCCACGATTGCCTACTCCACCCAAGATTGCCCACTCCACCCACGATTGCCCGCTGTACACAAGATTGCCCACTCCATGCACCTGATTGCCTGCTCCACCCGAGATTGCCCATTCCACCCGGGATTGCCCACTCCACCCGAGATTGCCAACTCCACCCGAGATTGCCCACTCCACCCAAGATTGCCCACTCCACGTGAGTTTGCCCACTCCACCCAAGTTTTTCTCACCTTTTCACCATAAGAGCCCACAGAGTTGCCTGTGAAGGCCTGGGAGGCTGGAAAGTCCGAAAATGTAATATTAATTACAATAGACAGAGTATACACATTTCTTCTATATTTTTTAATTATAAAATTGAAAACTACAAGTTACTATAACTTATCGCTTGACATGATTGTTGTGTCTTCTATTTTCTCGTTATTAATATTCCATTGTGATACATTCAATATATATAAAGGTCCTCGTTCTTCCACGTCTGCTAATCTATATCCTATTTCACACTCTTCTAGTCCTATATATATATATATATATATATATATATTCCCGAGATAACATTACTAATCAGCTTAAATCAACATATAATTAATCCCATTATATTATTTCACAACACAACATCTCCCGTTTTCTTTTAGACATAACCTTTAACATTATTTATATTTCAAAATCAAATCCGTGAATCAGTTAAAGACTATATCAATACCTATAGCTTGATAACAAAATCAAAATTGAACATTTAAAATATTTTTTTTATATCGACTTCATCTATATATAAAACTACCTTCTGATAGAACTATTTTGAGCTGCTTGATAAAAGCTTGTCTGTGTGCGATTTCTTTCTGGATATCTTCGTTGAGGCACCCCATCCTCTATTTCATGTTCTTCATCATCTGCTTCTTCTCCTTACGCTTGGATTGTTTAACGAGTACGACATCGCCAACTTGAATGTCCGGTTGCTGTGTTCGTCGTTTATGATCGATATACTCTTTGGATTTTCTTTTTCACTTGACATCATGGTTCTTCGCGTCCAGATGAACGTAGTTGTGGGCGACTGATTGGAAGGTTTGGTGGCGTTGGAAGACCATTTCTGACAACACGGTTGAGTAAAAATTCCGAGGGGGCAACTTTCGTAGTGGTGTGTGGGGTTGTACGGTAATTCATGAGAAACTTGGGTAGTTCTTTCTGCCAAGATTTTCCTTGGGCATGAGCCGTACGTACATGTATGGCTTTGTTGAGCGGTTTCATTAAGGATTCTGCTTCGCCGTTTGCTTGTCGCCATAATGGGGTGACATGGTGGTGTTTAACGCCATACTGCTTCATATAATCTGCAAATTCTTGGCTGGAAAACGGTGGTCCATTATCAGACGTAACCTGTTCTGGTAGGCCATGAGTTGCGAAAATGCGGTCCAGTTTGCTAATAATGGAAGGAGCGGTTATCCACTTCAGGGAAACGAGAGTACCCGTCAATTACCACCAGCACGCTTTCCCCTGTTGGAAATGGCCCACACAAGTCCATGTAAAGCGAACTCCAGGGTTTTGAAGGCATTTCAGTTGTACATAACGGTGGTGGTCGATTCTCAGGTCCAACGGCTTGACATGCGAGACATGTTTTAATCATGGTTTCTACTTGTTTGTCTAGGTTGGGCCACCATGTCTTTGTACGTAACAACTGCTTGGTTTTTACCACCCCTTGGTGGCCCTGATGGGCAATAGCAAGAGTTCGTTGTCGGAGTGATTCCGGCATAACAATGCGGTGCCCACGCAGAAGTACACAATCTGGAGTTACTGTAAGCTCGGCGCGGACTGTTGAAAATGGAGCTAATGCCTTGTTTGTGTACCATCGATAAGTTTTTATTGCGTCTATGATGGCTTGTAACTCGTTATCCTCTTGGGTTGACTGCGCGATTTCGTGAAGTGCCATTGCCTTGGGAACGGCATGCTGGACGATAAAGTTCACATATTCGTCAGCGATGCTGGGTTTGGTGCGATGGCTTGGCAATGGCATACGGGATGAAACATCGGCTGGATTTTCGTCCCCTCTTCGATAGGTGACTTTGAAATCGCACTGTTGTAATCGTAGGACCCAACGCTCAATTCGGGTGGTTGGTTTAGACTTGGGAGAGAAGATCACCTGAGGGCTTTGTGGTCTGTAATCAGGTCAAACTGAGTGCCAATCATATACATATTTTCGCAGCCCCTTACAACTGCCAGTGCTTCGCGTTCGGTTTGTGAGTAACGCTGCTCGGTGGGGGATAACGAACGACTTGCGTAGGCGATGTTTCTTACTGTACCATCCTGTTCAACATTAGACAAAATGCCTCCCAGGCCATAGGGGCTTGCATCGACTGTTAACCTGGTCTCTTTGTCGGGATTGTATTAAGCCATGATGCAATCTTGGCTGATAGCTGTCTTGATGCCGTTTTTTGTGCATTTGTCCAAGACCATTTGACACCATTTTTGGTGAGATGTCGGAGTGGTGCAGTGATAGTAGAGAAATCTTGAAGAAAACGAGCACAATAGTTTGCCAGTCCGAGAAAACTGCGAAGCTGGCTTATGTCCTTTGGTACTGAGGTATGCTGAATGGCATCAATCTTATTCTTGTCTGCACGAAGACCATCTTTCGTGAGGGTGTAACCGTAGTACCATAGCGATGCTTGACCAAACAGACACTTTTCGGCATTAACTGTGAGTCCCTTTTCATTTAGGCGTTGGAACAAAGCGTTTAAACGGTCGTCATGTTGTCGTTGATTATTCCCCCAAAGAATCACATCGTCTGCGATGTCGCGCGTGCCTTCAAGTCATCTTAAGGCGTTCTGGATCGCATTTTGAAAAACTTCACTTGCTGAGTTAATGCCAAAAGGAAGTCTTTTAAACCAGAAAAGATCGCGGTGGGTGATAAACGTGGTGATAGATCTGGATTCTTGCGTCAAAGGAATTTGATGATAACCCGCGTATTTGCTAAAAACTGTCGCGCCCGCCATGTCTTCAAGGAGCTCATCCACAGTTGGTATCGGATGGCGTTCGTGCTTGGTTGGCTCGTCGGTAATCGCCGCAAACTCGAAACTCTTTAGGCTTGTGGGGTTTAGGTGCGACAACTAAGCCACTCACCCAGTCGGTGCTTTCATCGGTGACAGGTTCAATAATGTCTAATTATCAAGATATGATCCCAACAAATCTTGGTTGATATGGAAAAATTTTTTTCTTGAAATTGTTGATAAACATGCTCCTTTAAAGAAGCGGAAAATCAAGAAAAAACGCACACCATGGATTACAAGTGATATAATTGCAATGAAACGACAAAAAAGCTTTCTAAAGAGAAAAGCGATAATTTCAAAGTGCCCAAATGATTGGACTGCATACAAGATTACTCGTAATAATTATAATCGATTGATAAAAGGTACTATTAAGTCCTACTACCAGAAAAAGCTTCATGATAACCAGGGTAATATTAAACATACCTGGAATGTCATTAATCAACTGATTAAAGTGCCTATCTCATGGTTGGGGATTTTACATATTTAGGATATTTGGAACATTTTAAGACGATTTGTAATATATCTTCTTTTCCTAAAATTTCATCTTCATGGACTTTTTTGCTGTTAAAGTTGGCGATTTTGACGATGGCCGTGAAAATTTTTTACTGGGTTCTAGTCGCCGGAAGTGACGTAGAAGCAGGGAGACCTTCTCAGACAGCAACAGTGTTTACATCGGGAGTTTACGGTTCATCTTGGATTTTCTTGGCTTTATTCAGGTTATTTTGTCGGAAATTCTTTTAAAAAAACTATGCCAAACAGGTGCGTAGTGTTTTTACTCTCGAATGAACCCAATTGATATGCTAGAATAGCGCTGTATGCCATTTCTTTTTTTGCGACAATAACGATGTACAATCCCGACTCACGGAAGGCGAATAAAAGAAGGATAGCTTCGGGTGAAAGGAACGCCGAATTGTCAAGGATAAAGGTGTGAAATGAACGCCGACATCTACTTCTGTGATCTGTTCGTCGTTCGAAGTAGTTTCAACGGGAATATTTAGTACTAAGACGATTCACAGCAGTTTATCACGAGGAAAACCCGTCGGTGTGGCGATTACAAAACGACAACAATAGAGCGTGGGGAAGTGACAAGAACTTGTGCATATCATCAGTCTCATATTTCTTTTTATCGAAGTATTGTTTGCGTTTCGATCTTTGATCAAGAATATATCGAAATATACTTGACTTGGTAATGTCGTCTACCTCTGGTTCTAACACTGATAGCTAAAATGACTAGACTAGGATGTAAACATTCCGGGATACGTAATCGAGATCGAAGACGAAGTAAAAACTGTCTTCCAGTGCAGTGCGGCCATACCTGAAGACGAATCATCTGAATGCATTGTCAAGCCGTATGAAGACGAGTCGGTTGCCGATGAAATTTGGATCGTAAATCATAATGAGCAAATGCGACCTGAAAAAGGTCTTTAGTACGACGGCTACAAATTCGCTTTTGAGGGGCACGATAAGATAAATGATTGGTAAGTGATCAGTGAATTTATGTTTACGTTTTATCTGCAATGTTGTTTTCACGCATTTGCTAAAACAAAATTGTATGCTGTCAAAGCCATATGCATGATTCGCATGTTTAATTCTATTGATATTACTCTGACACTGAACTGCTTAATGCGGGAATGCGAAGGAATGTCAGTAAATCAAAGCTTGCATTGAAATGGTTTATAATAACAGTGATCAAGTTCTTTACACTTGTTTGCCTGGAAATGTGGTCACTGCGTCTAGCGGGACACTTACATCGAAAAATTGACAAGATAAAGTATCAAATAAAAGATCAGTACAGAAAACAGGTAGGAACTAAGGAACTGTCTGTTGATTATAGAATAATGGAATACTTGCATCCACTTTTGAAATTTGAACTTGCAGGCGACAGTAACATACAGAGTCAATTTCTTCAAGTTTGAAGATGAAATCGCACAATTGTTGTTGTTTATCGAATTGGACGAGCACTGAATTGTGGCAATTTTGAAGAACGAAGCAATTCTATTAGCCTAGGTGAATTGTGCGCAGCTGGCTTATTCGCAAGTGGAAATCGGAAAGCGAACGGGTATTCTATTAATCAATACTGACAGTATCTACCTGCTTTCTACATCTTCTATTTTATACTTTGCCTCGTCAATTCTTCGATATTTGCAGCCCGCTAGACGCAGTGACCAGATATATAACAAATATAAACATGCGAATCATTTGGCTTTGACATACAATTTTGTTTTAGCAAATATGGCCAATTGCAAATATGGCATGCCAGTATATACAACATTCGACAAAACGTAAACATAAATTCACTGATAAAGCAAACTTTCATAACTTACAAATCGTTCACCTTATTGTGCCCCGCAAAGCGAATTTATAGCCATCGTAGAATATATTTTTCAAGTCGCATTTCATCCTAAGCTCGTCTTCATACGGCTTGACAATGCATTCTGATGATTCGTCTTCAGGTATAAATGGCCTAGACAGTTTTACTTCGTCTTCGATCTCGATTACGTATCCCGGAATGTTTACCTCCTAGTCTAGTCATTTTGGCTATCAGCATTAGAACCAGAGGTAGACGACATTACCAAGTCAAGTATATTTCGATATATTCTTGATCGAAAATCGAATTCGATAAAAAGAAATATGAGACTGATGACATGCACAAGTTCTTGTCACTTTCCGGAAAAACACGCTCTATTGTTGTCGTTTTGTAATCGCCACACCGACGGGTTTTCCTCGTGATAAACTGCTGTGAATCGTCTTAGTACCAAACTACTTCGAACAACGAACAGGTCATGGAAGTAGATGTCGGCGTTCATTTCGCATCTTTATCCTTGACAAATCGGCGTTTCCCGAAGCTATCCTTTTATTCGCCTCCAGTGAGTCGGGAATCTGGATTGTACATCGTTATTGTCGCAAAAAAAGAAATGGCATACAGCGCTATTCTAGCATATCAATTGGGTTCATTCGAGAGTAAAAACACTACGCACCTGTTTGGCATAATTTTTAAAAGAATTTCCGACAAAATAACCTGAATAAAGCCAAGAAAATCTAAGGTGAACCGTAAACTCCCGATGTAAACACTGTTACTGTCTGAGAAGGTCTCCCTGCTTCTACGTCACTTCCGGCGACTAGAACCCAGTAAAAAAATTTCACGGCCATCGTCAAAATCGCCAACTTTAACAGCAAAAAAGTCCATGAAGATGAAATTTTAGGAAAAGAAGATATATTACAAATCTTCTTAAAATGTTCCAAATATCCTAAATATGTAAAATCCTCAACCATGAGATAGGCACTTTAATAGATCATCCAAATGCAACAAGATCAATGAAATAGTTGGCTCGAATAATGAAGTAATCAATGAAAAAGACTTTCCTGATGCTTTTAATAAACACTTTATTGATTTAGGTCAGAATCTTTCTCAAGTAATTCCGGCTTCTAATATTGACCCAGGGAATTATTTAAAAGTACACAATTCCCCAAATTTTAATTTCAAAAAAATTAATGAGACCGAAGTCCTTACATTGTTACTTCAATTATCTACAGCAAAAGCAACTGGCCTTGATGGGTTGTCGACCAAAATTATAAAGATTGCGGCACCGATAATAGTAACAAACCTTACTATTATTTTTAATCAGTCAATCAACACTGGTATATTTCCAAATGAATGGAAAGTAACTAGAGTTACTCCTATTTATAAAGACGGGATTAAAAATGATATGAACAATTATTGGCCAATATCGATCATCTCAGTTATAGCCAAAGTTATGGAGAAACTTGTACATTGCCAACTCTATACCTACCTTGTTGAATTAGACTACTTCAGTGATTCACAGCATGGGTTTAGACCTCAACACTCCACGTTAACAGCTTTGTTAGAAATTACTAATAAATGGTGTGAGTGTATCGATTCAGGAGAGCTAAATGGGGTAGTTTTTCTTGATCTAAAAAAAGCTTTCGATACAGTAGACCATGATATTTTACTTATGAAATTACACCTATATGGTGTAACTGGGCTTGCTCACGAATGGTTTGTGTCTTATCTATCCAGTAGAACCCAATACTGCAAGGTGAATGGCAAACTTTCAGAACCATTAACAGTAAAAACTGGTATACCGCAAGGTTCAGTTCTTGGACCCTTGCTTTTCATTATATATGTCAATGATTTACCTAATTGTCTTGATTCTACACACTCTAATATGTTTGCCGATGATACACAAATTGCTACTTCAGCTGGCAACATCAGTACAATTGAAGAAAATTTAAACAATGACTTAAAAAATATATCGGACTGGATGATAGCAAACAAATTGAGTTTGAATGTGGGCAAAACAGAATACATGATTATTGGTTCTAGGCAAAGACTCAGTCAAGTTGAAAATGAACCTACAATACGTATTGGGGATTTAGAAATTCGACGTGTTGAAACAACCAAATCGCTTGGTTTAAAAATTGATGAGACACTGACCTGGAGTGAGCAAGTTGAACATATTACAAAAAAGGTTACTACTGGTCTGAGCATACTAAGGAGAATAAGAAATTTTGTTGACCTCAATACACTTCTTACAGTGTACCGGTCCATTATTCAACCATATTTTGAATATTGTTCTCCTGTGTGGGCTGCTCTTGGTAAAACACTTTCCCTAAAACTCCAACGATTGCAAAACAGAGCTGCTCGCATCATTACAAGAGATACTTATGACATCCCTTCTGTTGAATGCTTAAATAAATTAAAACTAATCAATTTAGAAACAAGGAGGGATCAACAACTCTCCATATTAATGTATAAAGTGAGTCATAATCAGGTACCAAGCCAATTAGGAAAATTATTTAAGAGAACAAATCAACAACATGACTACAATACTAGGCAGGCTGAACATGATTTCGTTCCACCTAAACCCAGTACACATTATCTGAAAAGGACGTTTGGTTACAGAGGCTCAGTGGTTTGGAATAATTTATCCGATGAAATCAAGAGTTCATCGTCACTTTCAATTTTTAAAAGTAGATTAAGAAGTTATCGTGTAAATAATAGTATATAGTTGTTCTTTTCTATTTATTCCTTTGTTGTTTTGTATTTATTGTATTGCATATAGTAGACTTGTACATACTTTTATATTTGTAACTACTGGTGTGAACACACGGCCTTTTGGAAGATCACCATGCATTTAATTAGGTGAAATAGTACCGTGTTTTTAAATAAAGTTGAAGTAAGTAAGTAAGTAATATTCGTTAAGCCAATTATCAAGTTGTTTACGTAGGTGAAACGGAGTACGGCGGTGCGTCTGCGACACATGGGGTATCAAATTGTCGATGTGCAGTTTTTGCTCGTATAGCCGTGAAGTTTGCCAATTCCTTCAAATACATTCGGGTACTTATCACGAAGTTCGGCCTCGTGCTGACGGTTAGCATGGCTTAGCTTCGCGTTCTCATTGGTGTTGACAGCCCAATCTGCGTTGATTTCGGGACTGCAACCCACCGTTGACTTGATTTCGCGGGCGTTTTCGTTGTTGGTATTTGATTTCGGACAATGTCTGTCGGTTTGCAGGACGTTGACAGAAAACAGGATAAGTCCAAGTTCCTTAGACGTGTTGCAGCTGAGTAGTGAACCAGTTTGGTGTTTCGTAACATAAAACGTTGCAATTGTCATGCGTTTCTTACTTTCGATAACAGCCTCAAACTTGCCAGCAAGTTCTACTGCATGGCCGGTTGGAACCAAACGCTTTGATGTGTATGTTGGTTGGTGTTAACGGGGTTTCAAATTTCTGTGACACTGGACTGTAGTCTCGTGGATCCAAAATGTTGACTGAGGCCACTGAATCAATCAAGATACGGACATATGTCTCAGCGATTTTAATGCTGGCAATTGGTGGTGACTTGGTAGGGGATAGGGAAGAGGGGGTCGATGGTAAAAGCGTATTCACTGTCGCTGTCACTTGTGCTCGTATCCGTCGGCGGTGCATTGCCGTCTGTCGTTGTGGAGTCTTTACCAGCGAGCTTGTTGACAATTTTGGAATGGGTTACGTTGGTAGGTCGGGGGAGGTTTGTGATTCGTGGCTTTCGAGTGGCAAACCTCTTGAAAGTGTCCTTTTCGACCGCAGCTACGACAGGTTTTTCCAAAAGCCGGGCATGCATGATTCTTTACCTCCTGGTACAAACCTCCACAATAAAAACAGTGCTGGGCTGGTTCTTTATTCGGAGACCGCTTATTTGAAAACCGTTGGCTTTGCTTGTTGTGATTGACCAAATTAACACTTTTCGTAGTGAGATTTTTCGAGCGCGTCAGCATGGCGATCGGATGTTTCCAGCGCTCGGCCATATTTTAACAATCCATCTAAGGATAATTCGTCTTCTCGAAGAGCTTTACGTCGGACCCGCGTTGACAAACAATGTTCGACTAGCTGAATTTTGATTTCATTCGTCTCGTCAGTGAACTGGCAAGTACTAGCTAGTTAGCGCAACCTCGTGTAGAACTGGTCGAGGGTTTTACCCTGGCGTTGCTTAGCTTGGCGGAATACATGTGTTTCGAAAAAAATATTATTTTTCGGTGCGAAATATTCCGTGAGTTTCTTGACGCCCAAGTCAAAATCTTTCTCTTCTCCAGTGTCTGGAATGGTGTCGAATACCTTCTCAACGGCAGGACCAGCTATAGATACAAGAGTAAACTACGCTTGCGAGTTGGGTCTTTAATATCCATTGCGACGACAAAACGCTTAAATCGCTTCAGCCAGTCATTCCATTCCTCATGTGGATTAAACTGTTGAATACCGGACAAATCTAATGCGGCAGCCATATCCTCGTCACCAATATTGTGTCTTCTATTTTCTCTTTATTAATATTCCATTGTGATACATTCAATATATATAAAGGTCCTCGTGCTAATCTATATCCTATTTCACACTCTTCTAGTCCTATAATATAGCTAAATCAACATATAATTAATCCCATTATATTATTTCATAACACAACACAACACAACACAACACAACACAACACAACACAACACAACACAACACAACACAACACAACACAACACAACACAACACAACACAACACAACACAACACAACACAACACAACACAACACAACACAACACAACAATGATATGGCAAGGGTTTTGACAGGATGCACACACAATTAATATAAATCATGCCTCTTGCTTTAATGCTGTGGCAAAACTGTCAATGCAAGTGCTTAATATGTTTTGCCAAATCTAGAGCTTAAATAATATCATACAGCAAGGTACCATTGAGCCCATCAGATTATTTTGCAGACTTTGTATACAGTAAGTATAAGAATACACACACGCAGATAGTAGCGTCTGATCAGAATGCTGATCAGTGCAAACACAATGAGCCCACACCAATATACACCTAAAATAGAAGAAAACAACCGTGAAATCTCCTACCAAGAAACACAGTTGTCAGTTGTAGAAGATGTCAACTGATATCTTACATCGACAAGATAAACTCTCCAGCACGGCTTGACTCGTGGCATTTCCAGTTCAGAAAATCCATCGCCGTCGTGGTGTTGACACTTCAACTGACTGACAATATTGAGGTAAAAGTTGAAATGAACTGAACACGTTCGATCATTCCATGGACGATCGAGCTTCAAACGCGTTCAAATCGAGCCAAATATCGAGCCATTCATTGGCCGTAAAACGCTATGTCACAAAACGTCATAAATCTTAACGTCCATCATCTCGACGGAACTTTTCACAAATCAAGAGTATTGTTGACCATACATAACTCGGCAAAGAGGTCTGGACACGAGACACAGGACCCAAGCCAAGATTAGTGTGCTGCCTCGCTAACGCTCGGGGGCAATATCAAACCAGTTTGATATTGTCCGATAAAAATTGGCCGACAAAATTGCTCAGTAATGACACCGCACACGTAACGATTTTAGTCAAAAACCTAAAATTTAGTTGGCCGATAAAAATCGGTCGACTAAAATCGTAGCGTGTGCGCCAGGCTTAACTCACTGACAGTCATCGAATCACCGACAATAAAGATCTTACATTAACCATAACAAATCATACAAGGTCTTACAAGATCTTACATGATCTTTTTAGATCCTACAAAAGGAATAAAAAAAACACGTAATCTGGACAAGTCCATTACTGAAAAATAATGATCTAGGGCATGTGACACATCTCAGGCCTTGTCCACACGTATCCGTTTTCGTTTGAAAACGCAACTTTTTTTACCCGTTTTCAAAAAAATACGGCGTTTTCAAAAAGTTCCACTTTCGAGACCGTCTTCGAAACTCCATTTGTAATAACCACTTCATCGTTTACGTGTGGACTGAAGGCCAATCCGTAACAAAAAAGTCAGTGCGTTACTGCGTTTTCAAAAAAATCCGGATAGGTGTGGACTGGACGGGGTCTCAGTATAATTTTACCAGAATAATTAGCTTGCATTGTGCTGTATAATAATTACATGACATGTAATATTATATGACTCTGTTATATGATAGCAGTCTTAATAGTTTTTAATTTACAGTTTTCTTTGAAAGTTGATTAGTTTGGTCTTTGCTGTACAATATGGTAATTAGTACTGATCTCAACATTCAAACAAAACTAAACAACCTTGCAGGGCCGTATGCAGGATTTTTTAGCCAGGGGGCAGTAAAGCCCTAATCAAACGAGAACGCAAGTCATCGCAAGTTGGCAGTCACGCAATCTCAGCCAGCCGCTCTGAATAATTTCCCGAAAATATTATGTACCGTGACAAAGTTAAAACTTGTTTAAAACACTCATGAAACCTTTATTTTGTTAATTTGGGTGTTCGAACGACCGCCACAGAAATTTGTGACTGCCAACTAGCGACCTCAAAAAAAGACCTCAAAAAAAGCGACCTCAAAAAAAGACCTCAAAAATGCAGTGCCCAAATGCAGACGTACGTAATGTTATCAGTAAGAGCGTTTTGTTTTCCACCCCAGAGATTTTATAAATGTTATGATTTCAGTACTTTTCAATACTTTTTCAGCACTTGTACTATGTAATTGTCGGATTACCAATAAAAAAATAATAATCAAAATCACAAAAAAACATGTTTTGGACGTTCTCAGAAGGGCAGTTGCTCCTGCTGCTCCCAACCCCCCCCCCCCCCCCCACCACCACACTGTATAGGGGCAGGATAAAAGTTTATTATTACACAAATTTATTTTTTTTATCATAATTATGTTGCGTGATAGGAAGTTGTGTAATTTAAATAATTATATATATTCACGTGATATTCAAGTCTAAAGTTCAGTTAAGTCAACAACAACAAGCTGCCTGGGGTTGACACGAAGTGTGTAATAACCATTTTTGTGGATGGAAACAGTCCAAACTTTAACATACATGCAGTTACAAAGAAAAGCTAAAACACTGTCCATGTGTTGCCAATGTTTAGTTAACTAATGATTCTTCATTGTTTTTCATCGCTAGCGCTTGTTGGTTTTATATAGATGTTCACCGGCTGTTTGTTTGGAAATGGAAGGTCTGCACTTTGAAAACATTATAAACATGGATACTGAAAGTGTATAAAATTGCTCGAGTATCAGGACAAAAAGGCTTGTGATAAGCCATCAGTAAGTTTCTTTCCAAAGGCATGACATATGACACGATGAGTGTCAGTATGTCAGGATTCAAGAGATTTGTCTGAGTTTGGGGCATTTTATTTCATTGGTTTTTCAACGTTGTTTTGCATCTTGGGTCTGAGATATGGAAAACAGACAAGGTTTTCTCAAAAGGTTTATGTCCTGTAGTGGTATGTCATCTATATTTGTATATATTTCAACGAGTGATTAGAAATACAGTTTCCAATGTATATTTAAAGTGTTTTCGGGATGTTGTCATTAAGCAATTTATAACTTGAATGTCAGGTCGACATGACTGTGTCTTCACTCATTGATTTTTGTTTGTATCCTGTCAAGTGAAATAGTTATGAAAATCGATCAACAGTAAATTCTAAAATTGTAAAAAAATATCACTTTCAGCCTGTGGTCAGATATCGTAAAAAACTGCCCACTCACACAGCCTTTCAAATTGCAGCATTACCTAGGATTCCACCCACTCATGATTGATAAAAAAAATAAATAAAAGGCTGGCATGGCATATCAATAGCATCTGAGTTACACTAAATTTCGATGATGGGAATATTTAATAGATAATTACTAAGGCTAACAGCATTATTGAATTATTGCAATATATTCAATAATGCTGTATATATTCCGTTTGGCTGCAGTTAGGTGTATTATTATTTTATTATTTAACAATATTTTAACAGGAATGCTCCACTCACTGTAGTGATTTTCAGAAAGGTCCTGTGTAAAAAACTAAATATATATATATATATATATATATGTGTATATTAAATGAAAATATAAAAATATAAAATACAGACTAAAAACTAAAGAGTAAATAACACGTATTAAAAGTTTCAATCAAATTATTTAAGATGTCAAACTAGTTGATTGCCGAACGTCAAGTTCTAAATTATTCGAATCAGTGACACAGCGTGAAAGACAAACCATGCAGTGTTTGCCCCAATTTGTGCGTTGGAAGATTCAGTGTTTTTTTAAAGATTAAAATCAAAGTCAGTAAAATTGTTTAATAGTATTTAAAAATAGCGATACAACGATGATGGCAACGGCGAACAGACATTATGGTTTCCATTTCAGTTGCTCAAGGGCTTGTGAGGCCGAGGAATACTTGGGAATGGTTGACAAGTGCAAAGTTGTTTTATATATCAGACTTGTTTACAACGTTGCGTTTTTACGTGTGTAGGAATGTTGTATCAGATATGTCAACATTGTTTGAAAGATTTAATAATATCAGCAGCTCAACCTAAATCATTCTTAAACGCTTAAAAGCCTTGCCTTGAATATTTAAAGCTCAAGCCTTTATATTTAGCAATTGGATAATATAAATTCGCACATGTATATATAAATCACATATTACTGATAGTCTTACCGGTGGATGTGTTCGTATTAAGCACCTTTTCAGATTGAAAAAAACTTGGAACTCTTCCTTGAACAACATGTTACTCACTTGGTTTCCTGGTATGGGACTTTCCCATTCTTGGAAAATGGAAATTGTCCATTGAATAAATTTAATATCAACATAAACCACAGGTCGCCCAAACTCATTATTTTAATATTGAAACGCGAACACTACCGTACGAATAATATATTCAACAAAATAAAAGTTTATGAACATTACTGTTTTACTGCATGTTTATTGTGTCAATACGTTTGTCTTTCTTAAGTTTTGGATCATTCCGCCAATTATTCCTCATTTCCTCGACTAACCTCAGCCCCCCCAATAATTTGTAAACTAGCGATAATCTGTAAAGTTTGAGAGGGAAATAATGACCTGTGAAAATTCGTACGGAGTACGGACAGAAATTAACGCGGACAGAAATTAACCCTTTTGCTGCCAGGGTCTAATTAATTATTTATTTACTTGTTAGTTGTAATGTATAACTGATGTGGGATTCTCCGATTTTACCGTAAATTCCAACGATGTTAATTTCGATTAAATTAACCATGATTACGTGTATTATGCAATCAGTGAGCTCTGCTATGAGCCCGCGGTGAAAGCTATAATGTTTGATTTACATGAAGTAGAACGTATATCGAATAATTACCATCTAGCGCTTTAATGCTTGAAGTAAATTAATTTACATATTTTGACTTCTCTGCGCCCCGTGCCTAGTCTCCTTCGCAGCCGACAGTTCAGGTTCGTTCTCACTCCCCTCAACTACCGGCTGCTTACCCGAGCAGCAAATTCCTTTCCAAATGTTGACCAATCAGAATCAGACTTCCAATATCTGGAAACCTGACCTTCGACCTTGAGGCTTGAGCTGATCGTTTGAACCATTGAACAAATTTTTCGAAACTATTGCTAATTATAGTTTAGTAAAAATTTAAATAGAATCAATAAGATAATGTTGTATTAACTGTGAATTGCAATATGAATACATGTACATGAAATAAAGTTAAAAGCGCCACTGCCTGGAATATGAAGCTGGATATATAAACATCGAGGTTGCTACCCAGACATGGCCAAACATCCCGTAGAATTTATTGTCCGCTAGATATATGTCGCCGACACTTGTAGATTTTCTAAAGCTCTTCGCACAGATTTATTTACACGACCAGCAAGAACATATTCATAATACCATTCTTCGTAAATTTTGTAAAGCTCTGAGCTATAGTAAGCGAAATATTAGCTTTCAAGTAAACTGAATTTGGGCAGTCGGCCAGTCTCTTCAGACATTGTTAATAAACACCTTACAATCTCAAATTTCTCTTAAACGCTCTTACGCTTTACACTGACTTTCATACTTATTTGTTTGCATAGGCAGCAAGAACATAGTCAAAACAATATTCTTCGTAAATTTTGTAAAGCTCTGAGCTATAGTAAGCGAAATGTTAGCTTTCAAGTAAACTAATTCAGACAGTCGGTTCAGACACTAAACATGCACCTAAATATTATTTGAGCTTTTATTTACAATCTTAAATTTCTCTTAACGCTCTTACGCTTTACACTGACTTTCAACGCTTATTTGTTTGCATAGGCAGCAAGAACATAGTCAAAACAATATTCTTCGTAAATTTCGTGAAGTTCTAGGCCAAACTTTTCAAAATATTAGCTTTCGACTAAACAAATTTACATATAACAACACCATGCAGCCCGGACGGCTTTATTTAGCACGACAATTGTGTAATTTCATTGGTCCATGTACACAAAGGGAATGGAATGTAGCTCTCGGGTGAGCAGACGTTAGTTTGGGGAGGTAAGCGAACCATACACGCTTGGCACAAATGCCCTCGGAATCGCCGAAGGTCGCCATGCATTGCGCACAGCGGTTTTCCTCCAAAAAAGAAACAAAATGGCGGTGGACTTGCAACTGAGTTACTGGTCGTAGTTCGATTGTGCAGTAAAGAAGTATGATAGTTGTACGGCACTACATCGTGATCGCTCAGAAACTGTTCAGCTTTCTGGGGTTGTAATTTTTTTACAAAATAGTTTCGGACTAGAAGGCCGTATGGTGTATTTATAACAAATGTTCGAAGCCGAAATGTCAGATGACTCAGATCTGGTTCTCTACTCTAGTTAAATATACTTGTCAGTAGAAAAATACTGTGGATTTTCGGTATTGTGCCATGCAATTATTTTGCTTTCACAATAACAATCTGCTTTAAGTTGATTTATTCTTAATATTGACTGGTGAAGGATTTGTTTGACAGAGATTATCAGCAGTCCTGACAGTGAGTGACACACTTCTTAATTCAAAATAGAGAGTCATTGTGGGTCAAGAATATGGTACAGCATATACCTAGGCAAATATCAATGTAAAACATTTTTGTACTGCCTGTACAGTATACTGTAGTTGAAGTATTCTAAATATGTTTCTTGGCACCCCCCTGAAAACATCAAAATTGTAGAAGAAAACAATTAAAACTTAGCTTCACTGCCTTTTAAATTCAAGAATGGTGTATCATGGTAATAGCTGCAAATCATTATTATTCTACCCTACTCTTTCCCTAAGCTCAGCCATCCTCTCATCAAAGCAATCAACCCCTCTCCCAAAACCTACCCAGTTCCCCTCCCCCGACCCACCCACCCCCCACCCCCACCCCACCCCCACCACACACTCCTGCAAACTCTGCTTAAATTTTCAGTTTAATATATAAAACAAGACAGAGAAGAATTAGTATTTTGCATCTGATCACAGTATAGGTTTAAAAGCTGCTGTACTACAAAATCAAGACAATAAATGTATACACATTACACATATATTCAGGACTCTATAAATCAGATAGTCCTCAGTAACTGTAAGTAGATACAAGACCAGCCAGGTGGGTGACACTGAAAGAGATAAGGTCCCTTCATCTGGAACACAACTGTTCGACACTATAAACAGAAAAAGATAATATGCGATGTTTATAGATGTGCATATTCAGCAAATAAACACAGCTCTTTGATACAATTTATATTATCATAAGAGTAGACAATTGCATAATATAAATAGCTCTGTGTCAGTCTGTGTCAAAGACAATGATTCATGTAAGAGCTCAGTTGTAATTGAAATAGCTATAATATATATAGAACAATTATTATGGGACAATGAACTCGGGTGGAGAATAACCAACCAACAGCTCCCAACTTGACCTGTAGCTAGTAAACCGAAGGTTGTGGGTTTGAATCCCAGCTGGGCCAAGTTGATTTTTCTCTACTTGTCCAGTATATGGTTCATCACTCAGTACAATATACAGTACAATGATAGCCTAACTCACATTACTAAGCCTTTGAGTGATTTAATAAAAGAAGCACGGTATGGGTTGTACATCAAGAAATAAACAGCTCTGATACACTTTGAGTATGAGCTAGCTCTGTAAGTTGTAACAGCTGCACAGCTAAAACAAGCCATAATAAAGACATGTTCTGCCATTTATATCATCGGCTAATATTATATGTAAATATAGCTCTGTGGCACAGTATAAATAAAGCAATAATACATGTACACAAGCTGTACTTGTGCACCAGCAAAGAAACAAAAACATATATATAAAAATATATATGTGACACTAAATTGAGATACTGTAAATGTAACCATACAGTAATGTAAACACATAGATAATACATATTTAAGCGACATAATTTATAAGCATAAGCTATGATTGAACAAACTGTGCTATAACTTAGGGCTAAGATAAGGCATGGCATAATTGCAGCCACACTATAGTTTACTGTACTTTACATATGTACATAAACATAACAAAACACAGCTCTGGCATTGTTTTACTGCACATGGATGGACCAATTTATACATGGGCTATCATTTGCATCTCTGTACGCTTCGAAATAACTAAATAAGTCCAACAAATTTATCTAACACGTTTCTTCATGTAAACAATTCATTGGCAATTGTACAGCAAAGACATATATTCTCTGCAGAAGCTCGCAATCTGCGTGCGATATCTCACAAATTTTAATACAATTCACTTCTTACCTGGTTATTTACTCCTTTCAATGGTCTTGACACGACTTGAATATCTTTAGTTTTCTTGTTTCTTCTATATTTTGTAACGATATGCAATTTCCAGGCGGTTTTACATCATATATCCCACCAACAAAACGAAGCACTTGTATCACAAAGACATGCCTCGGCCGCGCGCGACGTCTCAAGAATATCGCTCCAAACAAATTAATAAGACCCAAAGTCGAAAAACAAAAAAGAAACGAGCTTAAGTTAACACTTTGGCTTTCCGACAAGCACAAAATAAATACCAGATCGGTTAAGACTAAAAAGTTATTTGAAGCTTTAAATTGTTATATTTTAGCGTCCGGGCTCGAATTTCCAAATTTGCAAAAAGTGCTCACAAAGAATGAAGGCATGATCGCGTGAGAACAAAGATCACCATGGCAATCTTGGCACCACTGTGATCCTCTTGTATTCCCCTACCACCCCCTCAAATATCGTATTTAACACAGGAAACCCAAGCGCTACAGAGCTATGAAAAGACGGCGCATATTTTTCAGAATTTAATTCGTCACCAGTCTCCCAAATATGCTGACAATTGCAAAAAAAAAAATGCGACACTTTCCTCTGGCGATTTTGATACATTTTGTGCCAAGCGTGATAAGAACGTCTGCGAAGGAGGCTACCCCGTGCCCGGCGTGCCGTAGTATTGCCTCAGGCTCAGCTTTGTCAAGATGTCTTCAGGAAGACAGAAGTCAATTTTGTCGTGGTTTCAACCAAAACATGATGATGGAACACCCAGGTACGGCGTAATGAAAGTAATAAAACCGGTATTACAGTATATAATTTTAGCCGTTGAGTTGTGAAAAATAATTTCTTTTGCCTTTTGGTTATTTCGATCAAACTGAGAGAATTATTGTTATTCTGTTATTGAAGTTTCTTCATTTGTTTCATATTAATTTTGAGTAGTATGACATCGACAGAAGAACAAAATCCAGCTGATGCAGCAGTGCATGGAAATGAAATCCGAGACGAGTCGCATGCTGACGAGGGAAACATCTTAGTCAGCTGCCTTGTTGAAGCTAATACTTCAAAAACTAGAAGCGAAACGAGGTACACTTACTTAACTACTTTACTTCGAAAGAAACGTTGGTCACTAATTTATATTTTATTCAAAATGTTCTTCTGGTAATCTATGCATGTATTGAGTAATCGATATTTTCTGTTTTCTCAGAGTCAGAGACGATTTGTCACTGCTCGTGGAGCCTTATCAACCACGAAATATCACATTTCCGAAGACCCAGTGCAAGGAATTTAAACGATCATTTCAAAGTGGTTGGTTTGATCGTTTTCCGTGGCTTCACTATGATGCAGTGAATGATGCTGCATACTGCTTTACTTGTGCTAAAGCAGCATCTGAGAATATGATATCTTCATCGAAGGTTGAAAAGGCGTTTGTGACAGAAGGCTTCCGAAACTGGAAAAAAGCTTGTGCAAAAAATTGCGGGTTTTACAAGCACGAAGAGTTTGATTCTCATTTAAAGGCTGGGGAGAGGTATCACTATGCAACTTCGAGTGAAGACGTGGGCTCTATATTGTCATCAAAATACGAGGAAGAAACGAAATATAACCGTAAAATGTTATTACGAATTATATCTAACGTGCGACATCTAGGTATTCAATCTATCTATATTATTTTATTTTAACACTTGTTTGTAAAATTATTTAATATATCTGATCGGCTTACAGATAAAAAATATGAAACATGAACTGCATGTTAACTAAATGTGAAACATTACAGCTATATAATATATTTTATTATCCCAACGTTAACTGAAAATGTGCATCATGCATTTTTTACTAGCACGTCAGTCGCTGCCACTTAGAGGAAACTGGGACGAGGAATATGGATCAGAGCACAATTCAAATTTTCATCAAATGCTTTTAGTTAGAGTTGAAGAAGATCCAGAAATATTAGAATGGTTGAAACGGAAGCAGTGCAAGTTTACGTCACCGGACATCCAAAACGAAATACTAAAGGTCGTTGTACCTTCTAAACTACTTCTGTAAAGCGATTTGATTTTGTGTTGGCAAATTGAGGCTATCAAACAAGTGGCAGGTGTATATAACATTTGATCATAATAGTTTATTTTGTTTAGGTTCTAGCACTTGGGATACTAAGGGAAATTGCGTTCTACATCAGAAGTGCAGTATTTTACACAGTTATGGCTGATGAGACCGCTGATGTGTCAAACAAGGAACAGCTTGTGATATGTATACGTTGGGTTGATAACGATCTTACAGCTCATGAAGAATAGGAATGCACCCTATAGAGAGGACAACTGCTGATGTAATAGTCCAAGTTTTGAAGGTGCATAAATTCACATAAACATATTTCCATTTTTAGTTCAATTGAAGTTGCAATGTAGCATCCCACTTTCATTGTATGAAGTACATGTGTGGAATCATTTTAGCAATATTGTACATATATCTTGTTTTAATTTTAGGATGTGCTACTTAGAATGAATTTAAGAATTAAGGATGCACGTGGGCAATGTTATGACGGTGCGGCAACAATGGCCGGGAGCAAAACCGGTGTAGCAACTCAGCTCAAGTCACTGAACAAGAAGATGCTTTTCACTCACTGCTATGGACACGCCTTAACTTTAGCTATCAAGGACACGTGTGTTAAAGTTCAGTGTCTGAAAGAAACGTTTGAAACAGTCCATGAAATCTGCAAGTTAGTGAAGAAATCACCTCAACGGAATACCAAACTAACGGATCTTCGGGAACAGTCCGAAAATGAGTCAAAGAGTGTCCACTGCTTTTGTCCTACACGCTGGACAGTAAGAGGGGAGACATTGAAATCAGTAACTAGCAATCATCAAGAGCTTCTGGATCTTTGGAAGTGGTCACTTTCAGTTTTGAAAGACACAGAAATGAAGTCAAGAATAATCGGTGTCGAAACAATGATGAAAAAATTTTCGTTTTTCTTTGGTTGTTGCCTGGGGGAGTGTCTTCTAAGGCAAACCGACAATCTAAGTAAGGCACTTCAAAACCCACTATTGTCTGCTGCTGAAGGTCAAGCCATTGCGGTGAATATCATCGAAACGTTACGTGAAGATCGAAATGATGAAAGATTTACAATGTTTTGGCAAACCTTGATAAAGAGAAAAGGAGACTTTCCTAAAATAGAAGATCCTGTGCTGTCGAGAAAACGAAAAGCTCCACAACGATTTGAAGAGGGATCAGCTGGTCATTTTTTTCAAACACCAGAAGATTACTACAGAAAAATTTTCTTTGAAGCTTACGATAATGTGATAAACGGAATACAAGCTCGATTTGATCAAAATGACTTCAAAGTCTATGCAAACTTACAGGAAGTAATCTTGAAGTCATTCAACGGAGAGGACAGTATACTGACGCTTTGGAAAAGACGGTCGCAATGTACAAAGAAGATTTTGATGAATTTAGCCTTGAAACACAACTTCAACTGCTTCCATCGTTGGCGCTAGAAGATGCGGGCTATATACCTGGCAAAATCAATATTTTTGACGCAATAAAGATTTTCCGATCCTTAGAAGTCAGTAAAAAGATTCTATTTTCTGAAGTTTTGATATTGGCAAAACTTCTAATAGTTTCTCCAGCCACGAATGCTATTAGTGAAAGAAGTTTCTCAGCCTTAAAACGCTTGAAGACTTTCCTAAGATCCACAACCGGAGATAATCGCCTCAATCACCTGTTGCTATTACATGTTCACCAAGACAAGACGGACCAGCTTGATTTGAAGAAGGTCGCAAATGAGTTTATTGATAAAAATGAAAATAGAAAGCGAATTTTTGGACGCTTTAAGGACTAATGTTATTTAAAGTTATTTGGAAAATAAGTTAAGTAAGATTGAAACAGTTAAAATTAATCAGATGTCATGAAAGTGTTGTTAGACTCAGTTATTGTGTATCGTAATAAAACGAACAAAACCCGTATTAATACGCTGTTGTAATATCTGTAATGGAGTACGTAAACGTGTACGACGAAATCTATCCCTTCTTTAGTTCTCGTCACATCGCATTTGTAGGGGAGTAAATGTTGGAGGGGTTGGGGATGTGGGGGATGAAACTGCCCACTAAACTTTATAATAATATTTTAGTTGGGAAAATCTGGTCAAATTCGTGGAGGAAATACAATTTCCGACTGCACTGCTTCACAACTTTTGATTTAAATCTCAAAATATCTTGACATGTACCTACTCTGTTCTGCTTTAACAACAAAATTTTGCTTTTTACGCTATAAATTTTGCTATAAATCTCGCCCCAGAATGCGGGAAATGCTGTTTCAGAGACCCTATAATCCAAAATTTCCCGGGGGGCATGCCCTCGGACCCCCCTACGGGAACTCGCGTCTTCGACGCTCGCTACATAGAATTAGTGCTAATCAGCCCCCCCAATACAACATTGCTTCCTACGGCCCTGAACCTCGAGTTTCGAAAACCCGATGTACGCTCCACTGGAAATAAATGAGAAGGTAGGAAGGCTTTTGCCAAATTCGACAGAGATCCACGACAATAATGGGCCATAAAATCAACCCAAACGCTTCCATCGACACCAAACTCGGCCAGCAATTAGCAAAAACCTGATCGCTGCAAGACAAATGCCCTTGACAAAACAGCCCTTGGGGGCCGGACTCCTGGAGCGATCGATGTCCCGGGAGGGCTGGGTATAAACATTTGAACGGGAGGTGGGGTTACTACGCATGCCCGAAACCGTTGGTACATCGAAAATTGTGAAGGTCGCTTGAAAAAACTTGATTTATATCTACGTTGAGCGAAGAGCAGGGCAATTTTGGGAGTCTGTCAGTTGAAGGAACTATCTGACATGGTGCTGGCCGAGTTTGGTGTCGACGGAAGCGTTTGGGTTGATTTTATGGCCCATTATTGTTGTGGATCTCTGTCGAATTTGACAAAAGCCTTCCTACCTTCTCATTTATTTCCAGTGGAGCGTACATCAGGTTTTCGAAACTCGAGGACTAATTGGCGGAATGATCCAAAATTTCACAAAGACAAACGTATTGACACAATAAACATGTAAGTAAAACAGTAATGTTCATAAACTTTTATTTTGTTGAATATATTATTCGTACGGTAGTGTTCACGTTTCAATAATAAAACATGGCTATGTCGGGTTATAATTATGTAGCCTGCGTGCAGTCCCAGACTGTTTATAAAATCTCACCGAAACCACGTCAGTAAGACAAATGCACTTTGTACTAGAGATAAGTACACTATATTTCAGTATATTTCAAAAATTTAAAGCAATTAAGAGGAAATATTCTATCATTTTGACTTAAAAGTTATATGTTATTACTTACAATATGTACCGTATATATTATATATATATATAGACAATTAACTGACTTGTAATATGAACTGAGGACGAATGTATTATGTAAACTACTGTGGAAAGGCAATCCGACTCTGCATCATGATTATGACATAATATAGTGAGTATCTAGAATTGAAACACTACCTAAGTATACTACATGAAGCATTTAATAGCATTATATAATGGTTTATACCAGTGTCACAGTGTGCTCAACGCAGATTATGCTAATATGGACGGATATCAACAAAGGTTAGGGACGTAACATGACAACAGACTAACATCGATATTGAATCCATATTGATGAACTACTGTACCTATAAGCTTACCTGATAGCGACATACGGCTTACTCTAGCTTGTCCGCCTTCATGTGTTGTGGCAAATATCTCAGCACCGATGTCTTTCCAATCTTGGGGAAATGCTCTCCGGCCGCCAATACTCGACAAGCACTGATTCTCACAGACAAATCAACATACATTTGTCGCAAACGAACATCATCGCTGCTTTTTAAAGCATGCAACGCATGATCTAACAAGCTTGTAGAAGCCATGAATCGATCGAACAGAATTAGACTGAACGAAGACCTTGCAGACCGCATTTTGCAGGCTTCCGGCAAGGCATACTTTCGGCAAAGCAATCAACCAATAAGATTCAACGATTTGCCTCGTTTTGGCCAATCACAATGGGTAAATCGGCCTAAATCCTGCAAAACACCTAAGCCAGTCAGCCCTCGCAATTTTTCTTGTTTAGACCAATTAGTAAGTTAATATATGATGATATTTATAATTATTTCTTAACAATTTTCACCTTAGTCATCTGACTTATTTGACTAATGCTAAATCCGCCCCTGATCGTCTGCCGTTTCTTTATATCGCGCTCCGTCCAACTTACCAATATACTTAGCCGACATGTCAACAATTATTGTGGCCGAATATTAGCTGATGGTTCTCATTAAGCATTAGTCGACGATGACGGGATGGTTTTGCTTTGTTTCCAGCTATATATATGTAATATCAAACCAGTGAATAAGTGTTAGTGAGGAATGACGCAAAGACGCACGGCGCGCAAAAATGACTTGTTATTTTATATTTGTATACTATATACGTTACCTAATAAATGGTATGTGAATGCTGTTTTGTCAATTAGATACTACAGTCGAAGCTCTCCTTGCGACCACTCCCGTAAGCGACCAGCTCTAGTTGCGACCACCCTCACGAAACCCCGTTTAAATTCCCTATTAAACTCTGTTACCAAAAGCTCTCGTAAGCGACCACTCCCGTAAGCGACCGCGACCACCTTTCAGATTCACAAACTGAGCTTTTTCTTTGTTTTTAAGCTCTTGTAAGCGACCACCCTTGAAAAACCCTTTGCAATCAGTCAACACTGCGCTAAAAAGCAATTTGATAACTTTTAATACAGTAAATAAATGTGATTATAAAATGCATAACAATGATTGAGTATTGCTGTTTCTGGCTGGTTGCCAGAATAGAAATGCTGCAGTATTTTTTTGGTCCAATCTCTCGTAAGTCGTAAGCGACCAACTTCAGCAATTTCAGTGGGTGGTCGCATACGAGAACGAATTCTCGTAAGCGACCAGTTCTAGTTGCGACCACCTTTTACAGTTCCCGAGGGTGGTCGCTTACGAGAGCTTCAACTGTATATACATGTAGCGCGAAAATTAGCATAAAGTATTAAAGTATAAGCTTTGGTCGGGTAATATCTTTTCCGTTGGAAAATATGGTAGTGATGACATACATTGACAGTATGCTAAGATATGTATCAAATACTCGATCAAATATGGACTAATATTCGGTCACAATAATTGTCGACATGAAAATCGATAGAAGTCGGCTAAGTAATATTGGTACGTTGGACGGAGCGCTGAGGAAATTTGTGTTAATCTATTATTGCATCTATATCTTTAAGTTCTTTGTCCCCCGGTAGTAAAACTGGAGAAAAAGACCCAGGCAAAATTAAAGCCGGAACAAAACCCCGCGACAAAGTTTACTCGCGCCATTTACTCGCGACTCGCGAGGCGCGCCAATTAGACTATTTCTAATTGTAGTATCAATTTTCATTTGATTAAAAGTTAAACATTGAGATTTGAGAACCAATCTGAATGAACTCAGTCTAAGACGTTTTGCACATATTTTTTAATTTATGCTGATATATAATATGCATCCACGTTCAATCCAACTGGGTACGAGGTTGCGTTCAATCATGTTTGCTCAAAAAGAAACTAAGAAGACGAAATTATTGACGTGTTTGGAAGCGCATTTTATTGTACATTTTGTCGGATTATTTCGGATCGGATCGGAATGTTTTATCAGGCTCAGATCGGATCGGTTTCGGATCTAAGAATTTCGGATCGGATTCGGATTTCAAGCATATATATAACCAATGGTCGGATAGTAACCGTCCAATCCAATCCGATCCAATGGACCGATGCACACCTTTACTTTGTACACACCTCAATTCGTGATATAAATTCGATAACAGTATCCGTGTTATACTGCTGAGTACTGAAGTATTCACCATTCGTTTGTAAAAGGACAAACTGAATAGTTTTTTTCTATAAATTCACTCATTATTTTAGGCCGGTCAAAATTTGGCGCTGGGGGAAAATGCCCCCTTTGCCTCATAGATAATCCGCCACTGTCAAGGTAGGTAATTCTCGCTCGAAATTTTCACTCGTTATTATGTTTGTCTTGTTGTTTTAATATGGGTCGATGTAGTTAGTCCTTAGAAGCATTTTCATGTTTCAATACAAAGACCCTATTTAGATCAACTATTTTTTTCTCAAACCTGATGCTACAATGGCAAGTGCTGTCTTTGTTTATTTTTTTGATTATTTTCGGAAGAGTGAACGTGATATATAAAAAAAAAGAATAGGAAAAAAATGTTCTAGTACCTCATTGCACCTTTACTATTTTTCCACATTTATATTTGAATTCGTACGTAAAACACGATTCAGAATCGCTGAGGAAGACATGATAGCATGGATAGTAAAAAGACTGGATAGAAAACTTATCATAATTATTTTAATAAGTGTTCTTCCATAAGTGAATTTTTGTTACATAGTCATAGGCGCTTTAAGGGGCTGTTTACATGGGAAGCGGGACGGGACGTTTGCCGGGACGGGACGTTTGCCGGGACGGGACGTTTGCCGGGACGGGACGTTTTTCATCCCGGGTTTACATGAGAATGTTTCCACCGGGACGATTTCACCCTGGAATACCCGGGATGTTTTACGCTCCGAACCGCGGGAAAGTTTTTAAAATGGCCGAAATGAATGCAAATAAGCGACAACTGCAATTTCTATCACTATTATCTTTGGGAGAGGCTGCGATGAATCTTCTATGTACAATCAACAGTTTAATTTCTGCTGATATTTAAAGTTTGTTTGCAGAATAACACACTTGTATCTACCTACCTAATGAAAAGAGAGAGCACCTGGAGAAGAAAGCTCAAAAAAAAACAAGAGCGAAAACCTAACCGAAAGCGTCGGTCTGCCTGGTATGTTCCAGGAAGAACAGATAGTTGGTGGAGTAACATGGTTTCTGGGGTTTTGCCCGAAGATGACTGGAAGAAAAACTTCCGGATGTCTCGTGAGTTGTTCGATCAATTGGTAAATGAGCTAAGCCCTTGGATATCACCAAGCCCTAATTCCCCTAAATATCGAGCTATTCCTGCTAGGAAAAAAATTGGTGTTACTCTTTACTACTTAAAAGACACTGGCTCATTATCCATGACAGCTAACACGTTTGGCATTCACATTTCTACTGTGTCCAACATAATTAAAGAGGTGTGCTCAGCTATAGCCTACAAACTTGGACCAACATATGTAAAGTTACCCCAAACAGAAAAAGAAATGATTGAAAAAGCTGCTGAGTTGGTATCAAAGTATGGTATGCGTCAAGCTTTTGGATGTATCGATGGCACCCATGTACATATTTTGAGACCACTTGAGCACTCCCAGGACTACTTTTGCTACAAACAGTACTTTTCATTAAATGTACAGCTGTTTGTGACTTCAGAGGCATGTTCATGGACATAGACTGCAAGTGGCCTGGAAGTGTGCACGATGCAAAAGTTTTTTCAAACTCCAGCATTAGCACAAAGCTACGGAATCAGGATATACCTTTCACATACCAAGAAATTTTTCCTGGTAGATGCAAAATTCCCAATTACGTCATAGGAGATCCAGCCTATCCTCTCACATCATATTGTATGAAAGAATATGACAACTGTTCAAGTAATTCTAAAGTTGTATTCAACAGCCTATTGAGATCTGCCAGGAATCCAGTTGAATGTGCTTTTGGAAGACTAAAGACACGATGGGGCTTCTTGACAAAGAAGGTTGACTTAGCACTGGAATTTGTTCCTACATCTATCTACGCTTATTTTGTTCTCCATAATTATTGTGAGCTTAATAAATGTGTCATTGATCCTGAATTGGTAAAACTACACATAGACAAGCATAGAAAAGAAAAAGAGAATGGAAATATTTCACCAGATCCAGTTTTCTCAGGAAACCTAGAGGAAGGCGAAGTGGTTAGAGATGTACTAAGATGCTACATAGAAGACAATTTAAACAGAGAATGAAACAAAACACAAATATGTTTTTTTGAATCTGTTATTTTGCTTTCATACCCCCAAATCCCCCTAAACAGATCTTGAAGGTGCATAGGTTGGACACTGTGCTGATCAAAAAAGTCGGTTCCAGAACAAAAAGCACCTCCCAAAAAAAAAATTTTGAATGTGCATCCCTGCTTGCAATTCTAGTACACTGCTATAAAAACAAGCTTTATAACATGAACACAACATAAATAATATTATGCAACATAAACATACCATTGTTAATATTATAAAATAATGTCTTCCATTTATTGTTCAAAGTTTGGTTCAAAAACACTTTAAAAAAGTATTTAATGTGTAACAGTACTTGTTCATGCTTACTCCCTCTGAGTGTCAGAGTGCACCCTTGTGTAAAACACTGATCCAGGTGCTCGTTGCGGTTCAAAATATTCATTAGAATTTGCCTGTTGTTCCTGTGACTGCAACAAAGGCTGTGAAACAAGCTGTGCCTGTTGTGGTACTTGATTTATGTTGTAACGCATATTATTTTGAGGTATCGAAACACGACCAATGACGTCCATAGATTTTGCTATATAATTGCTAATGGAAAGCATAGACTTGCTCATGTTTTCCAAAGCATGGACAAATGAATCGTTAGATCTTTTCAACATCTCACGAATTTCTTTACGGTCTTCTCGGTCTTCTTTGGCTTCTTTTAAAAGAAGGGCATCGCGTTGTGAAGCTGATAAACGTCGCTCTAGATGTTTTCTTTTATTATCTATAAATGTCGCCACGTGATCTTTTGATTTCTTCTTCTGATTATCATTCTTGGCACTTGATTCTTTGGTTGCACTTTCTTCAGGGTCTTCGCTGGCAAGACTTGATTCTTCAGGTTCAGTTAAGCTTTATTGCTCTTCTCCGCTGTTGTCATGCAACATTGACCAGATTAGAATTAACGAAGCTGGAATCAACTCCGCAAGATAGTGGTTTCGTATTTGGGCTACCACCCCAACGTTGTTTCAGTCTATCATAATGCTCGAAAACAATTTTACCACTACCGCTTCGTGTACCATTGAGAATCGCTTTCGAAAAGCCCTGTCGGATATCTTTAATCTTTTCAAGGATTCGTTGATACCCACGACTGATCTGTTTCTTCTGCTCTTTAAATAACCGCTTCTCTTCCTCTGATGCATCGTCGGTCAAAATGATGGGCGAAGGTCCAAATGAGTCCTCGTTGTAAGTATGAAGTTTGGCCATTTCCTCTCTGATGGCGCGGTACTGAACCAGTTTATCTGCATCAAAATCAATGTTTGAGAATTCGCATCTCACCTTGTAATCCAGCAAACACGTAATTAAATTATCAATCATTTCATCCGATAATTGAAATGATTTCCTTTGCTTCTTATTAGCAGATTGTTCATTCGAATCACTTGAGGTAGGGGCACTCTGTGCATGGAAGCCATTTTTGTTTTTGCATCACATGACAAATCTTGCAAAGTCAGCATAATATCGTCCCGCTAAAGCGGGACGGAGTGTTTACATGAGGAAAATTGTCTTGGATTTGCCGGGATCCCGGCTGAGCGAACCGGGATCCCGCTTTGCCGGGACGGGACGAAAGACGTCCCGGAAAATATTTTTTCATATAAACGGAACGGGATAAATAAAAGAGATATACATGCAAGGGATCCCGGCAAACGTCCCGTCCCGCCTCCCATGTAAACAGCCCCTAAGTGGCTCATTAAATTTACATACATGTCCAGTATACTCCATTTTACTCGATACGAAAACAATTTTCGAATCGTTCAAATCAAACGAATTGTCAAAACGTTACGAATCGCCGGAATTGTAAATCTGGTTAAATCAATCTAGTATCGGAAATAAGCGGTTTACACTGAGTTGTGGACACTTTTAATTGAAGTTAATATTGTATTTAGGTAATCATTGATATGTTTAAACATTCTCTAGTCAATTAAGGAATGTGTCGTCATGCTTAGTTGGACTGTGTGAAACCACCATGGGAGTTCACAATCGTTCGATTCGTTAAATTCCTTCGATTGGCTCGAATCGAAATTCTACAGGGCTCCGCATGAATACAGACAATGTGTTTTTTCTTCCATTCTTATAATCGCGCACTTATATACTGTATTTACGAATACACTTCCATATTCATGCAAGAGAACGCATATATATAGTGCATTACTCCATACAGAAATTCATTGAACGACTGAGTTTCTTTTGTCATGGATACGCAGAATAATACTGTGCATGGTTAGTCGGTTTGGTCTGTGTCATTATCTCATAGTCGTGTCACTGATAACCATGCCGCAATTGTACATTTTCCCTCGTTCTTTTAAATAGTTTGCAATAATAGCGCAGAAAATTAAATACAGTGGTCAGACACGGTGCATGCGTTCTGTGTCATTGTTATAACTATCTCACTGATTGCTATGCACGCAATCATGCACTTTCCTTCGTTCTTTTAAATACTTTGTAATAATAGCGCAGAAATATAACGTGGTCAGACAAGGTGTGTTCTGTGTCATTGTTATAACCACCTCACTGATTGCTATGCACGCAATCATACACTTTCCCTCGTTTTTTTAAAATGCTTTGCCATAACAGCGCAGATAAATCGATTTGAACGATTCGAACGAATCTAACCATGGTAGGTAGGTAGGTAGGTAGGTAGGTACGTAGGTAGGGAAAACTTTATTTAAACACGCTAGCCTCGTCAACATTAGCTGATTTCCACGAGTGGCGTCACACTATTTAATACATGCAAGTAGGAATGAAATAAAACAAGAAAGTTCATTATGTACAAGTACTACGGTATATAACTATATAAGTAAAATATTAGTGATTAAAATGATATATACATACATTTTACATGCATCAGGAAGTAGGAGGTTTGATCCAGCATCATAGTCAAGTTGGGCGTATCTTCCTCTTGAAACAATCGACCGTATATCGGCCAATTTAACTTCCCACGGAAGATCATTCCACAACATGGCACCGCTATATTTGAAGCTCTTTTTTTTAAATTCAGTTCTGGGCTTCGGAAGTGTTAAATCTTTATCACTATTATTTTCTTAAATTATGTATATTTTGTGAAACGCTCCTTTCACAAAAGGATTGTGTTAGACCCGGGGCAGTGTGGTCATTGAGTATTTTGTACATAAAACAGATTTTGCATGTATAAGATCGCTTTACATCCAACGTTTCCCATGATAGGGTGTCGAGAACATCGGCTGACCTAGCGTCATAAGTGGCTCCCGTAATTACTCTTATATATAAGATAAAACACAATCCGAAGACGAACATCTTGAAAACCCAAGATATGGATTAAGACGAGACAAAGATGAAACGGTTATATTTCGACTTTATTGCAAAGTCATCATCAGATCAAGTGACTATAAAATTAAATATATACGTTCTTTATATTTACAAGAATTTCTTCCGACCCTACGTCTACTAGACTTTCTTCATTACAAAGTTATCTCTCTACCTTTCTTAAACGTGATGAAATTTCAGAATCTGAATACGCTTTTTTAAGACCGAAATCTGTGCATTTTGGTCGGGCACATGGCCTTCCTAAGACACACAAAAGTTTCTCTTCGTTACCTAAATTTCGACCGATTGTTGACACCACTAATACTCCGCATTACAACGTTGGTAAATTTCTATCTAATTTGTCTAATCCGCTCACCCACAATGAATTTACTCTTTCCGATTCGTTTCAAGCCGTATCCGATATTAACTCTATTCCAAAACACTTATTTCCTGAAGGTTATCAGTTAGTTTCGGTTGATGTTGTTTCCTTATTCACTAACGTCCCTCTTCTAAAAACAGTCAACATTATATTAGATCGTATTTTCAATGAAAAGTTAATTGATACTAATCTTAGTAAACGAACTTTGAAAAAACTAATTTTAGATCCATGTAACAAAACCGCTTTTTCTTTTAATCATCAACTCTATGAACAAGTTGATGGTGTATCATTGGGTTCTTCTCTCGGTCCTGTACTCGGCAACCTTACTGAATTAGAAAAACTAATTGTTTTAGATCTTATTAATTGCGGTATAATTACGTTTTACAGACGTTATGTTGATGACACTCTAATTAGTACTCATCAAGCCTTCCGACATCTCTACTGTGTTAGAGAAATTCAACTTGATTTCACCGTTGACACTTTTGATATTGGACTCGTCCATTTTTATAGATATTAAAATCTCTGCTGATTGTACTGATATTTATCGAAAAGATATACTCACACCGGTCAGTATACACATTTTTCCAGTTTCGAACCTGTTCCTCGTAAAACCGCTTGGATAAAATCCCTATTTCACCGCGCTTTTAAAATTTGCAGCTCTAATTAAGAATTGTTTGAAAATCAAATCTCCAATATTAAATCTTTTATGTCTTGGAACGTTTTTCCTAACAGCATCAAAAATATTTTGCTTAATAAATTAAAGAAAAAACATCTTTCTTCGCGGCTTCGTCTATTTGTGTTGATAAGCAAGAAGATAATCTTCCAAAAATTTGGTTTCGTATTCCATATCTCGGTAACCGTGGTGAAAACCTAGTTAAGTCTTGCATTAAGAAAATTCGCCGTTGCCTTAAAGAGCCTGTTAATTTTATTTTCATTTACAATACTAAAAAGCTTCTTATTTTCTTTCAAATAAAGACAAAATTCCTAACCTTTCTCGCAGTAACGTTATTTATCAGATTTCCTGCCCATGCTGCGGTTCTAAATACATTGGTAAGACAGATCGCTGTCTCAATATAAACGACTTATTGAACATGGCGCACACGTTAACACTAGCTCTGTTGCTCAACACTTAACCAATTGCGAATCCGCGCAACATTTAGTTAACTTAAACAATTTATTTGATCAGTTAAATGATACTCCTTCTTCTCCTCTTCATATTTCTTTCACTATTACCGATCTCATTCTTTCATCATAATTTTAAAATTCTTCAGTCGTGTAGATCTTATAGCCCTAACTTTCTTCTTTTTCTCGAAGCACTTCATATTAAGTACAATAAACAAGAACTGAACTTTGGCCTTAAAGCCAGTAAAGAGTTAGCACTATTTCCATAGATAATATCATTATGTATACTTAGCAGATTTGTACATTTAAGCGTTAGCCTATCACTTCTTTTGTATATTTTCAAAATTTTAAATTTTGAATTTAAATTTTGTAATGTTACTTTCGCCGTTGTAATTTAACACTAAGCCTATTATCAGTTTTATTCCCTTGTAAATATAAAGAACGTATATATTTAATGTTAGTCACTTGGTCTGATGATGACTTTGTAATAAAGTCGAAATATAACCGTTTCATCTTTGTCTTGTCTTAATCCATATCTTGGGTTTTCAAGATGTTCGTCTTCGGATTGTGTTTTATCTTATATTTCTTTAAATTGTCGGCTGGCCTTGGCTTTTGGTGCAATTACTCTTATTTATTTATTTAATTATTTATTTAAGGTGGCTCCATACAGTTTCTTGAAAAATGGAAAATACAAGTTTGAGAGTCCAAAACACGTACATAAACAATTCGGAAAAAGAATAAAACTAAATGTTATACATAATTAAACAGTCTGACAATCAAAAACTGTTGCCAAATAAATACCAACAGTTGTTGCTCTGGCAACAATGAGTAATCAATAGGCCGATTTTAAACAAATTCTGTAGAACGGATAATTTTTTTTCCGGAAAAATCATGTTTGTTAATTTTTTTTAAATTTCGTTCTACAGAATCTTTTTAAAATCGGCCTGTTGATTACTCATACTTCAAGGAAAGTTTTAATGAAAAAAAAATTGGGGGTCACCAAAGTTTCTTCCGAATTACATTAGTTTGAAGGGTAATTGGCAGCCATATTGAAACGTCATTGTTGCCATAGCAACAACTGTTGCTATTTATTTGGTTGCAGTTTTCGATTGTCAGACTGTTTAACTATGCACAACATTTAGTTTTATTCCTTTTCCGAATTGTTTAATCACGTGTTTTGGACTCTCAAACTTGTATTTTTCAAGAAACTGTATTTAACTTCGGCCGCCGTTGGTGGATTAACAAAGTAAACAAAAAATATGCAACGGCATTGGAACACTAACACAGCTTGAGCCAATTACGTTAGTGACCTAGAGCTTAAATTACAATAACAATAAAGATACTTAAATATATAACTGAAGAAATGATAAATGGTAACGGTTTTCTCATACTACTGGTTAAAACAAAATTTAGAAACAACAGTCCATTGAACTGCACAACTGTCTTCCCTAGTGGCATTTCAGGCATATTGATTTCCATGTCCGTTGTTTTTCAATATCGAAAATTGTTCTGGTCGCCGAAAAATAGTAGTCAAACAGAACGGTCTTGAACTGGTACAAGGTCATGTCCAGCTTGCGTAGATTATCAGGGAGGGTGTTCCAGGTTCGATTGGCTCTAACTGTATAGCTGTTTTGCTAACATAAAGTTCTGGTTTTAGGGATTTGGTATGTAATTGAGGAATTGACTGTAGCACGAAGAGTCATGGAAAGTTTTGATTTATTGATTGGTTTTGGAAGGATATCCGGAGCAGTTACAACCATGCAGACCATTCTCAGCTTTGAACAAAAACACAAGGTCAAGATATTCGTGCCAGTAACATATGGGTAACATCCCTAAAGTGATCAGTCTTGGCTTGTATGGAATATCTTATCCAAAGGGAAGGCCCATTATGAATTTTGTTGCCCTCCGTTGCACACTTTCTACCTCCGTAGTTAGGATAATCGTCTGTGGGGCCCATACTTGAGAAGATTGGACCTCGCCAAACCAAGATAGAGAGTGCGACGAACAGTTACATTTCGAGCCTTGGCGGCCGAACGTCTGATAAGACCAAGCAGTTTATTCGCTTTAGTGATCTGTTCGCGGACTTGGATTTTCCAGGTGAGGTCGTGGGAAACTGTAACTCCGAGGTCTTTTTGACTGGAGACATTTTCTAAAACTCTACCGTCGGTCGAATATTGAGTTTCTAGCGACACTGAGGACTTTGCACTTATTGCCATTGAACTTTAATCGCCACAGCTGTGCCCAATTTTCTACATTTCGAGCCCCGGTACGAGATTCAATGATGGAAAAGCATTCGGTGTCGTCGGCGAAAAGTGAAACATCCACCAATGGTGAAGATATTGACAAGGGAAAGTCGTTTATGTAGATTAGAAACAGCAATGGTCCTAAAATATATAGACCCTTGGGGAACATCAGAAGTAATTGGAAGCGTGTCCGACATAGCGATAGATAGTTCTTGAATCAGTTTAGAAGATTTCCCGTGATTCCAAAATAACAGAGTTTTTGAATAAGTCGGAGGTGGTCAACGGTGTCAAAAGCTTTCGATATATCAAGATACAGGACGTCGGTTTGTTTTCCTAGATCAAGATTTTGACCAATGCGATGCAGGACGGATAAAAGTTGACCAGTGCAAGAACGCCCTTTGAGGAAACCATACTGTTGGAAAGTTTCCATTGTGCTGGAAGAGTGCCGTGTTTAAGTGATTTGTTGAATAGCCATGTTAATGACGGTGTGATGCTATTTGCACATTTATTGTCCGGCCCAGAGGCTTTGTTGGGATGGAGATGACGTAGCGCGTCGGATACTTCATTGGGTTGTAGGATAATATCAGAGAAATTATTTTCTTTGCGAAGTTGGTGTGACATTAGTCTGTTTCTCGTCAATCTCTTTCAAAAACACACTGAGTTGAAGTAGCGATTGAATAAGGTAGCCATTTGCTTTGGAGAATTGGCAACTAATTACAGGGTGATTCCTCATCAGCTGTAGCAAGGGAAACTTGTTGCGGAACACTGCTAGACTTAGTTGTTGTTTTGAAGAATGACCAGAAACGCTTTGGATTTGAGGTAAAGGTTGAAGTAAGTGAAACAAGGAATTTTTCTCGGCTGGATTTTATCAACTTCTTAGTGGAACGACGGAGGCTCTTATATTTCTCTGAAACCATGTCAGAATTGGCGCGCAGAAGTTTTCTTCGTAGAGTTTCCTTCTTTTTGAGGCCGTCGATTATTTCATTAGATAACTACTGTGGATTATTTCGTCCCTTATAGCAAAAAAACAATCCCTCCATGTAATCCAGTCGTCGTTAATATCAGACGAGGAGTCTGATGACCAATTAAAAGAGAGTGATTCAAGAGCACGGTTCATTTTGACGAAATCTCCACGCTTAGTCAATTATGGTTCTTCGAATTCTGTGAGGTGCTTTCCAGTTTATTGCAAAGTCGAACAGAACGCATTTGTGATCAGAAAATAAATTGAAAGAGACCGGCTCGAGAACTTCGATATTATTTATATTGTCAGGCATGTTAGTGATAACGAGATCAAGAGTGTTCTTTTCCCTTGTTGGGGCTAAACATTTATGAGAGGTAGTTCGAGAGACTGGTTTGTTATTCAACAAGACACGACTATCGCCAACAAATGATATTAAATCCTTGGGATAATTATAGAATTTATGGATAGGATGACAAAACTGATTTAAATCATTTAATGAAAGTTGAACATATCAAAGCAAATTTTAGATTTCATTATTAAATTCTGGTTGTAAAAATTATATTGTTTTTAGGAGGTTTCAAAAGGGATTATTCTTAGCCAGCTTTAATGCTTCCCTATATGCATACATGTTTTGCAAAGGCAGAATTAATAAAAGTCAACAGCTCAAAAATGACATTTATAATAGAGTCCGAGATAAAAAAACAATTCAGTAGAATCGGATTCTAGAAATAAGTATTAAACAGACAACGTTTCAGTCGAAAATTTGGAAATACAACCAAAAAAATCGCCAAAGCCCATGAGTATTTTTTGATAATATAAAGTGCATGCAATGCTAATGAAAAACATTACGTCTACATAAGCTTATAAAGGTAGTATTTTAAGTTAGCTTTAGTTAATAAGATGATTTATGGTTTGGACGAGCAAAGGGAAAGCACAAAAACGTGAAGCTGCATATATTGTTTAGGTTAAGCGAAAACTTGAAAACAACAAGAATCCTACCGTTAACTTTAAAATGATTTGACCACGGCTCGCCACGGAGTGACTACAAACACTGGAATTCAGATCGAGTTTTGGTTTTACGGCGTTTGGTTTCTTGGTTTCTCTTCAAGATATATTAAACGGGTTGTTTGTATCATTCTTTTCTTCGTCCTTCTTTTCTTCGTGCTCCATTTCGTTTCGTTTAAATAAACGAAAGCAAAATACTATTTGTTTGAGAGTTTATACTTTATAGTTTTCTTTGTCGCTAGTCACCAGTATCCAACAATTCTTACCGCGTGACACCCTACGACGTATATATATATATATATATATATATATATATATATATATATATATATATATATATAAACTATTTCCAGATTTTCGTCTCCCTTGCTTTTTCTACACGCGTGTAAAATGACTCCACGCGTGTCGAGATTAGCACCCTCACCGGGCTCCTCACCTCACTTGGGAAATTGCTCGACTTTCGAAAAGCTAAAAACACTCGCCTACGGCTCGTGTTTCGTTACGCTTTTCTCCAGTCTCGCAATTTCTCGCGTGTTTGGATCAGAGTATCCAAACACGGAAAACCATTTGGTATTTCTTTATTCAGTTCAGGTAATAACATTCCTTTAATATCAGTGTACATAATAATTGTAAGATAATTGAAATTAAACTTCTCTTGCAGCAATTATGAAACATTTTGATGAGGAGCTGGGTTGAGTCAACTCGTGTAAACAACCCCTAAGATTTGCTTTTAGATGTGCCAAATGACTGCAAAATTTCTGTTAAAAAATACAATAAGCATTTAGCAAAAAATGCATAAAAAATATATAAATACACTGCACAACAGCATGATGCAGTGCTGCAAGGAAAATATTTTGGTTTTTACAGGAAATGTTTCAGGAAAGACAAGAAAAGTATGAAATATTTAGCTTTGTCAACCAACATTCATTGCACTAAGGCAGAAAAACCCCAACCAGGTTTCAAGAAGTAAATGTGTTCTCTGTTTTCTCTTACAAGTATACAGTACATGGCTTGATTAACTCATTCCTGTCGGGGGCTTCCCCAGAGGTGAATAAAATCGTCTGGCGTTAGCCAGAATAAAATACTAAAGACCAATTCGGACAAGAAAGAGTTAAAGACATAGTTTATATAACTAGCTCATTCCTAGCGGGGGCTTCCCCAGAGGTGAATAAAATCGTCTGGCGCTAGCCAGGATAAAATACTAAAGACCAATTCGGACAAGAAAGAGTTAACAGATATGTAATGGCAACAACTGATGCTATTGTAAGTATATGTGAGTAAATGCATGAAAAAACAAGACCTTAATTAATTGGCAATTTAATTAAACAGGTTTAATTTATTAGAAACTAAGTACCATGTTTGATATTTGTTTTAATTTTCCTTTTATATAGCTTAATGGCACTTAATGGGCTTAACAAGAAGCTAGGATAATAGGATCTACATGTAAATATTTTGCTTTATAGCACTGGCTTCACATGGGGATATTAAATTCATAGCTGATAGCAATTTATAACTATAAAAAACTGATATTTGTTTTTCTTCATTACTGGGTTCACTTTGTAAATTTCAGTTTTGCCAGACAAGAAGAAATATATTAATTAGAAGAAGAATTTGCTTAGCATTCAACATATGTGGCTGAAAAATAATAGAAATTGGAGAATTTGTTTGCGAATCACGAGTTCCGGCCAGGCACTAATCAAATGTGTTTCTTTTTCTCTTTTAATAGAAATAACAAAGTTTGGAAGAGAATTTCAAAACTGCGACCTGGAGATCAACTCATATAGACAGAGTAGTTTGGCAATGAGAAACTTGGGTTTTGAATATTAAAGACTATTGCAACTTGCAAGCAAATATATTGCATCCTAACATTGTTTACTTCGGGTTTTTGTTTTTATACATATAACAGAACATATATCTTTTTTCATTGTTCTAAAACACATGATATGTGTACCTTTAACAGAATAAAGTTTTTACATACCTGTTGTTTCAGACTTCAGTCGCAGAGTCTTATTTGTCTCCATCTCGAACCCGGGTAAATTTTCGTACCGGAGTTTTTTACGTCCAGGAAAACATCCCTGATACAGCCTGTTGCAACAACATTGTTCACGTCTGTTGGCACAGTAAAAACAGGATTGTTATCAGGCTGATAAACACTGTTAGAATGTTGATTCATCATCCGTGAACATTGTTGTTCGAACAGGTATGAACAGCACTGTTGACAATACTGTTCACAGGGTGCAGCACAGCATTGTTCACGGCCGTTCCGAACAACACTGTTCACGCCTGTTGACAACTTGCAACAGGCTGTGCGTTTTTACGCGTGTACCGTTAGCGTTCCAGGTACTCTGATCAGATTTTAACTTACATCCAGTTCACTGGTCCTGAAAAGCCAATTTTTGAATTGGGAAACTTTGCCTTTATATTGACAGCGAGGCTTTCGATTTTCTGTGCACATTGTTTAGCGGAATCCAATGGGAGGTTATTAGTCCCAGCATGAATAATTTACATGTGACGGATTTGATTGGAGATTGATGGTGTTGATTTCTTTTTCGATTTCATCTGCGGTTTTCCCTGGAAACGTTTGTATGTGTACTTTCTTTTTTGTCAGTTTGTTAGGTTGAATGTTCTTAATAATTGATTCACATCACAATGTCAGATCCTGCAGTTTGGGGTTGTTCACTTTGTGGTGTATTCTCAATGCCATTACCCGATTGCTGTTTACTACTCTTGGGAGGTTGACGTTGTTCGTTTTGATGCTCGGTCATGCGTTCCATCTGGGTATTTCCTTCATCGCCATCGATCTGCGGGTTATCAGTTTGTTTATCGGGTTTTTTTCGCCGTCTTGGTCATCGCTTAAGATTTCATACCTGTTGATTGTCTTAACTTCCTAGATGTCTGATGTTTCATTTTCTTTTTCTTGTCGTTCTCGCCCAGTCGCTGGCTTGCCAGTTGTCAATATGATTTAATTTATTCAAACTTTGTTGATATCGTGTCGTTGCAGTTTCAGGGCGGTGACCAGGCTGTTTTTCTCTTGCTCTAGATGTTTTACTTTTGTATTCAAATCAGACATGATGAGAGATATATTTAAGTTCCTTTCCCGAAGATCGTCATTTTCTTCAATGAGTCTTGCTTTCTCTTTCCTTAGATCGTCTACAACATCTTCCAGAGCATGTGTTTTGTCTGTTTTGTTATCGTTTAAGCTATAGACTTCGGCACTGCATGAGAGCTTCTAATCTGTCGTTGGTATTTTTCATGAATCTTGTTACTTGATATTGGAATTCTTTGGTAGATAATGTGTCATCAATTGATTGCGTACCCAAAGGGCCAAAGGCGCCCATCTTCATGTGCAGATTTTCTTCGTCTTGTATTGTTAAAAAGCCGGTAACACTGTTTTCTCCGTTCCCGACCATCAATAAGAATTTGACCTTTATTTCATCAGCCTTTTCTCCTTTAATAGTTGGTGTTCCACTTACAGAGTACCAGCGGATAGATATTAATTCGTTTTCGTAGAGTTTGGAACCACCGCCGGGAGATGTCCACTTTATATCGGGCAAATTTAGTCGAGCGACAATGTCACAGAGGCAATAAGTGCACAGTGTGCTTGGCCTCTACCGCCGAGATATAGCGCACTGTGAACTTATACGCGTACATCAACTACACTACAACTACAATACTATATATATATGCGGTTGTCACAGACGATCGCATGTGTATAAGTAATTGGTGAAATTCATTCAGATTGTTCCAAGCTAAACTGATGGGCTGTAGTACAGCGAAACACGTGTCTGTAGATTGAACTATATATATACATATATATATATATATACGATATATATATATACGCATGAAAATAACTTAACTATCTAATCGTAGACCTGTAATTTGGATAGGACGAATCGGAACACTGCAACGATTCGAACGAATCGATCGAATCGAACGAATCTAACCTTCTCTACGAGGTATAGCGCACTGTGCAGTTATTTTCGAGTATATCAACTACCCCAATTATATACGCATGAAAGTAACTTAACTCTCTAATCGTAGGCCTGTAATTTGGATAGGATGAATCGGACAATTCGAACGATTCGAAACACTGCAACGATTCGAACGAATCGATCCATTTGAACGAATCCAACGAATCTAACCATCTCTACGAGATATAGCGCACTGTGCAGTTACACGTATATCAACTACACCGCACTGTGCATGCAGTAATACGCGTATATCAACTACATGTACACCAATAATATACGCATGAAAATAACGTAATTACTCTAAAACTGTAATTTGGATATAGGACGAATCTGACAATTCGAAACGATTCGAAACACCGCAACGATTCGAACGAATCGATCGATTTGAACGTTTCGAACGAATCTAACAATCTCTACGGGATATAGCGCACTGTGCAGTTACACGTATATTAACTATACCAATTATATCGGCATGAAAATAACTTAAGTCTCTATTCGTAAAACTGTAATTTGGATAGGTCGAGTGGTCGAGTATGACGACTTGGACGATTCGAAAGACTAGCTTCAACGACTCCAACGAATGGAACGAATCGAACCATTTGTATAACACAACGCAGCTAGTATCCAGTCTAAAATAGTAAATCGTACCATTTGTTCTAGACATTATACACTATGTATAATATAATAACACGTAACAATCGCTATATAAGTGTGTGGAGAGTTAGGACTTATATATTTCATTACAACTAAACCGAAATTTTGATCCGTTGTTATGTGTTTAAAGTATAAGTGTACTGGGGAGTGACTACACCCAAATGTCAAATCTGACAATTCGAACGACTAGAGATCTAAATCTCGAATCGATACTGATTGAGGGTATTGGACATCAATCTAAATTTACGTCTGAAATAACAGTACGTGATTCTAAAAGGCATGTTCAAAAATTATTTTTAATTACTTTAAGTGTTCTTCTAAATACAATCATAAGACTGGGGTAAATTTTCGTTGCTTGGGCCTGTACTTTAACAGCGCGGACTGAGACTTTGCACAACCTCGTTCCCAGGGCCTTTTTGAAATTGGGAGGGCGGGAAAAGGCCCTGGTATCGGGTGGTCACAGCACCCAGAAATACCGGGTGTAATAAATTAGCAATTTACTTTACTATGGAATGAATCATTCTGAGTAAAGGCCATCCCGTGGGAGAAGTTCATTGTAATGGCGGTCCCGTTAGCGGTCCACCGAAGCTATTTGATCATAACTGGCACAAAACTATGCATAATTATGTTTCCCGAGAAATGTTTAAGAAAATAAATCAACCAATGAAAACGAAGAGTCCACCAGCCGATGCCATTTTCCCGCCCTCTCATTTTCAAAAAGGCCCCGGGAACGAGGTTGAGATTTTGCATTCATCACTGGCCTCGAGTTGCCAACAAAGACCTTGTTAATTTTGACGGCATAATTATAGTCTTTGAGACAAAAAAAATTACGGCTTCAGTTATTTTCAACTGTCTTTCCTATACACAATATTATAATACTATGTTCCGGAAATATTAGCCTTAATATTAGACCGCTAAAAGGGTATTACCTGCCTCCTTTTAAAATGCAACAGATATTCTATTTACTTTTTGAATTAAATGTACATTTTCTTAATGAAAATAGGAATCTTTAAAGAAAAAAATTTCAAGCGAAAGAAACTGCCTCAGTGTCCCTTAAGAGGTACAGGGCAACATATGTTTATGTTTCGTAGAGCGTAACGCTACGAAAGCTAGCAATTAATTCTTAGTTGGAGGAGCTCAGCTTTTCATTCCCAACTCCATGGCTAAGACCCGCCCTTCTACAGTTATACAAAGTTGTTGTAGTCTGTTATAGTTGTTAATGATTGCTGCAACATGATTTATGACTTATATGTGCGAACACAAAGTTACCACATTTGTATTAATCAAAATATTAGATTAAAAAATAATAGATTTACAGGAATTACGGCTAAAAAGAAATTAGTTTTTTTATCTTTTTCGTAAAGTTCCATCCACCACTTCCTTGCTTGTTTGAAGCAGTTTAATTTCTTCAAGATATTTTGCAAGATCATTTCGGCTAAACTTTTCATGTTTGTCGTTGAACAAATTTAAACATTTCGCTTCTTTTTGCCTTGGTTGCGGATACAATTGACTTTGAAGTACATTATCAACTTCTTTCTCAAAAAGGTTTAGTAAACCAGCCAATCGTTGCCATGAGGAGACAATGTACGAAGCCAGTCTTTCTATTTCCCTTGGAAAAGGGAAAGTTGAGTGTTGTCCAAAACTTGTTCTTTGATGTCTGGGGTAAAAAATTGCAAACGACGTCATCGTTATATATATATATATATATATATAGTATAGTTTAAGTGGGCTTACCTCAAAATGTTGAGTGTCGCAACTGTCAGTTTCACGCGGGGCGATCTTCAGGTAAGCCCACTTAAACTATACTACATTCGCTCTACCTTTATGGTATTGTGCGCTTTCCGACATTCCGTGAACAAAATCACACGTGCTCGTTTGTATATATATATAATTGAGTTTAATGCTGAGTCGCTACTCTGAGTTTCACGCTTACGCGATCTTCAGATCCCTGTTGCCTGAAGATCGCGTAAGCGTGAAACTCAGAGTAGCGACTCAGCATTAAACTCAATTATATTACGCTCTGCCTATAATGGTATTGAGCACTCTTGAACCTTACGCCAACTTAGTGACCTTTATGTTACATACTGTTTTTGGTATATATATATATTTATTATATGGAGAAGAGTATTTTACTAGCAACTAAAACACTCGTAGAATCCATATTTCACTACATCCTGGAACCCGAGTGGCGTATTTCTCGTATGTAACGCTCGCGAGTGACATATCGACAAGTCAAAATTTACGCCTTTTGCCGCAAATTTCGAATCAAGTAAATTTGAGCCAGTAACTTCTCTTAATTCAAAATTACGTAAAATTACGTATTCGAAGAAGTTGTTGTATTTTTCATTTGTATTTTCTAAAAGTTTAGGTCAAGCGGTTGTGGTTTTTGAAACCCAGTTTATCAACATCACTTCCACGCATAATTTTATTGTCCATATAATAAATAGAACATCACACGGTTGCTCAAAGATATGGATTATATTGTCCTTGCCACTCGAACATAAAATCCATATCTTCTCGCCACCGTGTAATATCCCCTTTATATATATATATATATATATATAAGTGAGTTATGGTTCACGAAATGTTAGAGAGTGCTCAATACCATATATAGATAGAGCAAAATACAAAGTATAAAGTATAGTTTTACCTTGAAGTCTTGAAGACTTCAAGGTAAAACTATACTTTATACTTTATATATATATATATATATATATATATATATATATTATATGGAGAAGAGTATTTTACTAGCAACTAAAACACTCGAAGAATCCATATTTCACTACATCCGGGAACCGAGTGGCGTATTTCTCGTATGTAACGCTCGCGAGTGATATATCGACAAGTCAAAATTTACGCCTTTCGCCACAAGTTTCGAATCAAGTAAATTTCAGCCAGTAACTTCTCTTCAGTTTTTCACGTAAGATGACGTATTCGAAGAAGCTGTTGTATTTTTCATTTGTATTTTCTAAAAGTTAAGTTTTAGGTCAAGCGGTTGTAGTTTTTGCATTAAAACCCGTCCCCAGTTTATCAACATCATTTCCACGCATAATTTCATTGTCCATATAATAGGTTGCTCAAATATATGGATTTTATGTTCTCGTGGCAAGAGCAATATCTCACTGCGTTCACTCGTAAGATATTGTCCTTGCCACTCGAACATAAAATCCATATCTTCTCGCCACCGTGTAATATCCCATATATATATATATATTATATATATTAAGCGATCATCATGCAGGCAACTGAAAAAGTTTCAATTTAGCTTCTGTTTGTAGCTAAAGTGAAACTTTTTCAGTTGCCTGATGATCACTTAACGCGTGAAACTCGGAGTGGCAACGTTCATTTTATTCAAATAAAATCTAACTTGCTCTACCTTCAAAAGTATCGAGCACTCTGTGGTCTATTGTAAACGGCTACTTTAACTATTATATATATATATATATATATATATATATATATATATATATTATATATATGTAATATTTATAAACCGCGCAGGAGGGCTTTATCGGATATAAAACACGAGGTACTGCAAGGTTTTTAAATGGCTTCTAAAAAGAATCACTTCATACGTTCATTGGCGTAGTAATTTTGAAAATTAAGCTTATCTCAGCCGTTAAAAACCAGCGAGAAACTTAGAGCAAGTCTATATCACATGATTTTTCTTTGTGTTTTCCTCATGAATTATTACTGAATTTTAGAAATATATATATATATATATATATATGTATCCTAATGGGAGGGGGGAATCTATATTAAAATGACATATGCTGGTATTATTTCTTTTAAATTAAAATTTAAGATATCTGTATGGTACAGAAAAACATAAATTAGGCTTAACATCACTACATCCGTACTGAAATGTAAGTCTTTTGTATAAGTACTACAGCTCTTTATCCAAAATACTAAAGCATAAAATTAGAATTAACAAACCAGTGCAAAAGGTTAAAATGCCTCTGTTTGATTGTTTAAAAGAATGATGAAAACATTGCTAAGCTAGGCAGTTGGTTGTCGCATGATTGTAGCACGAACCGCAATGCGATGGTACGTCAAACGCTTTTCAAAGTTTTTCTTTCGTCATATTAACAAAAAATCGTATCGTTAATTCTCGTGCAAATCGCAGTAAATCTAGTAACTAGCGTGACTTTTCAAAGAGCTCAAACTGCATAGTATTTGAAATCAAACGATTTCCTATTTAAATTTTGTAATTATCATGCTTCGTTTCTTCTTAATTCCTCTAAATTTATGAACAAGAAATAGGTAAATTAACGCAATAACTCCTCGCGCTCGATCTTAGAGGCCTGGTAAAAGCCGCTGCTCTCATGCAGATTCAAAATATAGTTTTAATTGAAGTAGAGTATCTTAAATAAAAAACTGTTTACTTTAATCTTTAAAAAAAGGTACAAAATATTTTTCGAAAAACAAAATATATCTTTGCGATAAAAACAATTGCACGTCGCAGCCAGGATTTAAACTAAACTGACCATCCTCGCACCACAACCGAGCTATTTAATTTCAACCAGTTCCTTGTTAACAATATTATATCACAGGGCCAGTTAATTATTTACCTGGCGGCACTTGAAGAAAACAATCTGCTAATGCACCATCAACATATGGACGGTCTTTAATCTCATGGCTAATCAACCAAGATACGAAACGTTTGGCATTTGGATCGGTCAACCTGTCCAAGTTAACAGGCGAATCATTCATAATGTTCTGCATACGGCAATAACGTCCACCGAACGGATGCTCCCCTTTGGTCAGAACATAAAAACAAATCATGCCAGCTACTTGAATATCTGATTTTCGTTTAAATCTTACGTCGTCATCCTCAGTCTTTGGAATGGATTCGGCTGCCATCCAGTCTTCCGTTCCGTGAGGACAAGTGACTACTGACGTTTCGTCGTTCTTTAACACTCTGCTGACTCCAAAGTCTGTCAAACGCATGTGACCTTCGACGTCGACTAGGATATTCCGTGGTTTTAAGTCCCTATGCACGACTTTCTTTTCTCCGCAATGAAGAGCCTGCAATCCAGTTAAAATTTCTCTAATTATAACCGGACCATGTCTCTCCAAAAACGCTTTGTCGTGCTTCTTAATGTACTCTTCTAAGTTCTCCTCGCAAAGGTCAAGAATAATATAACTAAAATCACCTGATTCTTCTGAGATAAAGTCCCTGTAGTTGACAATATGATTTGATTTCTTCAAGTTAACCAAGTCTAAAATTCCGACCTCGTTTTCAAGTGAGCTTAACTCAGTTAGAATCCGCTTAACAGCAACTTCACTGCCATCTTGGTGTAAACCGATATACACAATACTGTCGCGCCCTTTGCCGATTAAGAACTCTCTATCAAAACACACAAGAACTGGACCGATGCGTTGAATCTTACGCGAATCTAAGGTTAGGAGCTTTTCAAATTTGTCTTTGTACCGTGTGGATTTCTGAGAATGCTTGGTTTCCATTCCTTAAAAAAACGGAAACACTTAAAAGGTTAAGTTCTCTCTCTCTCTCTCTCTCTCTCTCTCTCTCTCTCTCTCTCTCTCTCTCTCTCTCTCTCTCTCTCTCTCTCTCTCTCTCTCTCTCTCTCTAATTATATATATATATGAACTCGGGTGGAGAATAATGATATTAGGTGTTACTCCGAGTGACGAACCATATCGGACAAGTAGAGAAAACTCTACTTGGCTCGGCTGGGATTCGAACGCGCGACCTTCGGTTTACTAGTCCGACGCTCTATAGTAAACCGAAGGTCGCAGGTTCGAATCCCAGCCTGGCCAAGTAGAGTTTTCTCTACTTGTCCGGTATGGTTCGTTACTCGGAATAACACCTAATATCATTATATATATATACAACAATTAGGACTACACAGCTCGGCAATTCAAAAACACTACAAAATAACAAATAGATTGCCACTACTAAAACAAACTTTTAAAAATGTTAATGACAAATTTTCGGCGGAGTTTCACAGCCTTCGTCAGGTCAACAAAATAAAATAATGAGTTCCTAGCTAAAATATGGTAAATACATATGGTAATTACATGCTATAGCCATATACGAATAAAAACAATGTGTTCAAAAAATTTTTAAAACATAATAAAGTTGATTGGACAATTAAAATAACTATTAAAATAACTATCGAAATCTAGTAAGGTTAGATATACTGCCGAAACAGAGAACGTATAGGAGTCTAACGTTTCGAGCGAAGGCCCATTGTTTCTCTCTGACGAAGGGCCTTCGCTCGAAACGTTAGACTCCTACGTTCTCTGTTTCGGCAGTATATCTAACCTTACTATATTTCGATTGTTGTTTCAACACTGCCTACGCAGCACGCGTTTATCATTTACCCCCCTAAAAATAGCACTTTTACCCCAAAAATGGGGTAAATTTTACCCCCTGAAATTTACAGTGTACATACAGTATACATATGCATATACACACACACACAACTGTTTGTGGGACAGTATAGCTAGTACGCGTGTACATCCAGAAAGCATGAGGTAGTATAGGGCCAGAGTCACCATGATCTCTATATAACTGGATTGCTCATCCTTTATGGTCAGCCATATTAAATGGAAAAGCCGTATTAAAAACAATTGTGAGATGGCAACTTACCGTCTGGAAAACAGAAGGAAAATACAAGCAAATACAGTCAATTGTCAACTAAATATATTTTGTTTTTAAATGGTCTCCTTTCGTTATGGTATTGCATTTTAAAATTTTGAGCTGGGCTCTTATATTCATTTTGCGATTACATACTTCAAGGCTTTGTAAAGACATATGCTTTACTACCAAAGGTATACAAATAGTTTAATAATGAAGTTATTGACTGATTTCGTTGGGGGTTTTTACGAGTTTGGTGATATAGATATGCAAGTTTATCACTTACCGGGCAGAGTAAAAAACTACAAAATAACACGTTTTACTGCTTAATAATACTAGCAAATACCAAGCAACGTTGCACAGTGTTCTTTGTTTGGTACCAATAGCAAAAATGTTCTTAATGTGGTTCTTTTCGTCTCCTTTCGTGCTACGAAAACATACAAAGTTTCCGTGGCGGCTATCTTGGTATTCCAAATTCGTCATCTCCGCGCTGGCTTCATTTTTGAGGCTGGATGAGCAATCCAGTTGTATAGAGATCAGTGGCCAGAGTGCTCAAACTTCCACAAGGGTAGTGAACGGTGCATATTTGCATTTGTTCAAGGAACCTTCCAGCTCCAAAGTTTAGCAGCATCAGATAGAATGTCACAATATATATCAAACATATATGATATATATAAGACCAAGCCATGCAAGACCAACATCAATGCCCTCCGCTTAGGAATCGACGCCGCAATCTTGCGATCCTAGTGCAGTGCACTGACCGCTTGGGAATGACCCCGTTGTCGAGCTGGAAACTAATGTGAGTAGAGTTGTAGTTGATCTCTCCTGTGCTTCGAAGGTCTTTCGCCGGGTTCTCCGGTTTTCCTCCCTCCACAAAATCAACACTTACATCATGGTAGTCATGTTCAATTGCGGCATTTCGCTCTGTTTGACCACCAGTTGTCATAGGCAAATAGGCAATAAAGTCATTAAATCTAAAAATCACTGAGCTACTATTGGCAAGAGCTCAGTAACGCAGCCTCGTACCCAGGTGCGCGCGTGGAACGTGCGGCGTGCAGTGCTGAAGTATCGTGGAAGCGCCTGCCAGAAAATGTGTCGATTTCTGAAACTGCTGTCGGTTTCTGAATTTTTGTCAATCTGACCCAATGGGGCGATATTTTGCCTTTTCAGATGTTTCAACCGTTCGAGGTTTACAGACCACCCAAATGCCAAATATTTGTATGTTTTTAAATTTGAGTACAGTGTGAAACTTTATTAGATTTGTCTGTTTGTGATACGTTTTATGGCATTATTTATCCGCCATGTCGTCTCAAAATATAAGTCAACAACTTGGTGATCGCCATTTCCGTCAAATCAAATGTCTGATTCAGTACTCAGTACGTAAATTAGGTAAATATCATAGCATCAATTCTCCAATTTCACTGAATATTTTATCGTTCGTTACATTTCAGATAGTTTCCTTTACAATCGTCATGTGTATACAATAATAAACACCGTTCCGCCATATTAAAAACATTTTCTGCCAGCTGCTTCCTCTCCCTGCACGTTCTGTAGAACGCGTTACTAACAGCCTGGGTACGAGGCTGTTAGTAACGCGCTCTGTATATAATGGTGGTAATCCGCGCCAGAAGAAGATTTGGGCATATTACAAATAAAGTTTGGCATTCCACTCGGTTAAACTGCACGTTGTAAGGATTCCCTACATTCCTCACCACATGTCCTTTGTCCATGCTTGTCTCGTCACAGAGCTGCTGCACGCTTGCTTTGTTTGCCTTGCGTTAAGTTCATACAGTCCAGCAGTGTCCCACGAATAGTATAATCTTCACATTTTAATCGTCAGTGGTAGGCCCCCGTACATTATACTATTTGGTATGTGCATGTACTGTATGTTTTTACAGGGGACGTTCTGTACGGTACGGAGAGAGAGAGAGAGAGAGAGAGAGAGAGAGAGAGAGAGAGAGAGAGAGAGAGAGAGAGAGAGAGAGTATTCTAACCCTCCATGTTGTTTTACTGCACGCTGCGCGAGTACCGGTACTCAATTCCTACTTGTTATCTATCATCAGTATAAATTTACAAGTTTCTATCACAAATCCTTGAATTTCATTGGCTATCGCAGGAGTTACTATCCGCTGGGATCCAAAACACCAGAATAAAAGTCTTTTTAGCATATATTTGAATGTATGTACTGTACAAGTTCAATTCCAAAGTAGGATGTTTTTACTCTTTTTTTGAAATTATTTACTGTGGCTTGCTAACATCGTCTGTGAATAAACAGAATCACCACTGTTAAAATGAAAGCAGTTGTTTAAAAGTTTTTGTTTCAATGTTATTGGTTTTTTATCAACCTCTGAAATTACACTAAAACAATCACCTCAGTCTCGGTGACTATCGGTGTATTTAAATACTTTAAGGGACGTTGTCGTTGAGGTTGACAACATAGATCTTAATAAAGTCCCTATTGGCGTTGCGTGACGAACTGCGTAACTGATCTATTTAACAATTACTGTCACCGAAGTCGAAGTGACTATCGGTGAATATTTACCGAGCCTCGAAGCGGCGAGACTGAGGTGACTAATTGTTTTAGTATAATTTCAGAGGTTGATAAAAAACCAATAACGTTGAAACAAAACTTTGAAAAAACTGCTTTCATTTTAACAGTGGCGATTCTGTTTATTTACAGACGATGTAAGCAAGCCACAGTCTTTGTCAGTAAATAATTTCAAAAAAAGAGTAAACAACATCCCACTATGGAACTGAACTTGTACATACATTCTCAAACTCATTAATAATTCATGAACCAAAAACAAAATAAATTAATGTTTAATCAGTGCTTTGAAATCGGAGGAAAAGTACTAGTACTTTGAAATAATGCAAAATACGTTTTCAAAGTCTTGGGACTTTGAAATAAGGCAAATTATATTACGTTTCAGAGGTATCTTCGGAGTTTTGAGTTTGAGAAGTCAGTTCAAATACTCGACGTCGGACTTTACCAGGATTACAAAGCCCTCGTGCATTAAAAAGGCTCGCCTTTGGCTCGCTTTTTCAAAAAGCACTCGGACTTTGAAATCCCGGTAAAGTCCTCCGTCTCGTATTTGAACTATTACTTCAAATATATGCTAAAAATGCTTTTATTCTTGTATTTTGACTTCTGTGTTACGGCTTGCGTTTTTGCATTTAATTCATGTTCAATATGTTCTTCACTCATGACGAAGTTTTCGAAAACATCGCTACGACCAAAACCTAGCCAAAACATACAAAAAATACGAAGAATTATAGAAACTATACTTCCTTACCTTTATAAAGTTTTGTTTCTACGATATTTGATATGTACAACATCTCAGTGATAAAAGTTTTCCGTATTATGCTTTTTGTTTGTCTCAAACAACAGACCCCATTTGGAAAAAAAAAATCAACAGTTCAATGAATCAACAAATTCTAAAATCTCATACTTCATAATGACAACTCCGAGGGGGAGACTGAAACGAGTAAAGTCAGTGTTGAATAAGTACCAGTCTCTTTTCCAAAACTACTTTTGAAGAACAGTTTCTTGTGATGCAATAGTCACCGCGCTAGGCGGTGACTATTACCTCAGATTCACCGCTGAGCGGACCAATCAAAAAGCTGGAAAGCCTCTTTTCCACTATGAAATTATACTAATCACCGATAGTCACCTCGACTTCGTTGACTAATTGTTCAATAGAAACCTCTGGCGATAACCCAATGAAAAGCTTTCTTTTAACGAAATTGACCAATCACAAAATGCGTAGTATGTCACGAGCAAAAGCAACAATGGTGCCGAAATTCATGAGTGGCCAAATGACAGAAGAAATTGAACATTTAGGCGAAGAAATAAGTTCTACAGAAAACGAAATTGGCTACAAAATGGTTAGAATGGAAATTATTAATGGTAAGATCGTTAAATTGTTTATTTGTGTTCGTTTAAAATGATATAACTGCAAACAAAACACATTTAAAAATTACGCTTGCTATTGACAAGATTTCGTGATGTAAACTATACGCTAAATTGATTGTTTCTTTCAATTAACTTCTTGTCGTTTTTACAAATCAGATGAGTGGATATATATTGTTTCAATGTTGCATGTACATGAAAAGTAAAACCATGCTAAATTATGCAAGAAAACTTTACTTTTCCATCAGTTACCGTACGGGACCAAGGAAATGTCCGAAATGACTCTTGAACGTTTGTTGTTGGCAGTTAGAAAATGTATTAAACGAGCCTCACAGAATACGTTATGGTCGAGAATCTATTTATCTTTTGTTGGTAAATTTATTGAATTGACTATTCGCTCATAGAAAACTCGGGCTCGTTGTCTAATTGTTAATTGGATATCGAGTAGAGTATAGCCAATCAGATTACAGCATTTGTAATAGTATACTAGTAAGTTTCTACTAATATATGATATATCTATGTATGATTCTGACTATTGAACATGTAGCACTTACCTCTTCCTCTTTTATTCATAATATCTTCCACAACTGCATGGAAAGCCATTTCAATGCTGCTGACATCATTAGAAGCAGAGATCTCCAAATGTTTTGTACCTTTTTGATCAGCAAAGTTTTTCACAGTGTCAAAATCCACTTGACGTCGTTCTACCAAGTCAAGTTTATTACCAAGAATCAACATTGTTGCTTTTGGATATAGACTTTGCACATGTTCAACCGTTTGAGTAAGGTTAAAGTAAGAGTTACTGCTAGTCACATCGTAAATAATTATGTTTGCATCTGCGGAATATCTGTTTGAAAGTTAAAAATAATAGGCCTACGTTGAGAATTTAATATTATTTTACAACTAAACATTTACATATCCAAAAACATTCAAAGAAATTATCACTCCTGATTAAAACGTCACTAGTAGATTGGGGTGTGGAAACCTTACATGTACATCATGAATAGTTCAAAAGTTTCTAAGCCAGTCGAAGCAGTAATTTTGTCTGATTCCTCACCAGTCTGTACTGGGAGTTTATACTATTTGTTGTTATTTTACTATAATCTGGCATAACTTTTTTTGTCACAGAAATGAGATGACAACAAGTTTTTACAATAAATTATTATAATAAAATTTAATTATGATTTGACGTAGGCGTTGTATTTGAACAGAGATTGAACAAATGCATTTAAAAACCCTACTATTTTACACATTTTCCTGTATTCTAAAACGTTGTTTCCCAAACGCAAATTTATGTAACAATATTTGCATGCATGGCCACTTTTTTTCTCCCCCTGTACATGTATATATATATATACTTACCCATATGAGCGTTCTGTTATTAACAAATGTATTTTTTTGCCATCTAGTAAACATTTAAAGAATATAATATCAGTTACCCAGTGTAAATATTAAAGCTGATTAACCTACATGTACATGTATTAAAAGATCACTATAATTACTGTTACATATAGATAAGGTGCATGTGAAACGTTCACTGACCACCAAAAACTACAAATTTCTAAAAGAACCTCAATGTATATTTCAGTACTTCACAAGTCCAAAATTCCGTACAACGTTTCCTATCACTAAAATCGTCCTCTAGATACTGTATACCAAAAAATATCAAAATTCTGTATTGGGAAAAAATGTAATCAAAGAATTTTTTTTTGTTTTTGAACAAAATTGGCATAACAAATTATTTTTGTTATAATTTTATAATCTTTCTATTGATTGTTTATGATTGAAGAAAAAGTATACTGTACACAGGAAAAAAGATTGGGAGTCACTGCATGTATACTGTATGCTTATTTTTCAAATACACAAGGTAATTCAAAACACATTTTGAAGCCATAGCAACTGACTCATTGTGACTAAAAATAAAAACAACACAAGTAACAACACATATTCTCTCTGAATTAGAATTAGTAGAGTTTGTTGTTAATTTTGGAAGTGTGTTGAAAACACTGTGTGATATCTACAGTACTGTACTGAATATGATTTTAGTGCTTCATATTAAAACTGTAATCAGGTGCTATTTAAAGAGCAGAAATGGTATTTCCATCACTATATCAGTGGAAAATAATTACATTAGCAACTTACAAACCAAAGCAACATGAAGAATTTAAGATTGTTACTGGAAAAACCAAAATGTTTAAGAGCAATTTCCTCTTTGTGGCAGTACGTAGATAGTTGTTTTCTTTATACACAAATAACTGTTCAACTGTTCAAGTCCTTGTTGTGTGCACAAAGCAGAAACTAAAATTGTAATCAGTCATACTGATATCTTTCAGTCTTGGCTTTTCCATTGACAAACTCAGATAATCACTATATGTCTTTTATTGTATTTCAGACAGTTGGGAATTATATGATATAGTAGTACTCATATCCAGGGCACAATTTAACAGCCCACAATTTACAAAAGCAAGACAAACACAGACACAAACACAGACACAAACAAGGATATTTATAGAAACTCTCAAACTTGTAGATTGATATTTTGATTAATTCTACCAACGTACATGTATGCTTATTGTTTAACTTCTTCCTGACGGAATCAGTCATCTGAGACTGATGCAAAATTTAGTATTTTATTTTATGGGGAGAACCAGCTTAAGGTGGCTCCATACAGTTTCTTGAAAAATGGAAAATACAAGTTTACGAGTTCAAACCACGTGTATAAACAATTCGGAAAAAGAATAAAACTAAATGTTATACATAGTTAAAGATTCTGACAATCAAAAACTGTTACCAAATAAATAGCAACAGTTGTTGCTATGGCAACACTGAGGTTTCAAAATGGCTGCCAATTACCATTCAAACTAATTTAATTAAAAAAAAACTTTGGTGACCCAAAAATTTTTTTTCATTAAAACTTTTCTTGAAGTATGAGTAATCAATAGACTGATTTAAAAAAAATCCTGTAGAACGAATAATTTTTTTTCCAGAAAAATCATGTTTGTTAATTTTTTAAAAATTTGAATATACAGAATTTTTTTTAAACCGGCCTATTGATTAGTCATACTTCAAGAAAAGTTTTAATGAAAAAAAAATTGGGGGTCACCAAAGTTTTTTCGAATTAAATTAGTTTGAAGGGTAATTGGCAGCCATTTTGAAACGTCATTGTTGCCATAGCAACAACTGTTGATATTTATTTGGTAACAGTTTTTGATTGTCAGACTGTTCAACTAAGCATAACATTTAGATTTATCCTTTTTCCGAAATGCTTATGAACATGATTTCGACTCTCAAACTTGTATTTTCCATTTTTCTAGAAACTGTATGGAGCCACCTTAATCACCAGGGTGTTAACATGCTCAAGACAAGAAAGCATCAAACAATGAATTTTGTTTTGCTTTTTTTAGGTGAATTGTTAAAAAGAGCAAGAGAAAAAGTCAAAGATGAGGGCTACGAATTTAAAAAAGGTTTTTCTAGATCTTCGTCTTCCACTAGCAGTGGCAGTGGGGTAGATGAAAGTGCCAGGAGAAATGTTCATGAAAAGAGTTTAAAAAAAAAAATATTGTTGCTGAAGAAAGGCAGAAAGCTATAACCGACACCAAAGCCTTGCTCGAGTCAACCAAGGAGCATATTCGGATAAAGCAACTACGTATACAAAAGCTGAAAGCATCTAATGATTTCAAGCAATGCGACGAGATCAGTACACAAGTAACACACTTGCTTAAAGAAAAAGTAGAATATGAAAACCAACTTGGTGCCCTGGAAAGAAACGAGTCGAAGTCACGATGGTACAAGAAGAGGGCTAAAGAAGTTAATAAAAGTAAACTGGCAGAAACATCAAGTCAATCCAATAAGCCTTCTGTCAGTATAACTGATATGCTAAGAAAAGCTGATGTTGCATCTACATCAGTGAATCAATCTGATAAGCCTTCTGTCAGTGTAACCGATATGCTGTGCAAAACTGCTGATGCTTCTACATCAGCGAATATTTCAGACTTATCAGCAGACACTCTAATATTAGAAAACGAATTCGATGACCTTTTTTAAAACATCCCTCTCGCTTTGCCGCTGAAGTGGGAGGGTTGGAAGTTATCAGGCTTTACGACATGCAGGAAAATCGAAAGGTATCAGAACATTGCAAGATCCAAGAAAACATTTATTTATCAGTTCATCAAGGTTTTTCACTAAAACAGTATAGAGATGTTAGACAGTTCGTTTGCAAAGAAAAGCACTGTCAGCCATGTAAAGATTGTGAAGGAATGATCAAAGTTGCAGATAAAGTCCTTGATCAAGGCTTCGTAAAATTGAAGTCTGCAATGTCGATATGTAGTCCGCATGTCCACCAGTTCAAAGCTTCATTAGCAAGACGTAAGCTTTTGCGAATGCCATTAGCCTGGATAGGTGTGGGTGAGAGAGAAAAAGGGCTGTACTGTATGTACCTGGTCGAAAAGCAGAACAAAATTGATTATTCAGTTTTTCAGACCCTATTGGCGACGGCTGTAGTGAAGCCAGGGGTTAAAGAAGTGAACATATCCAAACAAGAAATGGATAACCTTCTTTACCTTTCTGAAACAGAATCCCAGAAAGAAATATTGAAGTACGTAGCCGTTAAGGCTGCTGGACTTTCCAACACGAAGGCCAAACATTTCTATGGGTTCAGTGAAGTGCAGAAGAGGGACGAAAGAGTTGAAGATGCTTTACAAACATCAGTAGCAATAAGAGAGTCTATTGAAAAGATTGCCCACCTTAAAGATAGGTCTATTCTTTCTTCCCTTGGTATTGATTCTAGTGAAAGCGAGTCTGCTAGTGGAAGTGAAAGTGACAGTGACAGTGACAACCCAAACCCTGAGGAGGAACTCCCTGATTCTAGTTCTGACCGGAATAGGGAGGTTGATGTAACGGATGACGAGGTTGATGGTGCTAACTGCCCAACACTTGAACGTGGAAATGGTGGCGTATTGGACTTCGTTGAAATTCTAGATGTTCTTAAATCATGCGCATTTAACTGGTTTGAGCTGGTTAGCCAGCTAAAATCGAAACTGGATGTTACCGATGTTGTACTTGATCAGCTTCTTGATGATTTTGGAGCCCAACTATCATCTCTTGTCTTAAATGAAAGCGATCAGAAGGCCGCAGAGCAGTCGCGCCAAGCCTTTCTACTCGCGGAAACAACGCATATTAAGAATTCAAATATTGACAGTGACACAATTGTTTCTGATTCTGACAGTAGTGAACAGGAAATATGGTGCAAAGGCATTAAGACTGTACTCGGTGTTCGTGGTAGAGAGCTAATAAAGAAACGCAGGGAAGCACTCCGGCGAAAAACGTACGATATGCAAAACGAAGAGTAATGGAACAACGGTTTCTAAAGCGAAGAAGAAGCAAGAAAGTGTCGCGAATATTATCCCAGTGTCCTGACATTGGTAAAGAAATTGAGAAATTTGTCCAGGAGTCAGGTGCCGGGGCTGATGCTTGGAGACGCACGGGAGTTCTCACGTTCGATGGAAACAGAAAGTTAAAGAAGAAACCCACATTCAAACGCATACAGCAACTCCTCCAAGAAAAGTACAAGATACCTATCTGTTATGGAAGTGTTGTCCAACTATGCATAGCAAGGAACAAACGAAGGAAATCTGCCGCACGTTACAAAGGTGTGGCAAAAGTCTTACAGAAGAGATCCAGAAAAGGTTTCAATGCCAAATTTAATCCAGATGAACACTGGAGTTGTGCGTTTTATTCTATTCTTGTAAAATTCATGAATAATTAATGAGCTTCTCGTCCAATCAAATGGCATCAATTGTGTCACAAGGATAACCTGTAAACCCGATAACTCGAAACGAGTAACCAAAAGAACCCATGCGATCAATTGATACAGAATACTAATTAACCTAATTAGTATTCTCTAATTCGGATACAGAATACTAATTACGCTAATTAGTATTCTCTAATTCAGATACAGAATACTTATTACGTTCATCAACAACAAGCACACAAGCACAGTTTTTATTCAGTTACTTCACAACCACACAAAGTAAGCTACAATCGATAAACAACGTCAAAAACCAAATATTAAACACTGCGTTTGTACAGATATTATTATCAACTTTACCCATATCAATCGCTGGTATGGGCATATTTGCTAAATACTCGTCACAGAAATCGTCAAAATTTGAAAAAAAGTCTGAACCTTCAGTCATAGCCAATTGCAACTTGTTGTCATCGCTAACATTTGCCACTTTTTTCTCTACTGGCTCTTTACCCCAGTCTGAAACACTTGAAGAACCGCTTCGGTAATTTGTTCTCTTTCTTCTTTCTTCGCCATTTGTGCAATTCCACACCTTGTCGCGTCTTTCATTTCCGCATCTAGTGTTCTTTGAAAAAGTTCAAATCTAGAAAACAACGAAAGATTTTTTAACGATAAGCACCAAAATACCTTGGCTTTATAACCACGAGGAATAGTGTAATCTCAAAATATCTCCATGTCTTACCTTCGATCAGCTAATTTGTCTAGAACATTAAAGCTGTTGTCCTGTTTCCCATCAGCTAAATAGCGATTCAATCCACATATCAGTAGATATAACGTTTTGGCGGGATATCGTCCACCACTTTGATTTGTGACTTCTTCTGTAAATTTAGTGAGCCAAAAGCTCAACGTTTCTGCCGACATGTCTTCTATTGTGCATGTCACAGCTTCGATAGTGGCTAAATCAATTTGTCCGAAGCCAACCGTTTCCTTTCTCGCTTCCTTATTTTTTCTTGCATGTTGCCAATCTTCAAATACCTTAACCGCCCTTTTTGGAATTGATTCAATCAGCATAGAACGTTCTTCTTCCCTGCTTTTTGGACAGCGAAAGCGTGAAGAGTCCATAACCCATTAACGTGACCTTCACTCTCATGCAACTAGTGCAAAAATTGAATAAATTAGGTGCATCTGCTTCAAAATTATCCCAAACTCTCTTGGGTATATCTTAACAAATTGAATCATGCAAAAAAGCATTGCAAGCAACAAAGCAAATCAATAGACCTTTACTGGTGCAAAATTCTTACATATAATATAAAATTCACCGTCAATACTTTATTCGCGGCCGAACTGTATGGGATTTACTATTACTACTATTACTTAACGACTTGCAGTATAAAGATGGCACGGCTGTTTTGAACATTGCGAGAGATGACCAAGCAGGCTTTCGTTTGGACACAATGACAACCAATCGTCTACAAGGTGCATTATGTATAAAAGGCAGCGAGGCTCTTACCACTCGTACAGATTACACTACTAAGTATCCATCCACGCTTCAAACAACTTCATATAACTTTGCAGAAACAGAAACAGTTGCTGAAATGTGCGTTGGCATTGTAAAAGCACGTGGACTATATGAGAAGAATCCTGCCCAACATCTGGCGGATTTGGAGATGTTATCAGAAAAAGACGAACTTAAACCTGCTTTTGTTGACTCCAAAACCAATCAACTAAAGAAAGTACAGTTTATATGAGTCGATGGAGGCCATGATGAGGGCCCTTCTCACTGTGAAGTGCAATATTGGTGGACAAACTGGCACCTCAAGACAGAAGCCGTTGCAACTATTGTAACAAGTCGGAACAGTGGTGCAAGTTTTCGAAACAGAGTTGAATTGCAAAATGGGTGCCTGTCACTTGCTCACACAAATCTCTTTATCCCATCTACTCTGAATGGTAGCTGTATGACGAATGATGGCAAATTAAACCAGGAAAAGCTTCAGGAAAACATTTCTTCAGCCATTGATGTATACATCAGTCGCGTAAATGGTGCACCCTGTGGATCAACGCAAATTGAACTGTATCGCGGAGCCAGTAACACAGAGTATCAGAAAGAAACCCATTTTGTGAAGATCTTTCTCAAGGGAAAAAAAGAGGAAAAACAAACCTTGAAAGAAGATCATCCTGAGATGTACGCAAAGATAAAGAGTATCTGGGAACTCAAGATGAGACATGTTACCAAAAAAGTTCCAGGTAAGTACATCTTCTCCCTACTGTGTTGCTATCAACGAGATTGCATTCATCCACTGTGTAAGAATGGACGTCCTGATGTCAATCCCACTTGGTATCCTGGTGGACCACCACTTACCTATTTTCCATTACCAGCAAAAGATCCAAAACGACCATTTGGTCAAGAAAACTGTGCCAAATGCAAGTCGGGGTGTTCTGGACACTATCTGAAATCAAATCTTTTGGTAGATGCAGTGATCAAAGACCAATCACCAGCACCTTTGCAGCCACCATCAGATGTTATCTTGTCAGTATACAATAAATACAAGAATGTTCCGACTGATGATGTCATAACAGCAACGTCAGAAGATGTCCTCTTACCAGTTGATGAAACAAGAATGTGGTTTCAGCACCTATACCAAGTCAGTTTAAATCGAAAAAGAGGGGCCACAAAAGCTGCAAACACGCGATCCAGCAAGAAGACAGCAAAGCCAAAGAAGACGGCAAAAATCAACCAACCAGAAGCTGATGACCAAGATCAGGAGGCCTGTGCTTTTTGTGGAAAATTAGATCCGCCGGAGATTGGGGCTCTAAACTGTGCTTCGGCAGAGGTCAACTGGGTCGCTTGTGATGGATGCTTGTGTTGGTTCCATGCTGAATGTTGTGGACTAAAAAATAGTGACCTCGATACAGTTTCTTACTGGTTATGTATGTATTGCAATGACACCTGGGATATGCAATGAACATAGGGTATCTAAACTATGTACTGTATAACAAAAGTTCAGATTACGTTGCACATATTTTTTTGTGCTATAAATAAAGGTTTTTGCCTCATTTGATTTGGCTGTATGTATTTGTTCCAAGAGTACTACAGTATATTTTATTTAATTTATTAAACAAATATTATGAAGAATGATTTGTATTTTGTAGCGAATTTGGAAATTCAACGTTTGCAGTAATTGCTATTAGTATAAACTGGGATTGTTTTTCAAACTTGTTTTTAAATTAAAATCAGCAACAACTGAATTACTTGAATGAACCATTGTAAAATATTGCCAGATATGGCCATGACCTGCCCTGGGGTGGGGAATTTGATAAACTTTGACGTGGGATTTTGTCCCAAGGGAGTGGCATTTGAAAATTTTTAATGTTAAATTGTCAAACCCCCCCCCCCCCCTTGCCCGACCCCTCCCCTCCCCCCCCCCCCCCCCCCCCCCCCCCACCCCCCCCCCCCCCCCCCCCCCCCCCCCCCCCCCTCGGGACTAACATTGATAGGTGCATTAGTAAATGCTGGACGGATAGTCGCCAAGGGTTTCCCCAGCGGCGTGAAACGCATTGATTCATTTGATTGGACATACTGTAGATAGCGCATGCGCATGCAAAAAAGACTGGACCCTCTTTTCTCCACGGGGGGAAAGTGGGTCTGGAACTGGACGATAAAATAGGATCTAAATCACTAAATGTTTCTTCGTGTATTAAAGTTCGCGTCGCGATCGCACGACGCCGACGCCAGTTTACCCACAGCCAGGAATCGCACTACCAAAACCACTACGAGTCTGCAGTAAGGTTAGCGTATTAAATGCTTATGAATAATATATAATTCTAATCAGCCAGGGCATGTTTAATTATTTCAACTACACAACACAGTTAATGTAAATGAGTATGAGTATAGATAGTATCAATGTCTGTCTGATATTTAAATATGTCTCGGTTTAAAGTAATTGTAAATCTTGGTGATTTATGAGAACAGAGTGGTTGATTTGTTTAATACTAAGCCAGCTTTATATATTTCAGTCTGGCTAGTACTTCTATTTTTGATCTATAAAGCAGAGTCTGCAGAGATAATGTATACTGTATGTATTTTTGTTATAAACCAGCTACTCCAGCTAGTACAAATTCTGCTTTCTGATTGGCTGAGCTACTCACTGTCTATTGATAATAGACCACTAGTAGCAAGAGTCAATTATTCACAAGTGAAAAACAATGGCAGAAATTTGCAAATGTGTTGAGGTAATACTGTGTCCAACTACTCTGGTTTATGCAGGAATACTAGTTGCCAACAATTAGACAACTTGCCCTCATTGTTTATGAGCGATAGTCATTAACTCGAGCTCACAGACAACTCGGGCTCATTTGGTTAATTATTAGTATTAATTACTTGTACAAAGTGTGTCCTGATTTTGAAATTTTCATTATGTTAATCAAATGCTGTATGGTATTAATGTGGAATATTATTGAACCCTTTGTTTACCAGAGGTTTTCTTTTGCTAATAGAATTATCTGGTGTTAGCCATCTAAAATCACTGTAATTAAAAACTTGAAAGTTCTGTTGGTAAATAAAGGATTAAGCAATTCTTGGCTGAGTAAAGCGGCTGAGAAAACAAAAAAATGATGTATACTGTACATGTATATGATGACCAAGGAAATGTACATGTATTTAATATTGTGTTATTTGCAATGCTGCAACCAAAAGCACAGGTCTGCACATATTTTTATATACAGTACAAACCTAATCACCCAGCTTGTTAGTGAAGAAATTTTCTGTGATTTTTTTTTGTTTGAAGCCATTTTGCAGGCTTTCATTGCAACATCAGTTGAGCAATTTATATTTTTAATTAATGGATAACTGTTATCAATGAATAATACAATAATTTATTGTTCTGGTGAGTCCTAATTTATTGAATACAAAATTAACTGCCTTCAGTTAAGTTAGTTTTACAGAATTACAGTTGCAAACATAAATTAATTTTGAATAAATAATATTAAAGCTTTTTATAGTATAATTATGTTGTGTTAAGTTTTATCTTCTAACACCAATATGTTTAACTGCCAAATTTCTTGATGTGCTGTTTACCCGACACAAGTATTAATTTCAGTTTGTGGTGTGGTGTTCAAACTACTATACACTTTGCTCAACTATGAACTATGATATAGTGCCCTTCACAAGCTGGTTCTTTTTACAAATAAAAGTCTGGGGGTAATTTAGTAGTTATTGATTTAGTCATATAATGATAATTTATAGTATTGCTTCCATACAAGATAGTATGTTATATATAAAATTTCAAAAAATATATACAGTACTTTGCAATTACCAGCTGATCGTTACTCACTTACTGTGAATCCGTTGTCGAGTTAGAGCTAATATTTTTGTGTTATAATTTTTCTAAGGCTACCCAGAGACCCTGGAAAGTTGAAATGTTGTCTTTAAAATTGAAAAAAGAATCCTTCTGGAGTAACTTCAAACCACTCTCAAAATGCGGGAAATGCGTTTTTAGAGGTCCTAATTTTCTGGGGGTGCATGCCCCTGTACCCCCCTAACAAGGTGGACCACACCTTACTAGCAATGGCCAGATCTTTGACGGGATCTGCCCCTGCATGTTATTGAAAATCCAAAAACTGTTAAAAGAAAGCCAGAAGCAATGAAACGCATGTAATGATTGTCGGGTGTGTTAGTTAGTTCAAAATATTCAACTTTAGACTAAAAACCTGTAGTGAAACAGTGTAGCAATGCATGCAATGTCTCAGTTTGAATGTATGACAATTGGATCATGACAATCTCAGATCTTAAATTTATAAGTTTGCTATCTCTAATTTGTGGAAGACAAAGATAACCTTGGTTTTACAATGAAACATTGACAATTAATCACTAATTGAGATTAAGTACTTAATTCTGTTCAACCAATAAACTTGTGCCTTTGATGGCCACGAGTGATGAAAAAACCCCATGTTTGTTACACGAGGACCTGCCCACAGGCTATGAATCAGAATGACAACATGTACATTTTCGGACGTACCAAATTTATAGATGTCTTGTATTGACCGTTCCACTGATTCGATTAAATATATCCAGCGTTTAAAAGGAGATTAGTGATAATATTGGTTGATATTTACAGCAGAATATGGGATTATCTGTGACAACAAACAGTAGTTTTAATTCAGTTTATTGATCACAACTTTCGAAAGTCCCTGTAGTCGGTTGTGGCAAATTCACACGTAACTATTAGCAATTAAGTTTATAAAGTTGTGAATTTTGTTCTGCAGGTTTTCATCAATTATAAAGGCTAAGCATTTCAAAACAAGTAGTACACAAATCGATATACAATCCCCGACAATCTCAGCACAGTGACAAATATTTATCTCGGACGGCCACACTGCCCACACTTGTGTACACTAGTGTGTCAATATAAACAAGAACGCATTGAATGGGATTGTTTTCATGTCGGATTGGAACTGGGCAATCTGTTACAAACAACAAATATACGGTATAGTGTAACTGGGGCCTTCAATATACAACTTACACAATTCTATTACTTTTGTCGCGTCAAAATATGACTTCGCTCCAGATAATTCTTCTTGGACATTCCCATTCTCACCAGCAAACTGACGAACAATAAACGATTTTCCCACACCAGAATCACCAATGACTCCAATTGAGCACGAAATACGTGTGTCGTGTTCCATGATAATTTAAAATGTTTATTGTGGCAAATTATTTTACCCTACAATTTCACATTTGCTTTACTGCCATGTGCTGCGAAGTTCGTTCGCACGGAATTACGTTTAGTATAAATACACAGGTGATTATAGAAAGTCACGCGCGCTGATTGGTCGAGCTACTTTGGATTAATTCAGTGATTAATACCAATTAATTCTCGATAATCACCAATCTCGTTCCCAGAGCCCACGTTCCCCACCCGGGAAACGAGACTCTGGAATAATCCGTTTCAAATCACAGGATTCTTGTTATTCCGGTTGAGGTACGCATGCGTAATATCCGAGCGGAATCTGGATACATTAGTATGTTCTCCTTGTTTGACTTTTCCCCAGACAAGTCAATGGGGTTGCTGGCGAAGCTCGAATCACAGCATCTACACACATACGGCGAATATATCGATCGCGGCGACATCTTTGTTATTTTGGTTTTATTAATTCTACTTCCGGTCACTTCAGACCAACTCATGCTCACTATTCAGCCAATAACGTAACGATTTGAAACGGATTATCCCAGAGTCTCCCGTTTCCCGGGTGGGGAACGTGGGCTCTGGGAACGAGATTGATCACCTACAGCGTTTATTCAAAATGGCCGCCAGCCAAGTTGTCAATGCGACAGACGAGGAAATTAACAATTTTAAAGAAAATGTTGTTCCTAAAAGTACTAAAATGTGTATTTATACTAAAACAATTAGTCGCCTCAGGCTCAGTGAATATTGGTGAATAATAACCTCGACTTCGTCTCGGTTATTATACACCGATATTCACCTCGCATTCGGCGAATAATTGTTAATTAAAAAATGGCGATCAATAAAAGACTACAACGGTGAAGATCAGGTGCGGTTTTCTCAGTGTCCGAAAGTTCATCTACGAAACTAGCTTAGCTTGCGTCGGTTCGCGTTGCCCGCCTACCGCCCGCGCCCGATAGGAAAAGTGTCCCCAACATCGTTTGCAAAATGGCGGCATTTATGGGTTACTGACCTATATCTATATATATATCTATCTATCTATATATATATATAACTAGACTGCGTGCTCCTATTACCTTTGAGTTAGGAAACGTGTCCCCAAAATCGTTTTCAAAATGGCGGCATTTATGGTAGCCTCCCTCGCAGCCGTGTCCGGTGTTCGCCCCCCCCTCCACTACTACGTATGCTCAGACGAGCGCCACATTCGATTCCCTTTGTGTAATGGACCAATGAAATTAGACCATTGTCTTGCTAAATATCAATCTCGTTCCCAGAGCCCACGTTCCCCACCCGGAAAACGAGAGACTCTGGGATAATCCGTTTCACATCGATATTTCATTGGCTAATGAACACAGTGAACTCTATATAACTCTTCTTCCGGATATCCCAGAGCCTCTCGTTTCCCGCCCGTTAGGTAAGGGGAAACGCACGTTGCTATGTTACGATTGTTCAAAGTCCTCGACAGGGGAAGTAAAGCACGCTGTCTGGCACACTCGTTCCTTACTTCGTTTTCGATAAGGAAACTATGGATTTTATCACAATTCCAACTCACTGTGGAAAGAATAATTATCGGACTTCCTCTGTTCACAAAAACTAGACTTTCGCTTTGGTATTTCAGTGAGCTGAAAACGGCAATCCGAGACTCAGAGGTGCATGGTTTAAGTTTTTAATATTTTTAATTACTCACGGTCACGCGTGACTTGCTTTGATTAACCAATAGTAACACTTTCAGAAATTTAGGCCAACCAAATACCGAGTTCAGATATTGAACTCACCAAAGTGAGATTTGATCGCTCGCGAGACCCATGCGAGACCCATGCGAGACCCAGTGAACTCTATAGGAAGACTGGAACGATAACTCCATGAGAGAGCTCCTATGATTGGATGAAGCCAGGATGAAGCCAACGTGGGGGGCGCCATGTAGGTAAAAACACGCGAGACGGTATGCGCGAGCTAATCGCGAACTACACGAAGCGTGCTCTCAAGGGACGGAAGAGTTGTCAGTTTCTTCTGTCAATGTTTTCAGATTTCTTGTCGTATTTTAACAGCACTTTTTAACAATAAATATTCTCGGGAATAATGTCGTACAAATGAAATGCAATCAGTCGAGAACTGGTCAAATAACAACTTTATTTACAAGGAGATCGAATGTCATCGACATCGTCTTGTCAGTCGAACAAATTTATTAATATGGACAAACTACAAGTCATCCAGAAGATTATGGACTCAGAAGATTATGGACTCAGACGATCGATGGTTAGAAAAACAAGATAAGTATGGTGTTCTTTTTTATTTACATGTGTTAAATATTACGAATCTATTGATTCTTAAACAAGATTAACTTGGTGAGTTGGTGTCGGTCGCTCGGCATTCCATTCTGCAAGATGGACTCGCTGTAGTGCTTCCCGAAGGTGAACAGACGTAGAGTGAAGTATTTATCTGCCGTACATTTGATTAATACACATCTAGGAATTCAATTGCATCTGCCACTGAAGAACTTAGAGTCTGAGCTGCCAATCTAACGTTCATCTTATGCTTTTCAAATTTCAAGTGGTTGGAAGTCAGCTTATTCCCCATCTTCAATCCCTTCTGCTCTTGGAGTATATGCAGGTTTTGAAAATGTTCCCATCTCACTTTTTCATCATTCATGTCAATGAAGGAGCCAATGTGTGCTAATGTATTTCTGGCAAGCTTCAACATATGGCATGGGTCGCAGATTACAAAAACATCTTCTCCTGTGGTTGGGTGTTCGAATTTGGTAACCATCGAGTTGTACGTTGAACCAAATTTACAGCCCAGCTGCTGAAAAGTACTCAAGTTGACTGATGTCCCATCTGCCGTTACAGACCATACCTTTAACTGAGCATCAGCTGCCATTTCTAGTGCCATCTTGACAAGTTGTGCCTGAACTGTCGATGATACCTTATCAGTTAGGAAGTAGCCAATAGGGCATTTCCAATGACCTCGAGCACCAACCAAGAGGAAAACAAGTGCCCCTGAAGCCAATGTGTCAGGATCTTCTGGAATTGCTCCTCCCTGACCATAATCCACAAAACCAGCATACCGATCATTCTTTTGGTCCCACATTGTCTGCTTTCTAATGGACATAGCATCAATGACCATGCAGCAATCTTTTTTGATGGATGCATTACGGACTTGACTTGCCAGGGCTGTGAATGCTTCTTTAAGGAAACCTGGTTCACAGTTTACAGAGGATGACCATTTTCGAAGTAGGGATGGATTAGGTAATGGATGATAGATCTTACATACCGGTATGCCTTGGGTGAGTAGAAATACAGTGTCAGTGCAAATTCTTTTACTTCATCAGAATATCTTCTTGCAGTTGGTGCACTAGTTAAATTTTCTTTTGCATCTTGGAAAATAGATGCATGTAGTTGCAAATTGTCAAATGCTGCATGAAGTATACCTGCCTGCTCTGTACTAATTATCAGTTTTTCTTGTAAATGGGCAATTATGCTTTCCTTGTTATCTAGTTGTTTTTTTGATCTCCTTAGTTGCTGTTGTAAGTTTTTAAATTTTTTTCTTAATTTTTCTTCCAATTCTGATCTTTCTGGTGCTTCTTCTGGTTCTGGTGCTGGTGCTTCTTCTGGTGCTGGTGCTTTTCTTGCATAAGTATGGTCGCACATGACCTTTGCTGCAGGTGACATGGTTTCTGATCCTTGTTGGGGCAGTGGACGTTTTGGGGGAAGCCATAGTCGCTTTCTTACTGCTTCTGACATGCCACAAGTGCTAGGTAGTGATGTTGAAAATATTGATGGTACTGTATTTTTTTTTAACCTGCAGGTCCCATTTGCTGATGGAGGGATAGTATAATCTAATCTTTCAAAATGATTGCTGCAGATCAAACTATATTGTGTTGCTTTCCACACTTTCCCAATGTTGTTTATTCTCCCAACAGCATTCTCCCACTTCTCAAGCAGAGCCTGATGTTTGAGAGGAAATCTAAATTGTTATGAAAAGGTGTAATTAAATTGCTATTTGTATATAGCTCAATGTATATTTTTTCAGCTCGGCCACCCAAAATATTTGAGAAAGGAAAATTCGGGCGCTTTCTGCTGGGAATTTCGGGCAATTTCGATATGTATTGCTGTGAAATGTTGAAGCAAAATTCATGCGTTAAACTAAGACTGAAAAATATGACTTAAAAATCGATATTTAACATTAAAATTTTCAGGCAAAAATCTCTGCCCCCCCCCCCCCCCCCCCCAAAAAAAAAACAGAATTGGGCTGCTACGCCTATGAGCTTGGTATTTGGGCAACCATGTAATATGTATGCAGTGGGGCCAGGTTTAACAAAGGTGTACATCTATTGTTATTTTAATATAATTCCTATCCTTCTTTGTATACATAATAAATTAA